>JAWWLV010000035.1:14997317-15037687 GCA_035041135.1 Platyrinchus mystaceus
GCCAGGCGAGTTCCACTAAGGACTGAGGGCAGGAGCAGAGGAGCAGATGGAAACCCCTCCAGCTCAGGATCCCATATTTCATGGATAAATCATGGAATGGTTTGGGTTGGAAGGGATCTTAAAGATCATCCAGTTACAAACCTACCGCCATGGACAGGGAAACCTTCTACTAGACCAACCCTAGACCGACGTTCTACCCCTCAAACTCTGCCTCGGACACTTCCAGGGGTGGGGCAGCCACAAATTCATGGTTTCAAAGAGGCAGCAGGGAACTGGGCTGGGATGCAAATGATGGGTTTGTGACTTCCAGCCTTCAAGACTGATTCCCTTCCCAAGTGTCTCCCAGCTAATAGCAACAAGGTGACTTCGTTACCTGCACCTCACACTTTCCTCATCGCATCTTCCACGCTCAGACTCTGGAGGACCTCACTACAAATTCCCCCAGACTATTTATGCATAACACTAAACAGTCTTTGATTGAGATTTTTAGGTTTATCACTCTCCAAATGACAAAGTCTTCCAACTTCAGTGAGTTTGTTCCTCCCACTCCTCTGCTCTTAACACTAGAAAGAAGATACAGCCCTGCCAGCCTGTTTCAGTCTCCACATTGCCACCTTCTTCAGCAAACCCACAGCTCCCCTGTTGAAGGCTCCTGTCTCGCCCAGACTCAGTGGAGATACGGAAGGAGCACACAGGCTGCCTCCTCTGGGGAAGACAAGGGAAACTCAAGGCACAAAACCCAAGCCAGATGAAAGCACAGCTCCGGCGGGGAGGGCGATTAAGCGCAGCGTTTCTCCCCGGGAGCCACCGGGACGGCTCGTGTGCTGCTCCCCGAGCACATGTGCGGCGCTGCGCTGAACCCGGGCCAAGAGCAGCGCTCTCCGAGCGCGGGCCGGATCCTGCAGCACCGAGCAGCGTTCACTGACAGCCGCGGGCTCTGCAGAGGGGCTGCCAAGCCCTGGCCCCGCAGGATTCCTGGTGAGCGAGCAGCCAGAGCGCAGCTCCAGATGGCAGCGCCGGCTCCTCACTCAGCAGCTCTCCCGCTGCCAGCTCCACGGTGGAAATGGCCCAGCGCAGCAGAAACGTTCCAGCTCAGCCTTCGTGCTACAGTTACCTTGAAAAAAACGCCGGATGAATTCCTGAAAATTCTTCCCCGGGGGTTTCTTGCTGCCTGTATGAGCGGTGCTCCCCCAGGGCAGCACCCAAGCCATTCCCAGCTGGAGGTGTCTCCCAAAGGGTGTCCAACCTTAGTGTCCAGCTCCTCAGAGCACTGGCACACCCCAAGGCTGACACAGAGGTGATGGAGTAGCAGGAAAAGCCTCTTATGCTCCTCTTCAGGCAAACTGACCCTAACACAGAGCTTGAGCTTGTGCAGGGACACATCCCTGAACCATTCCCAGATAACACAGGCAGGGGACAGCTTTAGGAAGGGTATCAGCATGGTTGGGATAGCAATGGATGCCTTGTGCCACTGTGCAGCTGTTGTGCATTTACAGCGTCCCTTCAAGACAGTCAAAACTGGGCAGAGCTGAACAGGAAACCTCCCTTCTCAGGGCTCTTGGTGTCTCACCTCGGTACTTCTGCTTCCATTAAAATGCACAAGGGGAGATGCAATCCCTCAGACACAGGGGCTGCCCTTCCCAGTGCCACCATTCATCCCCACCCCAAGAGTGGTGCCACCAAAGGGTGGGTGCACCCAGAGGGCCTTCCCAAGGGCTGACAGCAGCAACTACAGCATTTAAGCCCTTGTTACAGCAGAGCCATTGTGCAGGACCCCTGCCAGCCTCTCTGCCAGCTGTGCCAACCATAAGGACCCTCCAGAGACCCTGCCTGAGCCCTTCAGCGCCACAAGGATCCCGCAACAGAGGCAGTAACTGCCCATCCAGGGACCCACGGACATCCCACATTCTCTCCATCCTTCACCATCCCGTCTTCCAAGGGGTCCTACATACAATTACTGACAGAGCTGACACTTTGCAAAGGTCTCCAAAGGCCAAGCAAAGCACTTAGAAGATCTATCTGCCCAAGGCAGAAGCTGATGGGGAGTGTGGCCACCCCATCCCTCACCACCACCAGCTGTTCCCACCATCTCCAGCACAACCCTCAGTGCCATCACCCTCCTCGCAGGGTCTGGGCATGTGGCAATGCCAGCAGTGACACCAGAAGGGTGAAAGCCACAGCAGCACCTCAAGTGTTGTGGGCCTAACCCAGGCAGGACCAGACTCGATCCCAGGTTCACAGGGAGCCCAGTTTAGGCTCATGGAGCCCTTCAGCCTCCTGCAGCCTCAGCCCAGCCCTGGCGTGTGCACTTCCTGCCAAATCAATATCTGTGTCTTCCTGGTAAGTGATTGTGTCAGTGGGATGTTAATGGTGCACAGTGCTCGTGGTGTCAAGCCTTTTTTTCCCTTTTTTTTTTTTTCCCCCCAAATGAAGCAAAGTCATTCATTTTCCTCCCCCTTCCCCCTGCAAGCCTTCCCAAACGCACAAAATGGGCTCCAGACCCACCTCCTACAAGGAAATGAGAACCAGCCCTGGAGGATCACCCAGCAAGAAGCCTCTGTTCGGAGATCTGACGCCTCTTCAAAGCCGGGGGAGCAAATGTGCTCCTACCTCTGCTGATTTATGAGGAACGGCTGCGTCACCGATGGGGGAAACGCTTAAACGCTACCAGAGGGGAGGGACAGAGCCCTCGCTGCCTGTGCTGAGCAGCCCTGCTCTTAGGAGAGTTTGTTTTCATATCATTAGGTCTATATTGCATTTTGAAGGAAAACAAACAGCGTGGAGACTGCGGCACACGCTGCTGGGCCGTTCACTCACCGGGAAAATAAACCCCAGAGCGGCACTGCCGGCACCGGCCGATGGCAGGCAGGACGTGCCAAGGGGGCTCTCGAGCTGCTTCTGCCAGCCTGGGACTGTGTCCCCACGTGTGAGGGGACAGGGGGAAAGCAGGTGGCTTGCCTGTGCTGGTGGGACACAGCCCACACCACGTCAGCTGGAGGCAGGAGCAGAGCCAGAGCTACAGGCAGCCAAACTGGCACCCCGGGAAAGGCAGGAGCGAGGCCTGATTCAGTGAGGGGCACAGTCCAGGAGTGTTGTTTCCTTCCTCCCTGTGTTGAAAAATCCTGGGTGTAAATCGTTCTAAGTTACATCTGTTTGGTTTTGATTTCTGCTCGTGTCCCAGGGTTATTTATGCTTTTGAAATGTAACAGTAGACACGTGTGTGGTGTTGTGTTCATGAAATACAGCCCCCTGCCCACGGTGCCTATCGATCAGTGCAGTGAATAATTCCAACAAGCACAACTCACCCGAGAGAGCAGGGGACATGGACCAAGGCTGCCCATCTGCCAGGGCCCTCCCAGGACTGCACAGGGCTGACAGAGTCGCTCCTGAAACGCTCTTTTCCATCTGAAATGAAGCCAAGAGAGCCAGTGCAGCTCCCAGGTGGGTCCTGGTGGCAGCTGTGCCCTGAGCTGGCACAAGGTTCCCAGCCAGGATGGCCAGTGCTGCAGGGATGTCCCTGGGGATGTGGGATGCAGCCCTGTGCCCACCATGGGATGCTCCCAGTTCATGCCTGAAGGGCAGTGAGCACCCAAAAGCAACTGCTCGACTGCACCCAAGCTGGAGCAGAGACACCCAAGAGGCAGAGCCACACTGGGAACCAGATCCCCACAGCACCACACTCCAGGACAGCCAGGGGGCCACTGCTTGAAATAAAAGCTCTCTGCAGGGACCTTTTTTGGTTTGACCATGGCTGAGGAGAAGGTGGCAGCAATACTAACAGCCTTATATAAGCAGTTGCTCAATTAGCATCTGTGGAATGCCCGAATTCTTGCTTTTTTTCTAAGGAAAAGGACACAGGGGACTCTACATGATGCTGTCCATACAGAACTGGTATTTCCCTGGAAGCCCTCCTTGTCCTGCAGCAAACAGAGACCTGGGAAAGCCAAGCACAAGGCTGGATAGATTTAGTGTTGCTACACTGGGACTCATTTATCTTCACTTGGGGTGAACCCACACCATCCTCAAGGACGGGAGCTTAACAAGCAGAGGAGGAAGATCCAAACCAGATCTTGACCTGATCTCAACCACACAGCTGTGCTGAACCAAACAGCATTGATTTATGTCAGCAAGAAGCCAATCTCTGCTCAAATTTGTGCCCTCTGCCACCAGCATTGTGGGAGCTGCCTGTCCACGCCAGGCAGAGCTCATCCCACTAACACAGCTCTCCCAGCAGCCCAGAGCAGAACCTTGGGCAGCCTGAAGAGCCTCAGAGTAAAACACAGACCCTCAGAAGGGTCTGTGCTGCTGCAGATCCTCCTCTGGGGTTCCCAGGGCTGCCCATCCCTGCAGGATGCTGTGCCTGGTTTTAGGAGAGACCTCAACACCAACATCCTCAGTGAGCCCAGCTCAGCTCGGGGCAGGGTTTCCAAGCAGGGTGGTGCCAGCCAAGCACAAAGGGTGCTTTCAGCAGCCCTGCTCAGTTTTACCCTTGGGCAATCATGATATCCCAATGGCCTCTCACCAGGGAACAGCTCCTTCAGTTTAGAGTCAGGCACCCAGGAAATCCAGAATTCCCAACCTGGGATCCCCAAATCCAGGCAGCATAAGCTGTCTGTATCTCTGCCTCCAGCTGAGCCCCAGCTTTGCACCACTACCTGCACACACTGAGGCCTTTTGCCTTCCCAGGGTCTCCCCAAATATCCTCTTGCTCCACAGGCACAGAGGCAGAAGGCAGTAGAGACCCCACCTCCCACACTGTCCTCCAGCTCAGCACCTGCTCCTCCCCACCACCAAGGAACCTTTCCCAGCCCCAAGGAGCTGCCACACCTTCCACCTCCTGCAAAACACCCCAACTTACCTCCAGGCCTGAAGGCACAAGTTCCACTGCTGGAGACGCCCCCCCCTGCACCTGGAATCAGCAGAGTGGGGGCACCAGCACCCCCCGTGCTCCAAAGCACCCCAAACCCCACAGACACCGAGTGGAGCCACTTCACCTTGGCTCACTCCCCGTGTAGGAGCTGGTTGCCAAGTCCAGACTTGGATCTAGCAACAGACTTTTGTGCTTTGGCTCACAGACCCTGAAAACAAGAGCTTTAATCACTGCTTGCTTTTATGCGCCGAGAGCCAAAATTGTCTTGTTAAATACAGTAAGTGATCAGTACTCGCAGCAAAGAACATTTCAATGACTGCTTGTAAGGGTAATTATTCCAGGCTTGCCTCTCTTCCCCTCTTGAGAAAAATTACGGAATGTGGAAATTATTGCAAAGCCTCTCCGGCCTTGGAACGTTTTGTGCCGGTTACAGGCAGCGCTTCAGCCTGTGCCTGCATTTTGTGCCTGGTTGTGCCTCATCCCACATGCCAAAGGGTGCTGGTCCCCAGGCAGGCTGCACCAGGATCCCATCCTGCACAGGCAGGTTCATCACTGGGCTTTACTCAGACAGGTTAATTACCCCGGGTTATTACTCAGACAGGTCTAATTACCTGTCCTAAAGGTAACAGGAATCTCTGCCGTGCCAGCCTTGGGGTGAGCCTGTCCTCCCCTGCCTGAGCAACACACCAGCACACTTCAGCCAAGCACAGAAAACATACATTTTAGGGGTTTTTTTTCCCCCCATTTACCCCTGAGTGGCAGCTGTGGATCCGTGCTTGGGCCCCCAGCTGTGCCATGGCCACAGGCAGGAGCCTTTCTCTCCCAGTGCTTCTCTCCCAGCCCTCTCTAATATCCCACTATTAAAGTTGCCTTTTGGCTTTTATTATGATTTTTTCCAGAGATAAATAAAGCACTGTAGGAGCAGAGGGAGCCCCAGCACCAACCATGTCACTGGAGCTGACAGTGAGGAGCCTCAAGCTGGGAGCAGTGTGGCGAGGCCGGGGCACACAGAGGAGGAGGAGGAGGAGGATGGTGCTCAGTCGTGCATCACTCAGCCCCAACTTTGAAGGGACCAGGAGAGCAGACTGCACTCATGGTGTCTGCTCTGGTGGTCAGGGAATGCTTTTCTGGGAAAGGAGGATTTTTCCCTCGGAGCAAAACACTCTCAGCCAGGTTTGCATTACCTTCTCTTCTGCAAATGAAGCTCGTCAGGAAATAAAACCTCGTCAGGAGGTCTCAGGCACCAATAAATATCCTGTTGAAACAGGGACAGGACCCCATGGCCCCCATCCCACTCCCACAGCCACGGGCAGCTCTGCTCTTACCTCCAAGAGGATTTTGTACAGGGCGCACAAATTCTGGGAGCTGCATGGGATGGAGGAAGGAAAGGTTCCAGGAGAATTTGGGGAGAGCAGATAAAGCTTAAAAAGATGGGACAAGTAGTTTCAGCATAAACAGCTCTGTGCAGGTTTATGTGCACAACAAAGCCTGTCCCCAGCTGGCAGGTGGGAAATGCTGTCACTGTGGAGCTCCTTTCTGCAGGTTTATTGCAGTAGGAGAAACTGGGCAGGTCCATCAGCTCCAATGGATACCTGGGTGCCCCACTGCACGTCCATCATCTCTGCCCCAGGATCCCACAGCTGCCAGACAGGAGCTCCTGCACTTCAGGAGCTTTGACCTCTCATTTTCATCTCCAGACCTCCCCATGACCCAGCCAGAGCCCCAGGGCTGGTTCCAGGCACCAATATCCCCCCCAGGGCTGGAGCAGGCACTCCCCATCCAGCATTTGGGCGTGAGATCACACTGTCCCCTCCAGCACCCGGTGATGCCACCAGTGCATTTCCCCCACCAGCTGCTCTGGGTGCCTCGCTGAAGACATTCGGGTGTTGCAACCAGGTCAGAGAAAGGAGCCTTTTCCCTGTGAGAGCAGAGGGCTCCCTGTGCCCTCCACCCCCTTTTTCTCTGCCCCATTTTCCAGGAGGGGTGGGGGACCCGTCACCCACGCGCAGGGCTGGCAGGAAGGGAGTCATTCCCGAGGAGCATTGCTTCTAAACCACTCCAATATGGCAAGGCAATGCTAACCAGCTGGGAGAGCTCTTTAAAGACCCTTAATTAAAGGCTGGCTGTTGCACAAACCCCTTTCCCATCCCCACCAGAAGCCTTTCCCAGTTTCCCGGCCTCTCCCCCGCTGCCCTCCATCCCTCGCACTTTCTTTCCCGCTGGCAGCGTGCTGGGGGGTGTCATCAACAATCAACCCCCAGCGTCACATGGAAGTTTGAACTCACAGCAAAAGGGAAAAGAAGGGAAAAACTCCCTCCCTGCCACCCTTCAGGCACGGCTGGAGCAGCAGCTGCCTGCGTGGATGGCACTGGTGGGGCAGAGCTGGCACGGCTGTGCCAGCCTGGCAGTGGGAGCATCGGTTTAATCACCTGCACCACCACTCACCAGCCATGGAAAACTGGGAGAAACGGGGCTGGATCAGCCCTTCCAGCACCATTTCTCCCCTCTAACGCTGTCCCTCATGTAACGAGCTGTGGTGTCACTCAGTGCCCCACCACTCCCCAGCCCTGGCTCCAGCCACCCCCTCCTCCTGCCCCCTCCATGTGTCCATGTCCCCTGGGAAAGGAGCAGCAGCAGCACTACCCCATCCCACATATCTCCCTTTACCCCCCACCAATTGGGGGGTACAAGATTAAGGCCAGGGGAATCTGGCCAAAAAGGCATCAATTTATTCTTCCTAATGATAAAAATTAATTAAACAAGACAACATGTTACTGTTCCTAATCAAAGCAAAAATCTGGTGTTCCCTCAGGACAGCCGAGCACAACCACAGCCTGCTCCATCCCAAACACCACCCTGGCCCTGCAGCCCCCCCAAAAACAGCAGGAAGGATGCCCCACACCCCTGGCAGCAGACACACCCCCTCCACCCCCCACCATCCTTACCAGCCAGAGCCAGCTCCTGCTTCCTGGACCAGGAAAACCTCCCTCTACACCCTCCAGGACTTCAGGATCCCTCCAGGATTTTCCTCCCTCCCAGCTTTCATAGCCCCCAGGTGCCCCACAGCCCCAGCAACATGAGCCTCACCTGGGGACTGTGGGGTGGGAGGGGTGCAGCCATACAGAGAGCAGGGAATGGGAATGGGGACACATGGGCACTTCCAGGGAAGAGCGTGGCTTCCCCTGTTGCAGGTTATAAACATTCCCAGAGCACATCAAGATGAAATGTGTAATTACAAATCAGCCCTCCTGCTCCTCATCTCCAGGCCCACGCAAAAGCAGGGAAGTTTTAACTTCTTCCTCGTGGAGCTTTTTTTTTTTTTTTTCCTGCCTATTTTTGTTCTTTCCCTTCTGTCCCCCTAAATTCGGTATAAAAGAAAAAGGAGTAAATAAAGATTTTGGAAAGCTCTTTCAGCCCTGCTCTTCCTGGCTTATGGAGCAGTTGGAATGGAGGGGGAGGCCCGGAGCACAGGAACCACAGTGCTTTGGATAGCTGGATTTTCAAAACAAAAACTGGGTTAGAAATGGAAACTTTGGTTAACTGAGACGGGGATCAAAGCTCCATTTCATACTTGGCTGCAAAGCTGGATCTCCATCACCCTCTTGCTCTGACACTTTCCCCCATTTAACCAGGTGCTCCAGAGGCATTTTTCCAGCTCCATGAGCACAGGGGGTCTTGCCATCATCCCCTGAGCAAGCAGATGTGGGGACACCACTGCCCAGACTCTCTTCTGCCCCAGGAAACACCAGCACAGCTCAGCATCACCTCATCACAACTTTATTTCCAGAGGTTTAGAGCAGCAAGATCCAGGGGGTCGAATGGGGTGATCTTTAAGGTCCCTTCCAACCCAAACCATTCCAGGATTCTGTGACCCTGGGGAATGAAAAACCCCGGTGGGGAACACTGACTGCTTGGAACCCCCCATGGCACTGGGAGGACCCACACCAAGGACAGCACAAGTGGGACATGGGTGCTGTCACCACCCTGCACTGAACCACTTTGGCTGGACACAAATCGCTCTGCTGGGGCTCTTGAAAGCAACAGAAACGCCCCAAAACTGAGGTGGACAAAGCCTGAGGTGAACATCAGCCTGTGCTTGGCTCTTCGGAGCCGGGAGATTTCATCCCCTTCCTGCCAAAGCTGCTTTTATTGTCTTGATCTAATGAAGTGCAGACTTCACCTGGACAGACCCATAAGTGGCTCCTCTCGGAGGCAATGAATACAAATACTTGACCTCATGAGCTGCGGGGCAGCAATTAGTTTAAGCAGGGGGTTTGTGTAACACTTCAAAAGTCTTAATCCGTGCGGTCAGCCCTGGCACGGTATTTGCCAGAACCTATTGAGTAGTCTTAATGAGTCTGCAAAGCAAGCTTTCAATACATTTTGGGTCGCTTCAGATGCTTTAAATGGCATAGTCTATATGGTATTGTGCGGCTTTAGAAAGGGCCGGGCTTTAAAAAAGTATGGCTCCCTTTCACAGGGCAGACAGAAACCATCTTTCGAGCCGGGACCCTTAACGTTTTGCATATCAATATGGCTGGGGCTGAATGCAGTCACTGAGCTGAGAAATAGGATCACTATCAGCGTTTCCAGGCTTTCACAGGCACTTGGGAAACTTTAAAGCCCTTAGCGGAGAATAATTTGGTCGAATGTCGTGGCTGGAAACAAAACCTAAACAAGCAGAGCGCAGTCCATCACGCCGAGCTGCCAGCGCGGCTGACAAGGGGCTCCAGCCGCTCCGAGCGGGTCGGGGGCCGGGACACCTCGGGCCTGGGGGGACACGGCCAGGGGTCCCTGCCCTGGGCACGGGGGCTGAGCCCATCCCCGCAGTGGCCACATCGCTCACAGGGCTCTGGGCTTCAGACCACCAGAAAACCCGCCCTGGCTTCATCTCTTCCCGCTGTTCTCTGACGATATCCCGGTTTATGCTGGTCATAAAGTCGTCCCCCCCCCCAGGCTCTGGCACAACACTGGTGATATCTGTGTTGGTCCCCGGTGCCCCTGACACCCGCAGGGACTGTCACCACCACACCTCGTTCCCCTCAAACAGGCCACCCTTTGCATTTGACTCCGACATCCCATTAAGGCCATTCCTGCACGTGCCACTCGTCCTGGGGCTGAACAGGAACGCGTCGAACCTCAGCTCCAGCCCGGAGCACTGGGACAGAAAACACCGTCACCTCCACGGGAACAACGGAGGAGGGAGAGCTGTGAGGGACAGAGCACAATGTGTGGGTGGAAAACCACCCCTGGGGGTGGGAAGAAAGGGGATGGGGGTGGTTGTACATCCCAGGAGGAGCGGCACCTGCTGCCTCCATCACCCCGGGCAGCAGCACTGTGAAGGGAAAGCACCTTGGCAGGATGGGCAGCTTTGGGATGCTGCACGTTTGAAGGAACCACAGCCAAAGCTTATTTGCAAACAATGCAGGGCCTGAGGGCCCTTCAAAACACATAATTAGCTCATTAAAGAGACAAATACAAGTCACTAATAAGATATTAGAGGTTAATTAAATGTTTTCCCCATCTTTAATTAAGGGAAAACTAGTTAGTACAGATTAAACTAATTTCTGCAGCCTCCTGTGATGACCCTCGATGGCTGCAGATTTGGAAACCTATTGAGATTATTGAGCTGGCAGGGCAGAGTTTGGGGATTTTGTCTGCTCTGCTTGGGAATTAGGGGGAAGCAGGAATTTTCATCCTAAGAGTCAGAAATGCTCTGCTCTATCAGCTGGGTCACTCAAGGGACATAGGAAGGGATGTGATACACAGCTCCCTCTCCCTAACCCGGGGCCTGGCATTTACTCAGAACTACTGCTGTTAATTGTTTTCTTAACTAGGCAGTTCCTGCAGACTATATTCCATCTGCAAAACATCCCCCGTGCTCGAGGGCTGCTGCTCCAGGGCTTCACCCACCACCCCTTGGCCCTCAGTGCCTGTGCCAGCACCGGAATTTGATTTGGCAAAAACCCACTGGTCACCCACCCCAGAGTCCAACTGGTTTCCAAAGGTTTTATTATGGATGGTGGATCCATCATCCCCCCCCACCACACACACACAGCCCCATCCACACACCCACACATCCCACTCGCCACCCAGAACGATCCCGTTCAATACAGATTAGCAAGATTTATATGGAAGAATATTTAATCTGGTCAGGGAGGGGAGAGGGGCCATCTGTGGTTTTATTTCTTAAATATTTCTCTCTACTCCAGACAAGTCCATTTCCTGCCAGCAAAGGTCCAATATAAATTAGAACGAAGGGAGGAGGCTGCTGGTGGGGCGGCCAAGAACATCCCTGGACCATGATGACCACGAGCATCCCTGGACCACGATGACCACGAGCATCCCTGGACCACGGTGACCACGAGCATCCCTGGACCGCGATGACCACGAGCATCCCTGGACCACGATGACCACGAGCATCCCTGGACCACGACCGTGAGCACTCCTGGATCGTGGCAGCCACAAGCATCCCTGGCCCCCGGCAGCCAGGAGCATCCCTGGCCAGCAGTCCTGGCTCCAAACACTGCTGGCAGAGCAGGTGCCAGTGTGGTCGTGTGCCCCGGGGGTGGCTCAGTCCCACCCAAAGTCCTGCCCTGTCATCTGATAGAACTTCATGTTGAAGGGTCTGTAGAACTCGCGCAGCCGCTGCACCACCCGCGGGTCGATCCTGGGGTGGGGCCGCCCCTTGGACTTGCCCAGGCAGCGGGGTTTGCTGCCCTCGGGCTTCTTCAGGCAGGGGAAGCCCTTGGTCTCATTGAAATAGAAGTGTTTGTCCGTCACCACCCTCTGCAGGCCCAGGAAGTCCTGGACACGGCCCATCTCCCCGGCCGGGTCGCTGACGAGCCTCTCCCCGCTGACGAAGAGGAACCTGGAGAGGGGGAAGTACTGCAGCCAGTTGTCCAGGTGCTTGGCGTAGATCCCAATCCTCACGGCGCTCCAGCTCGTGTCGATCAGTCCCGTGCTGGCGTTTTTGAAGGCCAGGGCCTGGAAGGTGGGGATGGAGGGGTTCTTGGAGAGTGTCTGTGTGTAGTCCGAGATGGCCCTGGTCACCGGGTTCCGCACCACCACGATCAGCTTCGTGTCCCGCGACATGTTGTAGATGCGCCTGGGGGCCTCCTTGGTGACGAAGTAGCTGGGGGTCTTCTCCATGGTGATCTGCCCCTCCAGAGTCCTTGGCATCAGGCTCCTGGGGACACAGGGGGACACGGTCAGGGCTCAAGGCACAGTGAGCAGGAACAAGCCCCAAAACCTGCCCAGAAAAGCTCAGGGGCTTCGCAATTGCAATCCCCTCTCTCCCTCCCCTCCTGCCAGCCAGGGACACGACCTTGTCACACCCCACTGGTCGCCTCCTCATCTTCAAATTCCTTCCTGGGAGTCCTCATGTCCTGGTCTCAGTGTCCCCTTTGTCCCCTCCAGAGTCTGTCCATGGGAAGGGACTCCCTGTCACTCTGCCCCACCAGCAGCACATCCAGAGAGCACCTGCAGGCTCTTGGTCCCCCTTGGAGGTTCCCCACAACGCCCTTCCCAACCCAGAAATCCTTTCCCAGGACACTCCAGGACCTGCTACACAAGTTTTGGGGCAGGGCTTGTTTTCATCCCCAGCCTCCAGACAAATTTCATGTCCTGGAGGTTCTGACCCACCACTTGGGACTGGAAAGAGGAAAAATCCCATCACAGGGGTGATGCCCAAGCAGTAGCTGGGGATGGAGATGCCCTCAGGGCTCCCTCCTCTGCCCCCACCAGCAGTTAAGGCCAGAAAAAAAACAGTTTCCTTCTCAAAAAAAAGGCAGGAAACCTCAGAGGGCCCAGCCATTGTGCTGGGGAAAATTCACTGCCCTGATTGTTCCCTCCCTCTGCACTTTAATGAGGCATTAATTACCAGAGAAATTACGCAGCCATGTCACCCTGTGTGACAGAACGGGTCCTCCCTGCCACCAGCACAGGCACCTGCCCCAGAGCCCTCCACATCCCCCTCTTCCACTTCCAGGAGGAATCACAGAATTCTGGAATGCTTTGGGAAGGGACCTCACGGACCATCCAGTGCCACCCCCTGCCATGGGCAGGGACACCTCCCACTAGCCCAGGTTGCTCCAATCCCCCTCCAAACTGGCCTTGGACACTTCCAGGGATGGGGCAGCCACAGCTTCCCTGGGATCCCCATCCCACTCCTGGGAGGGTTGTGCCCAGCAGCAGTTGGGGACAGGGACAGGGACAGGCCACGCTGCAGCCAAGGCTGTGTCAGGGCTCTGCCCAGCAGCATCTGTTCCTTATGTAATGGGAAAAGCTTGAGGTTTCTGGGATTTTTCCCCTGGACTCAGGAAAGAACACTTGATTAAAAGCACTTGTGAGCGATGCTGGGCCCTGCACAGCTCCCTCCCCCAGACAAGAGGCAAAAGCCACTTGTGGCTTTCCCCCCCCCCCTTTTTAAAAAATTTTTTGCACAGTGCCAGTGTTTTTAGAGCCACTTCTTGTCCCTGGTGTCCCGTCCTGGCAGCACAGCCCCTCTGTTTGGCACCAGTGGGATGCCTTTCCTGGAGTCCCTAAATCCTGGGGCAGCCAGGGGCCCCCATCCTTTCCAGCACCTTTTCCCCATCACCCCAAATAACAGCACTTACCAGAGAGGCTGAAGGACAGAGTTCCTGCTGGGAAGCAACTTCCCAAAGCAGGATCAGACCCTCACATCCACACCTGTCCCTTCCCATGGTGCCAAGGCCATCCCTAAGGGGGCTGTGGGGCAGAGGGACCCCCAGAGCCCCCCAGGATCCCACCCACCCACACCCAGCAGCACCAGAACCTTCCCTGCCACCATCCTGCTGACCCAGAGCTTCTCAGCTCCTGGGAGCTGCACCTACTTTAATTAACGCCAACCACACCATCCAAGGCTTAATCACCATGTAATTAACAGAGAATATTTAATCCAAGCCCACGTCAGGGCAGCTCTGTGTGCACAGGAACCCCCAGAGTCGCAGCCCCTGTGCCTGTCCTGGGGGGCAGTTTGGAGGGTGAAGGTCTCTGCCCCCCAGCAGGGATAGCTGGATCCCAACATCCCAGAATCCTGTCGGGAACAGCGGCCTCCAAGCACTTAATTGTGCAGCACCTCCTCTTCCTGAGCAGCTCAATCACCCCCAGCTACTTGGGAGATAATTACGCAATTTCACATTATCATTAACTCCCTAATACTTTCCCCTAAATTACCCCAGTTAATTATTGATAACCCCAGTCTCCCTCCAGATCTGGCTTCGACTGGCAAAGAGCAGAGCGGGCTTTGTTATGCCCCACTTTAATGCAAACACCGGAAACTTTAATTAAATTTGCAGTTAATTCTTATTGACCTTAAGAGAACACCCTGGGAATGCCAGGCAGTGCCCACAGGTACAGGGCACTGCAGTGGGGGAGCCCCGGGCAGCCCTGGAAGGAGCTGGGATTTCAAGAGGAGACTCTGCCCAGGAGGAGGGATACAACCCTTTTAACCTTTCTATCAAGCTGATAAATGGTGATTTTTAATTAATAAAACAACTGGCATTTGAGAGGCGTCGGAGATGGGATTTCCTACACGGAGATGTTCAACACGTGAAACGTTTCCTCTGCCAAGGCAACATGCAGGAAGTTATAGCAGATAAAATGCTGATAAAAATGCAGAAATGCATCAAATACTGATTAACGGCCGTGGCAGGCAGGGAATCAAAGCAGACTTCAAAAACTGGGCCGACATAACTTTCCAGAGTTAATTGGTTTGTGATTCCTCAACTCTGGGACGATTTTGGTGCAGAGGAAGGAGAACTCCTCCCAGCACGGAGCTGAGAGCCCAGGGGATGCACCCTCAGGAGCTCAGCCTCGCTGATAAATAACTCTCCAGCCCAAAGCAGCCCTGAGTTATCACCCATAAGGAAAATTAACTCTATCCCTGCTAAAACCAAGAGAGCACGACAGGCCCTGCCTACAGTTCATCCCCACTGAAATGCCAGGCAGAACCTTAGCATGGATACAGGTCCAACCTGTGCTGGGAGAGTGATGGGGAACCCCAAAGCCCAGATCAACCACAGGGATGATGGGGGCCATCACATCAGGGGGATGGGAGCCGTGGGCTCAGGGCTTACAGGTTCTATATTACCACCAAAAAGAGAAAAAGAGGGGGAAAAAATCCGCTTCTCTATTATTATTATTTAAAAAAAATGAGCATTGACCAAAAAGGCCAGACAAAAGGAGTGAAAGGAGGGGATTTCTCTCCCGGGTGGGACATGGTTGAGAGCTTTCTGCAGGGCAAAGAAAGTGACTCTTTCAAGGCACTAAGATGGGCCATGGGATGACGTGGGGGACAAAACCCCCGGGCAGGGGACACCCTTTGCTTCCAGGGGACCCCCTCCCTCCTGGCCAGGGTGACAGGGGCTCCGTGGGGGACAGAACCGTTTTTGTGTAAATGTAAAACAGTTTGGAACCGGGAGAGGGGGGACAAGGCCTGGGACAGATTTATCCTCTCCCAGCAGACACCCGGTACCACCCGGATCTGCATATGAATCGCCCCCACAGGCTTATCTCAGCCCCAGGGACAAGGCTGCCTTTGTGGCCCCACCGCAGCTATGAAGTTGTTAAACTGGAACCAGTTATGGAAACTTGGAGATACCGGCGGCCTCTTCCTTCCAGGCAGCTCGAATAGCAGCACCTTTGCTGGGAAGAGAGGTGTGAGAAAGCGGGGAGGGGGAAAGGATGTCGGGAGGGACAGATGCACCCCCTGGATCCCTGCTCCTGGCTGCTGGGGGACATGCCAGACCCCCCATTCCCCCAAAACAGCAGGGGTATGTGAGGGCAGCCGTGCTTACCCCCATCCCAGGCCACTCCACAACCTTCTATTCCCGGAGGATGCACCGATGCATCTGTTGAACCTCTGCAGGGCTTGGATGGCTGAACTGGGAAGGCTGAACTGGGAAGGCTGAACCCACCAAGCCGCCCGGGAGCAAATTAGCCCACGTTCCTTTTTCCTCCTCATTACTGTGATATTCCCCCTCTCCTCCGAAGGGGCAGCGGGTCCTGCCGGTGCCCCCCCAGCCCGCAGAGCCCCCCCGGCGTTCCCCATCCCCGAGCTGCCTCCATTATTTTTGATTCTTTCACCAATTCAAAAATGTGCAAATGAGGCCTCGGCTTCCCAATCAGGCCTGGCCGGGAGCTAATTGGCTTTAAGCAGGGAAACCTGAATATGCTAATGACGGCAGTAACAAGCCTGGGATGCGCCTGGAAGGGGAGCCGAGCCCTGGGCTCCACCACGGGCTGACTGAGACACGTCAATTAACAACAAGGAAGATAATTTATTAATGCTCCTTTGCACCCCCCTGCCCTTTGCTCCTAATTACAGTTTGATACATGAAACATCGAGGAGGTTTGCCGGGTCCTGCTCCCAGCTGGAGCATCCCCGGGCAGCCCCCAGAGCCTCCTCCTGCCCCCCCAGAATCCCCTGGCCCCATTCAGCCATGGCCCAGGACCACGACTGGGGGTCTCCAGCCAACACAGAGGACCCCAGACCACGGGGACAGGGGCCCTGGGCTGGGATTCAGGTGGATAAAAAGGTCAGAGGAGGAGGAAAATGCTGTGGACTGGGTGCTGCTGCCTGCCAGGGCTGGTCTCCACAGGGTCCAAGTCCCCACAAACCCTTTCTGTGACATCAGGATCTGGGAGATGAGGAGGGAGGGAAAGGGGAGAGGCTGGAGCCAACATTTACATTTCTAATGGAGTGGCTGCTTTCACTGGTCACCCGACACCCAGTTATGACCCCCCACAGGAACTGAGGCCATGGGGGAAAACACAAAACACGTCTGCTTTTCCCATCTACAGAGTTCTGTGTACCCCAATTCCCTGGCAGGAAGGGACAAAAAGGCTCTGTCTCCCCCCAACCCCACAGTCCCCACACCAACCCCAGCTCCCCTCAGCCACCCCACACTTCCACCCCTGTCCTGCCCACGTGTATGGCCAGAGGCTGCAATTAGGGGCAGCTCCAGGCCCTGCAGGTTTCTCCTTGCATGGTTATTCCAAAGGCTCTGGTGAATGCCCATCACAGCCAGTGATTATGGAGAGCGGGAATCGGCCTTAACAAGGACAGAGCTCCTTCCCTGCTCTGGAGCTACAGCTGTTTGGCCTCAGCATCCATGGGGTTGTCCTCACCCACTCTTCTCCAATGTGGAGCTGATATATGGGGTCACCCCAAAAATCTGAGCAGCTGAACCCCCCACTGACTCTGCCAGGGACTCCTCACAGTCAGCACTGCTCAGATCCCCCCATGCTTGTGCCAAAAGGGGCCATGGCACAAAGCCTGGCATCCACCCTGGGACTCCTGCTCCCTGATGGGGTCCATAAAGAGCACCCTGGGATTCTGCTCCCTGCTGGAGTCACCACCCACAGCTATGGAAATGAGCACTGGGGACCCCACAGTCCATGGGGACATGTCCTGCCTCTGGAGCTCACCCAGCTGGAACAGCAGCAGGGTGGTGGTGCTGCCTCAGTGGCTGAAGGGGGATCTGAAGCAAACCCACCCCCCGTGTTGAGCAGCATTTCCCCTGCAACAAGCAGGGGCTGAATAACCATTAGCAACAGAACAGCTGAACCCACTGCTTGGGTTGAAACAGGTGGGGAACAGAACAGCTTCAGGGAGCCCCAAAAACCCTTCAGAACTGAATCCCCAAAACCCCTTCAGGCAGCAGGGGCTGGCACGTGCCCAGCTCTGGTGGGACGCTGGGCTGGGGCTGGTGCACTGCCAGGGCAGGGATGCCGTGGGCACACCCAGCCTCTCCATCCCCCTGGAATGAAGCCCGTCTGCGTGGCAGCAATTAGGAATCCTCTTCTCTCGGCTGGCTCCCCAGTGTCCCTTTGATTCCCCGTCCCGGGGGCGAGGGGACAGCCTGTGGCAGGTGTCTTGCCTGTGACCCGGGTCAATCGAGGGCTCTGATCTCCAAATGACCCTTCCCAGCAGTGCCTGTGTAGCCGCGCTCAAACAGCTTGCAGATGAAGGAGCAACAGACTGGAGATGATTTATTCAGGAATTAAAGGTTCAGTACCCCTTTTAAAGGCTGCGCCTCGGCACTGTCAGCCTTCATTGCACACAATTAAAGGGGTTTGCTGCCCCGGCCCCCGCCCTCCTGCCTTCCAGGGGAAGGAAATCAAACAAAACCAGCCCCCCCCTCCCCACTCCAAGCCTCGGCCCCGGGGGGTGGAACTGTTAAAGCACTTGTGAACTCAGTGCATGAGTGGCCCTGGGTTCCAGCCTGGGAAGCTGCTCCAGCTCCGTTCTCCAGCAGGGAACAGCTTGGGTTGTTCTGCTTGGGATGGGGGATGCAGGCACTCGAGCTGGTCCCCGCTGGCAGGAAGGGATGCTTGGGGTTGGAGTCCTCTTGGCTCCCGTGGCATCGGTGCAAAGCCTGTTCCTGCAGCTGGGCCTTGGAGAAACGCTCCTGGAGCCTGACCCTTCTCCTGTCTGTCCTTCCTGCTGTTTATCCCTCCGGAGTAAACCCGACCCCCTCCACAGCTCAGCACCCCCAGCCTCGGAGCCGGGAAAGGCGCTGGTCACCTGTGACCTCACACCAGCAGAACTCAAACACGGCCTGGAATTTCCCTCTCCCACCTGAGAGGGGAGATAAGGATAAAACCTGGCATCATCCGGATTATCTTCTCCCCTTCCAAGCTGTGGGAACCGCGGTGGTTGGAGGGGGGGGGGGATCGGCGCTGGCGGGCGGGAGCAGCAGGAATTCAATGAAAAGCTTCCTTCCTCTTTGGAAAAGAAAGGGAAGAAATCCGCTGGCAGCGGCGCTGTGATAATCCCTTTCCAAGGCAGTAAATTTTCCTGCAGCTCCCCCGGAAAGTAATCCAGCGGATTATTGCACCTTTCAGCACCACCAGCCTTTAAACAACGCTCTGCCCTCCCCAGGCATCTTGTGCTTTCTGACCTGACCTGCTGTCTGAGCGCGGGCAGACACAAATCACCCTCCTCTGCACCCGCACACGGGTGACAGATTTTATCCCCCTGGTAACTGGGATCCTTTGGCGCTCCAATAAATAAGGGAAAATTGCTCTTGGGGGCTGAGCAGCTCAGGCTGGGGAGGGGAGGGGACCCCACAACCCTGACTGTCCCAATGCACACCCCGATCTGATGGGTGTGACATGACGTGCACACATTTAAGACAATTCCAGCTATTTTTTTTATGGACCAGTTGTTCCCAGCCTCAGTGTTCCAAGCAAGCTGTTCAGATGCAAAACCTTTTGCTGTTAAATAAACATAAGGGGAAAAAAAAAATCCCTGAGACCACTCTTAAGTATATCTAAAGTCTTTGTTTTCAATTATAAATATAAACCCACACATATTGGTTTTCACTAAATTATTCCCCTGCAGCAATGGGCTGGTTGTTCCCTGTTTCCCACCTAGATGGAGGAGAGCACAGGAAGGGCATAAAAAGGTCACAAAAAATCACTTTTTTTTGCAGCTTCAAAGTTACATGGGCAGAAGAAATGGGAATTCTTCCACTTCCTGATGCTTGATTGAGCAAAACGAAAAGGAAGGGACTTTAAAACTCACCCAATCCCACCGCCTGCTATGGGCAGGGACACCTTCCTCTAGCCCAGGTTGCTCCAACCTGGCCTTGGACACTTCCAGGGATGGGGCAGCCACAGCTTCTCTGGGCAACCTGTGCCAGGGCCTCCCCACCCTCCCAGGGAAGGATTCCTTCCCAATCTCCCATCTCTCCCTGCCCTCTGGCAGTGGGAAGCCGTTCCATTCCCCCTTGTGCTGTCACTACCATTCCAAGTGCATCCATCCCCTCCCTGCCACGTCCTGGGGGACAGTGTCTGCAGGCAGTCCCTGCCCACGAGCAGTGCTGGCCTGAGCCACCAGCTCGCAGCTAATTAGCTCAGACTAATTAAGGAGGGCACCGTGCAGGTGGCAGGACCCGCCCCGGTCCCTGCGACCCCTCCTCGCCCCGATCCCGGGGAGCAGGCGAGGGGCACCCCCAGCCCTGCCAGCCCTGCCAGCCCTGCCAGCCCCGGGGAGGACAGCGGGGCAGGAGCCCACGTTGGACACCCCATCCCAATCCCGCCGCAGGTGCAGGAGCAGCGGGAGCGAGGGAGGAAGAAAGGAGGAATCCACACATGTCTGCCAGAGCGAGACCTTCCCGCTGGCCGGGACCGGCAGCTGCTTTGATTTGATTAACAGATGCTGACGAGGCATCGAGACAAGTCCCCAGGGCCATGAATAATTTCAGGGTATTTGTGTTTATTTGATCTCAGTATGGGGCTGGCCCAGCCCGGCCGGACCCTCGCAGAGCGCTGGGGAAGGGGCTGCCGGGCTCTCCAGATGGCCATTCCAAGGCCACCACGGGCAGGGCTGGCTGTCCCCTCCAGCCTGTGCCCCAGAGAGCCCTTCATCCTACTCCTCACCCTCCTCCTGCACAGCCATCCCTCCAGGTAAGGGGGTGATGGGACCCCCCAACAGCTCTCCGGGAATAGAGAAGGTCCCCCCAGCCTCATGATTTTTAACATAACTCATTCCAGCATTTTCAAGTCACTTGTGCAGTTTCTTCTCTTTTAAACGGGCAGAAATGGGTACTTTGAACTTCCAGGTTCCCGGGTCAGAGCTGGGATCTGAAGGTCTGTGCCAGGGCCACCAGGTCCTGCTGGAATCACCAAGGTGCAGGTGGAGGTTGGAAAGAAATTCATCGAGTTTGGACGTAATGACTGAATCAAAGATGCTCCGAGCATGGGGAGAGCCCTCCCCCTGCCATCAGAACAACCTCTCCAGGTGCTGATCCTGTGGGGATCCACTGCCTACATCTCATGGAGGCTTCTGCAAAAATGCTTTCCCAGTCTGGCTCTCCCCTGCTGAACAAGCACCGAGTCCTGCTCGAAGCTTCAGCCTCAAACCAGCCACGAGTCGTTCTGAAACACATCCAGAACTGTCTCGTTTCTACCTAAGAAAACACAAATCAGACCCTGCTCGTGAGCTGGAGCCAGGGCTGAGATCACCAGTGGGGCTGTGGGGATCCATCAGTACCATCTCCAGTGATGGTTTTAAGCTCTCTTGGCCAGATCCACAAAGGAATTTGGGATGATAAAGCTCACCAAGAGCACTGGTGACTGCACTCTGTGGAGAGGATCCCCCTCACCACCCTCTGAGGGAGGAGAACTGAGCTGGTGCCTCACTCTATCCCAGCTCCTCCACCCTCCATCCCATCCTGCCGGGAGCATCCTCTTGTTTGGGGACACCCCGTGTCCCCAGCACCAAACCCTCCAGCACCAGACACCCATCCCAGCAGCAGGGTGAGAGCAGGAGGTGCCCTGGAGGGGACAGGAGGGGGGACAGAGCCAGCAGTGCCCATCCTGCCCTCGCCACGTGGTGCTGGGCCAGCCCAGCTCTGTCTGAGCGAGCAGCAGCTCAGGAATCAGCCTAAAGCAGCGCCAGAGCTGCAGGGTTTGGCCCAAGGGAGGAAAAGCACCATATTGGTGCAATTACCTGAGTTTAGACAAACCTCCATGGGTGCCTGGGCCGGGCTCAGTGGTTGGCAGAGGAGCAGCAGCAGCATCTGCAGCACCAGCTCTTGGCTGGGGCACCGGGACCCTCGGTGGGCTCAGGCAGGGAGCAGATGTCCCGGCCCTGGGAGCTGCAGGTGTGGGGCAGGGGGAGGACAGGAGGGAGGAGGAGGACAGGAGGGAGGATGGAGGCAAGGGGAAGACAGGAGGGAGGACGGGGGGCAGCGATTCCACAGCTGTACGTGGGCAGGAGGGGCAGAAATGTGCTGAGGCAGCAAGGCCGTGATGGCAGAGCACTGGTCCCCAGCCAGGGAGGATCCAGGCGTTCCCATTTTCCCAGTAATGCCTTTGACAGCTCGGGTAGGTGATGGCAGAGCTGCTGCTGCCTGGCCCTGGCAAGAACCTGATGGCCTGGGACTGCCAACAGCTCTGCAGAGCCCCAGGTTAATCTGTCCGAAGGTGACGGTTACTCCCAACCTCAGAGGTCACCTGCAAGGAGGGGAGATGGAGCCAGGCCTGCCCAGCCCTCCTCACCACCACCTTCCCGGGCTGAGCAAGGCAAAGGAGAGAGGTTTCACCCTGTGGTGGGAGAGCAAAGCCCAGAAGGTGCCCAAAACCATCCCCTTGCTCCCACCCCGCCAGATCCCTGCATCCCAGTGCCACAGGTCAGAGCCTCCTCCTCAGTTTTGGGGCCTCCCAGGGAAGAGTTCAGCCTAAAACCCCCTTGTCCTGGTCCCCATCTCCTCCCCTGGCTGTTGTGTCCCACCAAGCAGGTTCTGGCTCTCCACAAACACACCCTCCATGTGTCCCAGCTCACGATGGCTCCGAGCTGGAGCAGCTCATCTGTCCCTCCACCACCGACAAAAACGCAGGAATGGGTTTGTTTGGTGTTTGTCTCGGGTCAGATGCTGTCATGCTGCTCTTGCTGGGATGAAAAATACATCCAGTTTTCCACAGAAACAACAAAGATTCCCCATCTGTGTCAAATTTGTAATCCAGCCTGCGGGAAGATGGGAAACAAATTTAGCTCTCTTTTTTTTTTTTCCTATCAGCAAAAGCCTCATTTCCTGGCGAGGAGCTTCGCCCTGGAGCGTGGAAGGGATGGGAGCCACCATTCCTTGCACAGCCCAGGCTGCCCTGTGCCATCCCATCCGACAGGACACCAGCAGGAGCCAGGAGAGGGGGAAGTGGGAGAGGAGCCCCGACACGGAGCGGCTGCCAAACGGTTCTTCTCCCCAAACAACCTGCTCAGTCACTCCCATCTGTGTGAGGGGCTCCCCTGCCCAGCCTGCAGCCCATCACATGGGGCCTCATAACTGTTTCCTCCACAGATAAGGGAGAAGCCTCAGAAATCCAGGCAGGCCTGGCCAGCGAGGCTCAGGGATGCTGGGAATGCTGCTGGGAGCCCAGTGGGGTGGCAGCTCGGCCTCCTCCCCTCACACTGAGGCTCAGCTGGTCCCCAGGCGAAGGAAATCCCCCACTGAGGAGGGGGACGGGGGTGGATTATTCTCTTTGCTGCAAAAAAAATGAAAGCTGTTTCTCCAGCCCCTCCAAAAGGGACTGTGGAGACATTGGGAAGACTCAGAAATGCCCCAGACCAGGTTGGACGAGGCTTGGAGCAACCTGGAGCTAGTGGAAAGTGTCCCTGCCCGTGGCAAAGGGTTGGACTAGATGGTCTTCAAGGTCCTTTTCAACCCAAACCAGTCTGGGATTCCATGATAGGGAGGTTTCTCCAGCTCCCTGAGCCATGGGCAGCTCCCAGCTCCCCGTCACCAGCACTGGGTGAGCCCCAGGGGATGGAGATGGAGGCTCCATCCATCCAGGGTCTCTCACCCCGGCATTATTGCTCCCTTCCTCCCTCCCTCTCTCCAGCAGGAACAACTGGGAATTCTCTAACAAAACATTTCTTCACTGGAGAAGCGTTGGTTTGTGGCAACTGGAGCTGTTTGTGGGAAAGAACTGGATTTTGCCTATTTTTAGCCTGGTTTCCTAAGGAAATGTGGCTTAAGCAATCACATGGTCTGTCTGCCCATCTTCCCCCAGACAGGCTGATCCCACCGGCCGATTCCAGCCGGATTTGAGGGAGGACGAGGATCCAAAATAGGAAGTTTGCACATTTCCATGAAAAGCTGCAGCTGAGTGGTGGGCAGGACCCCAACCACAGTCCACAGCTCAGGGGAGGGCAAACCCAGCACAGCCCAGAACCAGCAGCGCCCCCACACCAGCCCCATCCACACCAGCCCCATCCACACCAGCCCCATCCACACCAGCCCCATCCACACCAGTCCCACCAGTCCCTACTTTGCTGGGCTTCAGCCTCCCCAGCTTCTGCTCAGAGCCAGGTGTCTGGCTGGCAAGAGATACGGAGGGAAGAGAAGCAACACACCCTTTGCACCTCAACCTCCCTTGGAGAAGTTGTAAAGACCTCAATACCCTTCCCACAAAGCAGCCCCCCCAGGCAAACCCCCTTTGGGGTGTCCCTGTCCCCAATCCCAGGCAGGGCCGTTCTGCCAAGCAGGAGAATCCTCCCTGGAGCCAAGGGCTGGACTCTGCCAGGCCCTGGGCATCAGAAGGGGAGTGCCAGTCTCTGCTGGTTTGTCCCCAAACTGCCTTTTTCATGAGGAAAACAATGAACTCATCCCAGCCTTGCAGTGTTAGTGTGTCTCACTGCCACAGCTGCTCTTCCTGATGGGAAAGACACCCTGGGATGGGGCAAACCTGCCTTTCCATGGGCTCCTCACTACCCCAGAGCCCAGCACAGGGCACGTGGACACTCACTGACCCCCTCAGGCAGCACTGGGAGCAGTTTGGTGTTCCTGAGGGAGAGGGAAACCAGCAATTCCAGCAGCCTGCAGTTTGAATCCATTCCCCATCTCTGACAGCGTTTCCCCCCTTCCCATCCTTACCCAGACACCTCAATACCTGGGTGATGATGGATGAGCAGGGGGATGATGGATGGGACCTGCAGCCTGACAGGCAGATCGATCCCTGTGTCCCTGGACAGCCAGCTTGGGATGCAGGGAGCCAAGCAAGCCCAGAGCAGGGCTGTAACCACCATGAAAGGCTGTAAGAGGAAAAATTTCTTCCCCAAAAAGGCTGTCCAGCCCTGGCACAGCTCCCCAGGGCAGGGGGGGGGAGTTTCCATCCCTGGAGGGGTTGAAAAGCCACATGGATGTGGCACTTGGGGACGTGGGTTAGTGGTGGCCTTGGCAGCTCTGGGGGATGGTTGGACTCGATGATCTTGGATGGAAACTCCCCCCCTGCCCTGGGCAGCTGTGCTAAGGCTGGACAGCCCTTTCCATGAGGAAATTTTTCCTAATATCCAACCTAAACCTCTCCTGGCACAACTTGAGGCTGTTCCTTGGCTCGTTACTTGGGACAAGGGACTGCCATAAAACCACTTTGTGCTCTGTTTTCCAGGATGGGAGGGAAGGAGCAGAGCCCTTGGCAGAGCCCCCCCCACCTCTGAGGACACCAGACATCCCTCTGTCCATTAATGATTGAATTGTCCCCTCAGGTGGATGGACAGATGGACAGACAGTCCAGAAAGTGCTGGTTGCTTCTCCATTAAGGAGAAGTGACCACAGGGATGGTCTGTCCTGCGATTTGGGGGTCAGGACGAATTCAGGATTAAATTTAACATTGGGGGTAAAAGGTAATTCTGCCAAGTGACCTTCCAGTAAATTGGTTTTTTCCCTGCACAGCAGCAGCTTTAAAGTAAAACAACACAAACCCCAAAACAAACCCTTCCTTAGGCATTCCCCAATAGGTTGTTGGGTTTTTTTCCTGGTTATTGTGGAAATTTAGATCAGAAAACGTGTTGGGTAAAAATATTCAATTCCCCACAGCCTGCAGAGCCTCATCAAAAATCCATTTGAAGTATTACTCTCAAATCCCTCATGGCAATGGGATATTTTAAGGTCAGTTAAACTTATTATTCACTCAAGATTTGCTTTCAGGTCCCTGCATATTTCAAACAGATTTCCCCCCATCTTTAGCCTGACTGTGTTACAAAAAGCCCTTTCCCCCCTCCCTTTTTTTTTTTCCTGAAAAGAAAAAAAAAAGAAAAGTTGTCAAAAGAAAAGATCCTAATCAGAAACAGCTTCTGAAGCCTTAAAAGCCGCTACAGTTTGTACTTGTTACCAGAAAACATCGACGCTATCGCCCGATCCCCAAATCCCTCGACTTCCAAAACACTGCACGGAGCTGTGCTTGGAAAAGAAGAATTAACTCCAATCTCTTTTTCTTATTTGCAATTCATTTCCTTGAAACAGGGTTTATGCACAGATTTAGTTTTTCTCCCTCGCTTTGTGCAAGGAAGGAAAGCACTTTAAAAACTGCAGCCTGTGTTAGTTTTGGATTATTTAGGATTTCCAGCTCGGTGTAGCTGTGATTTCTGCCCCTACCGTGCCCTTCCCCTCAAAGGACACCAGGAACTCTGGTTGGTTGGGGTTTTTGCATAAAGATCACCTAAACAGTGTGATTATTTAATTTTAGGAGTGCCCCCACCTTGGGAGGAGCCCATCAGTTCTCCCAGCAGCACGAACAACCCACGAGGGATCAGCTCCCAGATCCAGGGCACCTGCACAGGGTCAGCAGGATCTGTCCCCAAAGAGACCACACACCCCCCCTGAGTGCAAAACAACCCACATTTTGGAGAAAATGCAACAATATCTATTTTTCCAACCGTCCACAGAGACACCTGACAGCTGATCATGAGGTTCTGGAGTAGCACAAAGATCAGCCTTGTCCCTAAATGACAACTCTCTGGACCTATCCCAACTCCTGCCAGGCTGTTCAGACCCTATAACATATATGGGATGGGGACAGGCACTGCCAAAGCCCCATCTCCCTGGGATAGAGGGTCACCCTTACAAATCATCAGCTGCTCCCTGAATGATACTCAACATTTATAGCCCAGATAACAATTCCACAAATCCCTGAAGGTCACAAACAGCATTAAGAGCTCTGCCCAAAGCCACGAGTAGCGTGGCCAGCACAGGAGGCAAATTGAGCAGGGAGGAAAAGATTGCAAGTGCCCTAATCTTGCTCCAGAGAGCAAAGACTTTAGAAATTATTACACAGTTCTTAGTGTTTCCAGCCATCTGGCCTGCATTTCTCCATTTGCTCAATCAGACATATGTTGCTTTTATCCCTACCCCTGCCAGCTCTCCCCTGTTCCCTGAAAACATGTGCACCCTCCACTCTGCTCATTTCCAGCTCAGCTCAAAGCTCAGCTCGGCGCTGTGAAGGCTTCCAGCAGGTGAACATGCCCATCAGAGCCTCTCCCACCTCCCACTTGTACCTAAAAATCACTGTTTGCCCAAAACAAGGCAGAGTGAGATGTGATTCCAAGTTGGGAACCCCTCTGCTGCAGAGCAGCACCACTCCAGCGAAGCCAAGAGGATCCTAACAAATCCTGCCAGGCAGGGGCTGGAAGGGGAGATCTCTTCCAGCTGGGAAGCCATGGAGCACCAGAGGGCCCAAAAAGAGGGTTTTCCCTCAGATCCCACACTGCTCTTTGGACATATAACACACGGGCCCTGCTGGACTCTGACACATGGGTAACACACCCAGGCCACCCCAGTCAAGGTGGGACCTCCACCCACCTCCCATCATCCCACTCTTTGCACTTTCCACCTCCAGTTATGGTTCCTTCCCTCTAACAAGCAGCACCTCCGACCAGGGGGACCCGAAACCAGAACTGCCAGTAATGGGACAGGAAGGGAGGAGCAGAAATGTTGCGCTGCTCCAGCAACACAGCTCCCACCACCTGAGCCAGCTGCACCACCCTGGGCCTCTACAGGCTTCTGAGGGCAGGAGGAGGAGGAGGAGATCCCACAGTCTGCCCAAGGACAACCAAAGTGTCCCAAAGTGCTGGCAGAGACCTCTGAGCCGTGGAGCTGCCAGCACTACGGAGAACACAGAGCTGTTGGTTGGGATCAGGCTGAGCTCCCACCAGGCGTGAGGACTCCAGCCCTGGCTCTTTCACCACCTGGAGATGACCTGTTTTCCCACAATCCGACCCTCATCCCCCAGCAGCCCCCACAGCAAGGCACGTCTTCACCTTCCCGTCGGCTTTGGCCGTGCGTTCCTCTTCCACGAGGCTGCGGTGACGGCCTCCCTTCCAGCAGGAATGACCTCCCTTCCACCAGGAATGACCTCCCTTCCACCAGGAATGACCTCCCTTCCACCAGGAATGACCTCCCTTCCACCAGGAACAGCCTTCCTTCCACCAGGAACAGCCTTCCTTCCAGCAGGAACAGCCTTCCTTCCACCAGGAACAGCCTCTCCGAGTCCACAGCGGGGCAAGGAGTGAATTACATTTCATTACACACTGTCCAGGGCCTCGAGTATCGGGCCAAGTGGTCCCAGATGTGCAGGGCTCTCCCTCAAAGCCTCCCTGGATATTTAATACCTTGGGATCTGGGGTGTGAGGGTCAGAGACGGGGGTTTCCATGCAGAGGCTGCACATCTTTACTCTTAACATCACCTCTTAATAACACCATAAATCATCAGGCACTTCTCAGGTGACCACGTAACTGCCCGTTTGTTTCTCGGAGCAAAACCCATCCGGACTCTCCCTCTGGACCTGCTGGGAGCAAACTGCAGGGGTTTGCGTGCCCCACTCTCCTTCAACCAGTCATCTCCTGGCATCTGTGCTTCAGCTGCAGTGGGGCAGCACAAGGAAAAGGCAAGTAACTGATACAGGCAGATTAAAAAAAGGTTGGATGAGTCTGTTCCTAATGTGAGCCTTGCTGCTCGCAGCCCTTTGATTGCAGCACAACTAAGAGATGGAAATTCACTGGAGGCAAAGGAATTAATTAACAGGAGAAGAAAGGAGCATCAGTCTGTTGGAGTCCTGGCATCAATTCTGAGACGGGTTTTGAAGTGGCAACAGTTTTCCTTGTTCTTTAAAGTTGTTCTACGTCCCGCACGGGCACTCCAGGAACTGACACGCAGCACGTGCAGGGCCTTGTGCTGGTGGGGTGACCCAGGTGGCACAGGACAAACCTGCCTGTCTGTGGTGGGGACACCCAGACACTGCCCCAGCATCCTTCCACTTCCTTCTGCCCCCAACTGCTCTCCTCTGATCCGCTGAGACCTTCAAACCACGGTGGAGCCACCACCCTTCACCGGGCTGTCAGCACTCACTTGGGGCTGAGCTGGTTTGGGACATGGTTTGGGACATGGTTTGGGACATGGTTTGGGACATGGTTTGCGCCTCCAAATGGTTTCACAGCTCTGCAAGAAATAAATGCTGAGGTTTTGCTGCAGGTGAGAAGAACATTAACCACCTTCAGCCAAATTCCAGTTCAAACTGGGATTGTTTCCAAACACAGCCGTGCAGATACACGTGGGCTGTGGTTCTCCAAAGCTTCCTCTGGTTCCTGAGACATCAGTTTTCTTGTCTTCAGGACACACTGGCTTCACACAAGAACTGAAACTCGCCCTGTCCCGTGACTCCAGGAGCCACAGCTCAAAAAAATCATCAAATCTCTTCAGATTCCCAACAAAATCAGGGGAGTTCCCACCCTGCCCTCCCCCTAGACTGTGCTTTAAAAGTTTATGTTCAGCTGCATGCAAAGAGTGGGATCTGTCACTGGGAGCTTCCCAGCTGAGCTGGGGAGGGTTTCACAGCCAGATTTCTTTCCAAAGGGCACTGGTCACCCTTCCTCCTCATCCATCAGCTTGGCTCCAACTTCACCCAAGCAGAAGTGTGAGGTTTGGGGAGTGTTTGTAAGTCAGGGCTGGGTACATCACACACACAACTGATGGTCTGTCATTGGCCCACGATGCCATGAAACCAGAAACCCACTAACAACAAGGCTTGTGTTAACACACACTTACAGGCAACTTGTGCTGTGATGCTGACACGAGGTTCCCACAGCTGGGCACAGCTGGAGTTAGGTGGTCACTAAATCTTTAAGCCTGAATTTGCCTTAATTTAAAGAAAGTTTGCCAAGAAAAAATTGTTTAGAAGAGGTCTGGCCCCACCAGTGATTAATGCTGAAAGGAGTCGCTCATTCCCAGTTCCTGCTCAGTAATCCAAGTGTTATGAACCTCTAAGATAACAGAGGCCTTGCTGTGATCCCTGCTCAGCCCCGTGGATGCAGCACGTCCTCACATGCTCCCCAATGCTCCTCAAAGCAGAGGAACATCAATTTTTCATACACACCCCCAGATCAGACCTGGACGAGGCCATCCCTCATTATCTGCCCTGTAAGGAGATGGGGATCAAACTGAGAGGAAAGGACACAGTGGGTGGGTGGCACCAGCACCACACAGAGTGGAATTAGGCAGCATGTCACACCCAGGATAACGATGGTGGCCCAAGGGACTCATCCCCTCCCCAGGGCTGGTGGCTCTGAGGCCACCTCTGCTCCCCCGTGGGAGGGACTGAAGCACCAGGGATGAGCTGGACTCGATGATCCCTCCCAGCCTGAGGTATTCTGTGCTTCTGTGAGCTCCACAAGGTCTGTGCACCCCGTGCCATGATGCCCCAGGGTCTGGGGAAGGTTTGGGTGATCGTGGCAGCGCCTGAAACAGCCCAGAGATCTGCAGGAATGTTGGGGGGGGGAGCTGGGGACACCCTTTGTCACCAACTGGAGGGATGTGAGGGGTGTGGTGAACCCAGAGAGACACAATCACAGCACTGGGGACAGGAGAGACATGGAGCCATCTGGCAGGGGCAACACCAGGACAGAACTGTGACAGAACCAAAACCCCCCGTCCTCCCACCCAACCCAGCCTGCCTAAGACAAGCTCTGAGCCTCAAACTGAGGTGGACACAGAGCCCAACTCTCCGTCCAGCAAAGTTCCTTCTTCATCCCTGCCTGAAATAAATGTCACAGCATGAAGGAGCCTGCCAGAGGAGATCAGAACCCCAGGAAAACCTGGGGGACGGTGGCAGGATTGTGCCCAAGCGCAGCCCCCTGGACGGGGGCGCTGAGATGCTCCACCATCAGACCCTCTCACCTCCGATCCGCCTCAGCCGTCCCCGCGGGGCAGGATCGGCCCCTTTGGGATGCCTCTCTCCCTTCTCCTTCTGGCAGCAGCCCAGCCCTGCCCGCCGGCCCCTTTTGTGCCGCAGCGGCTCCGGGGCCGCCCGGGTGGCAGCGGATGCGGGTTGTCACGCTTGGGGCTCCGACACCGCGGGGGGACGTCCAGCTCGTCCCGCCCCCCCCAAAAAGGGGCTTTTCACCGAGACAAACGATCCCTTCCCTCAACAAAACCCAAAATTCTCAGCCGAAAGTGCTTGGCAAGCGGCCCCCTCGAAATTTTTCTCAGGCTTGTGTGGCTTTCGGAACGCGGCTCTGAGAAAACAGAAGAGCAGCCGGAGGAAGCGGCCGATGAAGAATCGCCCGCCGCGTCCCGCCGGGCTGTCGCTCGCAGGGATGGAGCTGCTGGGCAGGTCCGAGCGGCTGGGAAAAACCCTTCCTGGCCATCAGAAACCCGCCCGGGCCCCCCCTAAGAGCCCCCGGGGAGCGGAGGGGGGTCCAGCAGCCCCCCCCCCCCCCATCCCGGCGCCGCTATTGAGGGAGACAGCGCTGAGCGATCGCGCTGACAGGCTCTTGATCAATGGCACTTATCGAGCCCCTCCGCGCTCCCGGTAATTGGAGGGTTTCTTTCGCTTCCACTCTTATTGACGTTTCCTCCCTGGCAGGGTGTCCGTGGAGGGGTTGGGGGGGGGTGTTGTCACTTGGAATTACGAGGGAGCTCGGCGGGATGGGCAGGCAGCTGGCAGGTGGAGGCAGGGGAACCTTCAGGGCACCATCAGCACCCACGGGAGCCTCCAGAGGGGAAAGATAAATTCAGATCACCTGGTGCAGGGCTGCAGAGGCACTTTGGGATCCTGCCCCGGCCGTGAGGAGAGGCGGCTCTGCCTGGGGCTGCAGCAGGAGGCTTTGCTTTGCTCTGGGGGTTGGTTTCACCCACAGCGAGAATTATGGAGTCACGGAATCATTATGGTTGGAAAATACCTCCGAGATCATCGAGTCCATTCCCCCAGCGCTGCCAAAGCCACCACTAACCAATGTCCCCAAGTCCACACGGCTTTTAAATCCCTTCAGGGATGGGGACTCCACCCCTGCCCTGGGCAGCTGTGCCAGGGCTGGACAGCCCTTTCCATGAAGGAATCTTCCCTAATATCCAACTTAAACCTCTCTTGGCACAACTTGAGGCTGTTTCCTCTTGTCTTGTCCCCTGTCCCTTGGGAGCAGAGCCCGACCCCCTCCTGGCTCCCTCCCCGTCCTGTCAGGGAGTTGCAGAGCCAGAAGGTCCCCCCTGAGCTCCTTTTCTCCAGCCTGAGCCCCTCCAGCTCCCTCAGCTGCTCCTGCTGCTCCAGCCCCTTCCCAGCTCCCTTCCCTTCCCTGGATACACTCCAGCCCCTCAATGTCCTCCTTGTCATGAGGACCCCAAAACTCTGAGGCTCTGCACCCACAGCACTCAGCTGAGCGCTGCTGTGGGGAGCAGAGGGGGGCTGACAGCAACCACCCCTCCCAGCCCTGGGGTTTGGATGCTGCAGTTCCAGAGCAGCTGGGAGTTGGGAGATTCCCACCAAGCAGCACCACACAGCGCCAGGAAAGCGGCAGGGGTGGGATGTGGCCTCCGGGGACGGGATCTGTCACTTTTCTTGTCCCTTCCCATCAATCACCAGCAGGCCCTTTTATTTATTTATTTTTTTATTTGCACAATACAGCTGCTCATTCCCGGCTGAACCAGCCCAAAGGGGGCTGATGGAGCAGGGGAGGAGGTGCCAGTTCTTCATTCCAGCTACAGAAACACCTCCACGTGTGCCCACAGCCACACACACACAGTTCAGGGGCTGAGGAATAAATCAATTCCAAGTGGTCACTCAGCCTTTCCCTGCCCAAGGACGTTAACAAGGTCACACCCGTATTCTCTCCAGACTAATGAGTGGAGATTACTAATAAGACCTCAGTGACAAGTGACTATATTAATGTAATTCTCTCCTGCTCATAATCAATTTTGTGTGTTAAGATGCAGAGTGACCCTGGTCACCTGGGATGCTCCTGCCACCTCCTCGCTGTGGAGCTGCTGGACTGTGAGAGAGGGGTTTTATCCCCCTCATGTCCCTGCCTTGGGGTTTCCTTGGTAGAGCACACAGATCACTCCTAGGAGGAGCCCAGCAGCTCACCCCACTCCTAAAGTGCTGCTGTTCCCCAGGGCAGCCTAAACCATTCAGTGCTGGTGTTTTAATAGCCCAAACAGTGAACATTTTCTGCAACTGAAGGCAGTTTCAGCCCCTATTTCAGTCTCAAGGTGTGCTGGTCCCACCTCTCCACCTGCTCCAGGTCACAGCAGTTCGTGTCACCAGCAGCATGTGCTGGAACAGGGAGGCTTTTTTTGGCCCAGGGCTCTCGACCATCTCAGCCAGGCAAAGCCTGGCTCATCCCTGCTCTCTGCAAGCCTTGGAATCACAGGGAGTTGGGAATGACCCTCGTGCCCTGGGATGACCTGCAGGTTCACCCTGTGCCTGGCTGTGCCCTGTGCCCTGGTCACCACCCCCATATTCCCCATCTGCATTTCAAATGACTCTCCAGAACAAGAGGGACTCTCTTAAGAGGTGCCTGAGTCATTTTGCAGACCTTTAGACCACCGTGATGTCCCTGAGCTGTCCCTGGGCAGAGGGAGAAGGAGGAAAAATCCAAGGAGCTGCTGTGAGTTTTCCACCCAGGACCATCACCACAAAAGGTGAGTGTGTAAAACCTCAACAGAGCCACTCCAGGATTCTATCAACTCCCACATCCAGCCTGTACATCCTCCTGCAAGGAAAGACTCCTCTTCAACCACTGCCCCAGTGGTGCCCAGGCTGGACCAGCCCTGGCTGCCTCCACCCCCCAGACCAGGCTTCCAACGGGTCCCACAGAAACCTCTCAGAACATCCCTCTGCTCCTCACTTCAATATTCCAGCCAGCCCAAGAGCTGGGATGTGGGGAGGGAGCTGCCAGCACCATCCTGCAGCTATGGAGCATCCAGCCCTGCCCCATGGATCATCCACCCCTTGCTCATGGAACATCCAGCCCTGCCCCACGGATCATCCAGCCCTTCTCTGCCGGCTCCCTAAGCAGGAGGATTTCCACAGCCCTTTGAAAAGCCATTCAGAGCTAAGTCTTGGTATTAAAGCTGGCCTTTCCTTAGGCAGGTTTTCAATCTCTGCCCGAGCCTGTTGCACCAAAAAGTTTTTTTCAAAGGTCAGGAAGAAGCTTTTAAGCAGATTTGCCAATTAACTGTTGTAGCCCCCTCCCCTCCTCGACAGGAGCTGCCGCCTCCATCCCCGGGGACAGTAATTACTGTTTTATAAATAAGCTTTGAACTCCTGTAAGTAATAGTCTCTCCTTGCATAAAAGCACCCTCTAAATCCACTGGCCTTTTCCACCTTCTGTCACTGCATCTAAAAATAATCTGGGGAGAAAAAAAACCACTGTTGTACTTTTAAGAAACTCCCAAACTCTCCCTTTACTCTGCAATGATGATTTCTCCCACCCCTCAATAATTAACTAACAGAAACTCTGCAGCTTCCCTGGCTGTTTGTGACCTTTTTGGGAAAATGAACACATTTTCAGAAGTTCTCTGGAGGTGATTTAAAAAAAACGGCCGCGTTTCAATATTTCAATTTCTAATGCCTGAGGTTACAAGAGAGAAACCAGGAGAGCACAAGAGAAAAGGACATGAATGAAGAAGCCTTCTCCAAAGGTATTAGTTAACATGACATTCATTTTTTTAACCAGCTCCATGATTTCTAGGTGTGCAGTTTTATATATATATTTAAGCAGTCTGGGATAGCAACGCCGACAGACCCGAAATGCTTTAGGAACTCAGGTTACTCCTGCACACCCCCTGCCCAGCCTGGGTATAAACCCAGCATTTATTTAACAGAGACAGAGACAGGGAAAGCATTCCTCAGCCAGGGAAAGCATTCCTCAGTCGGGAAGGCCACGGCTCGTTCCACTCTGCAAGTCACAGCTTTTATCCCCAAAATCGCAGCCAACACCAACACGCCGCTTTAATCACTTGAGCCTGACACTATCTGTGCAGCAGCACATGGAATAACCCGACTTCATTTTGCCTTGAGGCTGAGCCAGGCTCAAATTCAGGCTCACAGACCTGCTTGTATCAGCAAGAAGCACTTCATAGGATTGGGAACAGAACTTGGGAGCGGCCACATGGAAACAAGGGAATAATGTCAGTGTGAAAGTGGGGGGCAGGAGGGCTGAGTCAGGCTCCAATCCCTCACCCATCCCCTACTCTGTGTCGGGGGGAAAAGACCCCCTAAACCAGGACAGGCACAGCCTCTCTCCCCCTGCCCAGAGTAATCTCTGTCAAGGAGCCCTTTAAATGGTTTCAAATGTTAATTCCTCATCGTGGCAGTAAAAGCTATTTTTAATCCCACGTGAAAGCAGTTTGCAGAAACCCAAACTTTGCAAGTATTATGGATTGCTTCCCAAGTCCAGGCAGAGCTGGATGTGTGTTAGGGAGCAGAAAACAGGGGCACATCATCAGGGAGACCCATCTGGCTGGCACGGATGTAGCCAGCACTTAAACCCGCTCCTAAGTGTAGAGCTGGGACTAAAACACTGCACAAAAGCCAATCCAAAACACCACGCCTTAAATAAAAGCTTCAAAGTATCTGGTTCTTAGTTAAAATTAGCTTCTTCTCAGGTTTCCTGCATGTTCTCTTTGTATTTTAGGTTTTATTTTCCAAACACGGGGGTGAGAATAAGGGAAGCTGAGACAGAAAGGTCTCATTTTTGAATGGAAGTTAAAAAAAGAGAAGAGATTGCAAAGTAAGGAAGCCAAGAAGCTGCAGGGCTGGGTGTCTGCAAAGGCACCGGGAGAACAAGGGCCACTCTCAGCGCTGAAACCGAGTCCATCAGGAGAGCAGATTAGCCGGTGTCAATGAATAAAGATAATGTCCCGGAGCAGGTCTCAGTGCATCGCCATCTGACTCCTGCAGGATTCCTTTGTCCCTTCCCACCTATGCATTTCTTAAACGCGCCTGTGAAAAGCTCTCCCTGCAAGGCGATCCGAGCCCGGTGCCAAAACGCAGCCTGGTGACTCCAGAGGAGCTGATTTTATTCAACAGCTCGTGCTATAGAGTGTCTTGATCTGTCTGTACAATCACAACACGCACAAAAACCCCCTCAAGGCGTCTACTTAGCTCCACTTTTCAACTGCCAATAACACTCACAGCAAAAGTCAAAAGAGCAGCGCCGGAGCCGCGTCCCTTCCCCGCCGCTCAAAGGCTTCGGGGTTGCGAGGTTCCGAGATAACAAAGTCTGGCTCAAGAAATCCTGGATGCCTTTCAAGAGCGTTATTAGCTCCTATGAATGGGGTCTGAAGAAAGGGAGGGGGGGAACAGCCCACATGCCATGGAGCAGCTCTCTGCTCCCTGTCCATCTCCCCAGGTTGGGACATCCCGGCGCTGTTCCGCGCGCAGGAGCGCAGATGGACGAGGAACCCCATGAGAAGCTCCTCACACCTCTTGCAAACCTGCATGTGCTGCATTGGATCAGAAGGGAAAACGATAATAAAAAGCTAAATTTGGTCTCTGGGAGGCTTGGAGCTCTGGGTTGGTTATGCAGGGCCAGAGGATGCACAGCGAGGATTCCAGCGCCTTGTGTCCCACCACACCCGGCTGAGGAGCTCCAGCCTGGCCCCTCACTGGCCATCCCATAGTACTTTTTAATACTTCTGGCCCAAACTGTAAGAAAACATGGAATTCTTTACAATTCCTCTGAAATCCAGTGTGCCATCATCCAGGGCACAGCTCACAGAGCACAATCCCAATGGACACGCTGGGAGCTGGGCCCAGCCCCATTCCTATCGAACTCCTTCTCTGGCTATTGGAAAAAAGCAGGAAGACAGGATGGAAAAGAGGGACTGGGATAATAGATCATGTGAGGAAACACAAGACAGAGGAAAAGCGTCACATTGTGCTGATGTTGCCGCAACGTTTTGGCAGATGGAGATGAGGAAACTTCTTTGGATAAGCTGAGCGCTCTCCACATGAATTCCCTTAAACTTCAATTCCCTCAAACTCCCTTTTATGCAAAACCAGGCTCTGGAAAGCCCCTGTCCCAGCACTGCCATGTGCCCCAAAGCTGCTGTTACCCCCAGTTCTCCTGCCCCTTTCCCCACAGCCCCGGAATCCCCGAGGTTGTGTCGAATTCCGGGGCGAGGCCGACGGAGCGGCCGGAACCTCTGCGAGGGAAACAAACCAGCTCTGGCAACCAGAAAGGGAACAATCCATGCAAAGATTCCCCGAAATGTCACCAGTGCAGCAGAGCAGTGTGTGCTGGAGAGCCCCTGGGAGCCCCAGGCTCTGCACAGGGATCGTACGAGGTGTGAACACCCCGAGCGCACCAAACGCCACCCGTGAGCCCAAATCTGCTCGGGGGGTCTCTGGGCTGGGAGCAGGTGCTGCCCCACACACACTGAGGGGATTCCACCCCTTAAATCCCTTCACTCTGCAGCCACCCGGCCCACAAGCACCGTTTATCCTCAATTCCCCCAGGCCGGGGCAGGATCTGGCCCTGCTCCCTCACACCAAGCAGCTCCTCAAAGCTTTGCAATGAATTTCTAAACATCCCTGCAAACATCTGGGATTCCATTCCGTCCTTCCCATTTCCCTGCACCCACATTCCCAGAAAGCAGAGACAGACAGACAGTGCCAGGGTCCCAAACAGGACCCTCACACACCCCAAGCTGGGGCAGACACACCAGCATCGCCTCCTCTTTTTATTCAGGTTTCCTTCAAGCAGCACTGAGCACCAAAAAAATTAAAGCAGCGTTTTTCTTGAGGATAAAACATCCCATAATGCTTGGATTAGCCATTAGGTAATTTATGCTGCAGCCTAGAAAAGGTGTTTAATCTTCTTAGAATTAGCTCAACCTGTAGTAACTCTAGGGATTCTGAATGAGATGATTTCGCTGAACATTTTCTTTTCACCATTACTCCAAAAAAAAGGGACTTTGGGCCATTTCAAATTTAAATTATATAAAACAATCAGTAAGAATAAATTATTTCAGTCGGTAGCTTATAGAGTAAACTACTCATCACCCACAAGCAGATACTCCTGACACAGCAGCGAAATCGCTACAGGACTGAGCTACCAAGAAAAAAAGAAAATAATTTTGGAGCAATATTTCCAAGGGAATTTTTTTTCCACATTTACTCAAGACAAGCAGCGACCTACAGGTGCCTTCGGGCCAAATATCTTGGCGTGAGAAGCAGTTGGTGTAATTTTGGTTTACTTGCAAGTTCAAATATCTTAAAAATGTTTACACCACTTTGGAGATACTCATTGGAAAAACCTGAATTTCTGTCCAACTCCTCTTTTGCTCCACTCCAGCACATCCCAGCTTTAAACATTTAGCTCTGTCTGGCTTTCCCAGGGAAAGAAATCCCTCAGTATAGGCAAGGTCTTGGGAGAAGACAAAACAAGAGGCAAAGAGGAGAGGAAGCGAAGGGAAATAGCTGTGAGTGTGATTGAAAACACACTTACTCTACACAGAGTTAAAGCAAAACATCTACTGATTTTTCCCCTCCCTCCAAAGGATGCAGCTTCTCCCCAGCCCAGCGGCCGCTTCCCCCGCTCCGAAAAACCTTCCCCGCTCCATTTCTCCAAATTTACCACAACCATATGCAGAACCACCCTAAGACAACTCGCTGGTACCAGGCCAGGCTCCCTGCAAGCGCTTCCAGCACTGAAAACTCACGACAGAGCCCTCCAAGCCGAGATTTATTTCTCCTTCTCTCTGTGGTCCATCCTGCGGACGCCTCGCTGGGCTACGGCGAGAGATATGAAAGCGTTCGATCTTCCCCGCTTTAATTATGTGCTCGCAGTCATTAAACTCCCATTCTGCCAAGTGAGATCTATCTTGTAATCCTCACCCCGAAAGATTAGTTATCATCGTTATTGTTTCTAGAGCAGCACAGACACAAACGGTGCCGAGGAACGAGCTAATAAATCACGGGGATATTAATGCAGCCGTAAAAATAAGCGCCGCTACTTACTGGGTTTGAAGGTGTGTTAAGTCCTAACTTTACAGCCCAGATGTGGGCTCACAGAGCTGAAACTCTGCGGGTAAAATTACCACTAAAATTATCCTTTCCATTAAACACGCTGGTTCTTCACAGGTTATTATTTTGGCGAGGATGGGGGAGCTGCAGCCGCCCCCGAAACGCAGGGAAGCATTGAGAGCACGTAAGGAATACGGTATTCCCGCGGGGCTTGCGGAGCAGGGGATGGAGAGGCAGGAAGGACAGGGAGAGCTACTCCTTTTATTATTTTCAGATGTTTCCCCGAGAACACCGCAGCGCTTTTATACATCGACACGTTTGTACTCTCTTCAAAATAACGGACCAGATTCCACCACCGGCTTCAAGGGACTTATCGCTCCGACTCCGGTTGGCCCGGCCGCTCCGGAGTTGGCCGGGAGACGGCACTTTAATAGACACCACATGCACAGTAGCTGCTCTTCCGAAGGCTTTATCGCCTGAAGAGTTCAATTCCACCGAAACCCTCCAAAAACAAACTCCCTTGTATCACTCCGGCTCTGCCCTTTGCCACAAACCCACCGACACCGATTTACCCCCCTCCCGGTCCCGGTTCCGAGCTCAGCCAGGATCGAGCCTGAGATCTTCGCTCCCTTTATTTTTATAAACCACGCGAATTAAATAATTCCTAAAGAAACCCGGTGGGGGGAAACGGTGGGACGGCTGAGGATGAAGTGGTAAAGGTTAAAATTGCAAGGGCTGGAGAGTTAAGAGACCAAATTTTTGCTGCCGGTTTCGTTCCTGGCCGGGTGGGGATGCGGGATGGGGGGCGCGGGGACAGGGAGGAAAAGAGGGATGTGGGGACAGGGGCGACACGGAGATAGGAAGGACACGGAGGGATATGAGGACAGAAGGGACACGGGATGGGTTCTCACACTCGCACCTCTCCCGACTTCAGCCGCAGCCCCACAACACCAGCCCCCAGCCCCTTCCCCAAGCCAGGCGAGGGTCGGAGCTGCCGCCCCCCTTCTCGTCCCGCCGGGGACCCACATCCCCCTCCCCGCTTCCCATCTCTCAGCCCCTTCGGACCCCCTTCTCTCCAGGGACCCGCCGCGCTCGGACCAGCCTGTTGCAGAGCCGCCCCATCCCAGCAGCACGGGCGACAATTAACACCGCTCGGCGCTTAATTACTCACTGCCGGGACCCCCCACCCCGCGCTGCGCCCCCTTACCTGTACCAGCGCAGCCCCTTCTCGTAGCACCTGTCGAAGAAATGGGGCTCGGCGCCCACCGCCCGCACCCCGGGGTGCGCCCGCAGGAACTCGAGCAGCGCCCGCGTCCCGCCCTTCTTCACGCCCACGATGATGGCCTGGGGGAACCGGCGGCTGCCGCTCCCCGCGCCCCCCGCGCCCCCCGCCGCCCCCGGCCCCGCGGGCAGCGCTCCGGGCGCGGGCAGCAGCAGCGCGGGCGGCAGCGGCTCGCAGGGCCCGGGCAGGCAGGAGAAGAAGTAGGTGAAGAAGAGGATCATGGTGAGGAGCAGCGAGGCGCGGCGGCCCCCGGCGGGTCCCAGCAGCCGCCCGCTACATCCCATCGGGGGCCGCGCATCCCGCACCGCCGCCGCGCCCCCCGCGCCCCCCTCCGCGCTCCCCCCCCCCGCGCACCCGGCCCGGCCCCGGGCCCCCCGGACCAACCTCCCCCCCTTTCCCCTCCCGCGCCGCCCCCACGCCCACCCGCGGGGCGGGGGAGGGCGCCGACACGCGCGTGGGGGCGGCGACGCCCCGAGGAGGGGACAGGAGGGGAAGGAAAGGAAAGGAGGGAGGGGAGGGAAGGGAAGGAAAGGAGAGAGGGAGGGGACTGGGGGGGGGGGGGCGGCACACGAGGGGGGCCCCTCCGGGGTCCCCGCGGGGACAGGGACACCCCACGCGTGGGGGTCACCCCGACGGGGCAGCCCCTGCCGAGGGGAAGCACTCCCAGC
>JAWWLV010000035.1:15056086-15077762 GCA_035041135.1 Platyrinchus mystaceus
AACCAGGAGGGAACAGTGACAGGGAAACCAGGAGGGAACTGTGACAGGGAAACCAGGAGGGAACAGTGACAGGGAAACCAGGAGGGAACAGTGACAGGGAAACCAGGAGGGAACTGTGACAGGGAAACCAGGAGGGAACAGTGACAGGGAAAGGAAGGGTGAACCGTGACAGGAAAACCAGCGGGGAATTGAGTCAGGGAAACCAGAAGCTTCCTTAGGTTTCCTCTTGCCACAGTGCCCCTTGCTGGGATGGTGTGAAGGCAGGATCAGCCCAGGACAGAGTGCCAGGGGGAGCAGCTCGCTTACTTCTCCTTCAGGTCGTTGTCAGCTTTACCTAAAAGAGGGGGAGGAACAATCAGGGCTGTGTTTCTGCCTCCAGGACCAGCAGCCCTTTTTATAGGGGTGTTTTGCTACACATCTCACAACCATCCCAGCACAGCAGCTCGTGCCCAGGGCCCTGCTCAAAATTTGGCCTCCTGAGGCCTTTTTCTGACTTGGAGGAAGCAAAGAGCACAATCACCAATGGGAAGAAGCCCTGCCCTTCCCACAGCCCAGCTCCCTACCCACAGGGCTGCAATATTCACAACTCCCACCCAACTTCCTTCCAGTACCTAAAGGGCCTACAAGAGGCTGCAGAGGGACTTTCCACCAGGGCATGGAGTGACAGGACATGAGGGAATGGGTTCAAAATGACAGAGGGGAAATTTAGATTGGATATTACGAAGAAATTCCTCCCCTGTGAGGGTGGGGAGGCCCTGGCACAGGTTGCCCAGAGAAGCTGTGGCTGCCCCTGGATCCCTGCAAGTGTCCAAGGCCAGGTTGGACAGGGCTTGGAGCAACCTGGGCTAGTGGAAGGTGTCCCTGTCCATGGCAAGGGGTTGGAATTAGATGATTTTTCAGCTCCCTTGCAATCCTCACCATTCCAGGATTCTATAGCTTCCCCAAGAAGTGACAGCAAACTCCCCTCAGCACCACCAAAGGAGCTCCCTGCCCTCACTTTGCTCCCCCTGGAGAAACCCCCCAACACTCAGCTGCCCCTCGGACCCACAGAGACTCGTGGTCACATCCAGGAGCTCCAGTCACACCCAGCTCCTCCAGGGGGAGGCCGGGGAGCCTCCAGCTGAGCAGTCTGAGATTGATTCAGGGCTCCCAGGCAGCTCCTTGGCTTATCAGCACAGCCAGAGTCGCCCTGCCCAAAGCAGTGCAGTGCACACACTGCCCGAGCTATCAGCAGCTCCCCAAAAACCACTGCACGGGCTGGAACAGCCGCCAAGCCACAGCTGGTACCTTTCGGGACGAACTTCAGCGAGCTGCTGAATATTCAGAAGCGGGACTGGCCCCGCTTGGGCCCGTCATTGAGGAATTCATGGCCCAGCCCGTTGCCGCACTTGCCACAAGTGACCTGGAAGAAGCAAGGAGAGGGTTGGCAGCAGTCGGGCTCTCCCGGCCCGGGCTCACGGCACACGAGCCCGTGGGTGTTTTGTCACGGCATCCCGAGGGTTTGGGGACGGGCACCTTGAGAGCCCCCGGGCGCTCCTCCCGCTTGGCCACGCTGTCCCCGCGCAGGGTCTCGGTGAAGGCCGGCCAGGGCGAGGAGTGCTCGTACTTGGCCCGGCTGGAGAACAGCTCATGGCCACACTTGGCACACACGTAGATGCCTGGGGGGGGCAGGAGAGGGGTCAGTGCGGGGGACAGCGGGGGTGACACGTGAGCGCGGTGACACGGGACACCCGCGTGGACTTTGCCCGCGTGGGTCGGTGCCAGACGCTGCTGCCGCCGGACCCCCAGAGACCTCCCAGGGCAAGGCAGGGGGGTGGAGGGGGCAGAACCGCTTTTCCCATGGGGGTCCCCGCAGGACGGGATCCCCCCCAGGAAGCCCCTGCAGGGATCGATTCCCGCCCCCCCCACCCCCAGCCAGTATCGGGACCTCCTCTTCCAATCGCGAGGATCCCCCAAAAATCACCCCAGAGCGGGGATCCGCAGCGCGGTCCCCACGAGTGGAGGATGCTCCGCAAAAGGACATCCCCCCCATCCTCAACACCCCCTCCCAAAAACCCCTCACCCCGCCTCGCTCCGCCTCCCCGAGTGCCACCCCCCGACCCCACCCCGCGGGGGGGGGCCGCTCACCCGGCTGGAAGTGGTCCTTGAACACCTCTCCCCCCTGGAAGGAGCAGAAGGACATGGCTGCGCCCGCACCCCCGGCCCGTTCCGCCCGCCCCGCCGCGCCCCTTCCGCCGGGCCCCGCCCCGGGCCCGCCCCGACCCCGCGGGGGCACCGGGGCCGCCGGCACCGGGGGCGTCCCGTTACCGGGGAGGGGGCTCCTGTCGCACCCCCCACCTCGGGGACCCCTGGTACGGGCCCCGCAGCCCCCGCAACGCCCCAGCTGGTGCGGGGGGGGACGCAGAGGGGGAGCCCCCGGAGTGCGGGGCGGGGCGGCGGGCGCGGGGCGGAGCGCGGAGCCGGCACACGGTGCTGCGGATGCTCCGGCCCCGCCGGCGGGAGCGGGGCGGGCGCCAGCCCCGCACCGGGCACCGGGCACCCGCACCGGGCACCGGCACCGGGCATCCGCACCCCGCATCGGGCACCTGCACCCGGCAGCGGCACCGGCTCTTCACCCCCGGTACCAGCACCTGAACCGGCTCCAGCTCCGGCCCTGCTATCCCGGCACCGACATCAGTCCTTGGATCCCGGCAGCAGGACCGGCCGGCCTCCATCAGCGCCGGCACCGTCACTGTCGCTGGCACCGGCACCGGCTCTTCTTCCCCGGCACAAGGTCCGGTCCCCCGCCGGCACCGGGATTGACCCCCCCGTTATCCTCCCCCGGCACTGGGATCGGTCCGACTCCCCGGCATTACTCGTCCTTCTCCATCACCGGGACCGACCGACTCTCCCTCGGGGCTCCTCGGGCAGCCCCTCCTGCCGCAGGTACCGGCGCTGCGGGGCCCGGGGCGGGCGGCGGGGCCGGGGCAGCCCCAGTTTCCACAGCAGGGCGGTGGGTTGGTGGTGGTCGGCACTGGGGGTCCCCCCAGGCACCCCCAGGGCTCCGGGGATGGGTGCTGGCACAGGCTCAGCGGGGACGCCCAGTCCCGCCACCCCGGGAGCGCAGAGCCGGGGTGACCCGTGGGGACCCTCCCGCAGGGGGATGCGGGGACTGACCGGGGCCCCTGCGGGCGCGGGGGGTCCCGGAGAGGCTGAGGCAGCAGCCCGGCGTTTGGCAAGGTGAGGGCTTTGAAGGTGAACCTTGACAGGTTCTGGAGGGGATGAGCTGCTGCAGCTCCTTTCTCCTTCCAAAAACCAGCGCTGCAAGTCCCTTCTTCCCTAGTTTATCCAACGACCCTCGGATGAGTCCCCGGGCTTGGGCTCTCATGGAAATGGCACCTTCTTGGCGCGAGAGGAAAAAATTTTGGCTCCCTTTGGGCACGAGCCGGGGTCTGTCCCTACAGCCCTGCGGCTGCAGCGGCGCTTCCTTAATGCCCACGGACGTGTCCCTGGACCGGGATCTCCCCCGGGGGCTGCGGGACCCCCGCGAGGGGCCCGCCCCGGCAGGGCTCCTGCCCGCTGGGTGCTGCCGCTTTGAATTAGGTCAGGCTTCATCTCGGGCCGGCTGAGCTCCCGCTCCAGCCCCGGGGATTGATGACTCGTGGCAGGAGCCCGGGCAGGGGGAGGAAGGGGCTCCCGTGGGGCACAGGGAGCCGGGAATGCGCCGTGCCGCTGCACGGAGACAGGGTGATGTGATGTGCTGAAAGCACCTCCCGTAAGATCCACCGAGATCAGAGGAGCAGGATGTCGGGAAAAGCTCCAAATAGACTCCAGGGCCCCGCACACCTTCAGGGCACGGATTTCCAGTCTGTAGAAGGAGCCACAGCAGCCACTGGGCCCTGAGTCTGGGCAGCATCGTCCATCCAATATCTGCTGCTCACCCAAATTCCCATGGAGAAGCTGTGCCAGCACGAATGTGGTGCATGTGGGAACTGGCTGGATCCTTCCCCAGGGCTGAGAGCTCCCATGAGGGATGTGAAGGTCTCTGGAACGATGAGCAGAGGATGGGAATGGCTGAGACCTGGGAGTGAAGTAAAGTCCATGGAGAGGCAGGGCCAGGCTCAAGCTCTGGGTTGCACAGGGTGGTGGAAAGCTTTGGGAGTGAGTCCTGGGGCTGGCTGGCTCTCAGAATCCCACTGGAGCCATTCCAGCGGTGCCAAAGCCCACCTAGCTCCTCGCTCCCCCAGCAGCAGGAAATCCACTCCAGTATCCACCAGTAAAACCCCTGAGAAAGAGCAACGTAATGTGGAAGTGGGAGCTTCCCATTCCAGGAGCTTCCCATTCCCATTCAGAGGACGGAGCTGGGATCCTGCACTGCCTGAGCCATTGCCTGAAGTGACATCCTGAGGCTGCAGTGAGAGCCCGGAGCTCTTTTATCTCGGAATAACAGGGGGCACTCTGGGGACAGTGTCACAGCTGGGTTCTGTGCTTTGTGGAGATAATTGGAGAGGGATTTCCAGCTCCTTTGTCTGGGCGAGGAAAGCCCAGCAGAGCAGTGCTACCGTCACCTAATTAAGCTGAGGGCTGAGGGAAGTTAATGTTTCAATTAACTCTCCCTGATTTGACAAACAGCAAATGCCAGCCGGGCAGTGCCCTCTTGGGAGCGAGTTACAGGGAGCATCCTGGTGCCATGCTGGGCCAGCTCCGGCTCCTTGGGCATGTGAGGGGAGTGTTCCAGGGGGAGACACTCCGAGACACCAGCCCAAGCTGGGCCACAGCTTCTCTCTGTGTCATGTCAAATCCAAGCCCTGAATGTGAACCAGAGGTGGGAGCAAGGGGCAGACATTTGGAGCTGGAATCCAGTGGAGACACTTGCTGATGGTTGTGGCTTTGGTGTTTCCAGCTGCAGCGAGGGGGGACGTAGTCACTGGGGTTCTTGTGTCCCTGCCCTGCAGAGAAGCCTTGGACTGGGTGTCCCAAGCACTGTTCCTCAATGGAACATCCAGCACAGCACTGATTCCTTCCAGGTACCCCATCGCCCCACCACCCAGCTGAGCCCACCCAGCTGCCCCCAGCACTTGATGAAAACACTTGCCAGGACCTTCCTATCTAATTTATCCCGTAAAGAGCAAAAAGATTCCCCCTATCCTGCACGGCCACAGGCTGGGGACGAGCTCCGGGCTGGGAGGTGGGTTTGTGCTGGGGCACCTCTGCAGTATTTGCCCTCTGAAGCCCGAGCCAGCAGCAAAGCCTCCCCCAGGGCTGCACAGTGTGGACCCTCCATCTCGGGGTGCTGGTGGTCCAGCTGTGACACCCAGTGGGGTCCAAACCCAGCGCCCCCCTCCCCAGAGGTGGCTGTTGCAGCAGCGTAGCCCCCGCGGTACTCGCCGTCCCTGCCAGGAGAGAATTCCCATACAAACCCAGGCTATTATTATCTCTGTCTTCCACCGTGCTAATGGTCTCTCAGGAAACAGACTTCTTCTTTTTTTTTTTTTTCCTTTTTATTTTTTTAGCTTGTAAAACCCACGAGTAGGGGAGCAGTGGGAGCAGAGAGACGGGCACGGCCGAGGGGAGCTCCGAGCCCAGAGCAGGGGAGCTGGTGTCCCCCTGACCCAACAGGGAGCGGTGGCCAGGCAGGACCCACCAAGGACCAGCCCCGGGGAGTTCTGGTAGGAGCAGCCAAGGGTGATGGGCAGAACTGGGGATACTGGGGATGCCTGTGGCACGGGGCCACTGGGAAACCTGTGTGATGAGGGGCAAGGGGTGTCCCAGCTTCTGTGCTTGGGTGGGAGGTGAACAGGGAAGGAATCAGAGCAGGATCAGGGAAGGAATCCCTTGAAATCACAGAATCATGGAATGGTTAGGGTTGGAAGTGACCTTAAAGGCCATCCAGTTCCAACCCCTGCCATGGGCAGAGACACTTTCCACTAGGCTAAATCCCTTCTCAGGCCCAGCTCCATCGCTCGTTTTCCTCTGCTCTCTCCTTATTTGGCTGCTTTGGTGCTTTGCTGGGCGCCCTGGACCGCTCTGTCTGCCGGGGGTGCTGGTGGTGCCTGCAGGCTGGATGGCACCAGTCCCCCAGCCGGGGTCTCTGCCAGCTGCTGGGACCAGGGGGGCAATCACCCATGGATGATCCGGGGTTAACAAGTGGCTCCTGTAAATCAGAAGCAAAGCGAGAGCCGAGGAACGTGAGATTATATAAAGGGGGCTGGAGGCAGCTGCAGCACAGCCTGTAATTAATTCCTGGCACTGAGGAGCTTTGAAGATCCAGGGCGGTGTGGTGCCGGGTGTGAGGCAGCCCCAGGGTTCCTGGGATGGCATCCCTGCTCCTGCAGCAGGCATGCCATGAGGGGAAGAGGCTGAGCACCCCACGGACCTGCTGGGAGCTGGCTCTGCAGAGCCCATCCTGCAGGTCCATCCTCCCTCCCAGAATCACGGAGGGGGCACAGCTTGGGAGTGGGTCAGCCCCTGGCTTTGGCAGGAGCACAGCAGTGAGGGATCGTGGTGGCTGGTGGGGACAGGACAGCACTTTTTGCCATGGCCAAGGACACCCTCAAGGCTACAGAAACTTTGTTAGGGAAACTTTTGTGCCCCTCCAGGAAAACCAGAGATTCCCGACCTGCAGAGCATCCCCACACTGCACTGGGACCAGAACTCGGACTGGCTCCATTTCGGGTTCGTGCAGTGCATGAAGAGGGAGCCAAACCACTGTTGGCTTTGCCAAAAACATTCAGAGGAGTCAGGGAGTCCTGCCTGCTGGCCTGGCATCCCTCCTTGCAGCCCCAGCACTTACACTTGGACCAATAGAATGTCCTGGTGCAGGAAAATCCCCCTCGCTGGGCTGCAGACCTGGCTGGTAGTTTTGGATTCTCATAAGCCCCCTTGCTAATTGCCTGCCTGAGGTTTATCCTCCTTAGACAAGCAATTCCCTACACCCCATCACTGAGCTCATCTTACCACGGCGCCTCCTCCATCCCATCCCTGTCGGGAAGCCTGGGAAGAGCCACAAGCTGTGTGCCCCAAGTGCATCCCGAACTAGGCTGGAAGGTGCCCAGCCCATAGCAGCGGGGTCAGCCTGCTCCTGCTTGGGGCTCATGGCAGTGGTGGTGGGGAAGGCAGGACTGGGGCAGGCTCGTGCTGTGCCCTGAGGTCTCTCGGAGCTGAGCCGATCCCTCTGTTCCCCCGGCAGCGCCGTCGGCGATGCGAGCGATGGCAGACCAGGCTGCGGCGGCGGCCGACGCCTCTCCAGCCCTGGCACCGTCCCCGGGCTCACCTCGGCGCGGGGACACCGATGGACTCACACCCCATCCTGCCAGCACCAGGGAGGACGTCGGCGGGCTCCTCCCCACCGCGGACGGGGACACAAAGCGTCCCCCCTCGCCCCAGGCCGGGGGGATGCTCCTGGCCGACCTCCCGCGGGCCCCCCAGCCCCGGCTGAGCCCAGCCAAGTCCCGTACGGCTCCGTCCTCGCCCAGCATCTCCCCGTCGGAGAGCCGGGCCGCCCTGCTCCGGCTGCGCGAGGCCAGGCTGGAGGACACGCGGAGGCGGCTGTCGGAGGCCGTGCAGGAGCCCCTGAGCCGGCTCAGCCGCCTCATGGCCGAGGAGAGCAGCCCCCCAGCCCGGGCGAAGGAGCCGGGGGGCAGCCCCGGGACGCCGGGGGGCCGCGGGGCCGGGGCACGCCGGGTGCGGGACTGGACCCCCTGGGAGCCCACCCTGAACTGCCGCTACGAGATCTGCTCCTACGGGGACGTGATCCAGGTGGTGGAGGTGGCGCAGCGGGATGCGGAGCCCCCGCTCCCACCCCCCGAGGAGCCGCTGCCGGCGCGTTCTGGGGGCACCGTGCCGGGCAGAGCCCTCGCCTCCATCGCCCTCCTCGCCTACGGCTACCTGGTCCTGCCCCTGCCGCCCTACGCCGCCGGCCTCTGCGTGGGGCTCCTCTGCGGGCTGGTGCTGGGCTTCCTCGCCATCCTCCTCCTCATGCCGAAGGCTCCGCCGGCCACACGGGGACCCTGGGGCCGCCTGCGCCCCAAGCTGCTCCCGGGGGAGCCCCGAGAGACCCTCCACCTCCAGGTAGGAGGGGGTGGCCTGCGATGAGGGGCTGGAGGGGATCCCGGGGTTGGAGGTGCCCGTGGTGGGTACAGGCTGCTGCCCCCACGGCACGGTGGGAAGCAGCGGCTCCCTCTCCCTCCCACAGGGCTGGATGAACCAGCTGCACGTCTACGACCCCGAGCTTTTCCACCCCTCGCTCACGCACTCGGTGCTCGCCGTGCTGGACGGGGCCACCCTCAAGCTGTCCTACCCCAAGAGCAACATCCCACGCAGAGCCACCTTCGAGGAGGAAATCCTGGACACCGCCTTCGTCAGCCACCGCTGCTACGACCTGACCGACGCCAAGGTGAGTGTGGCGATGCCCGGCACTCTCCCATGGGACTCTCCCACTCACCCCGCCTGGCCTGGCCTCACCCCCGCTCTCGGTGCTGCAGGTCTTCCTGTGCCCCCCCAGCCTGGCCCGAAAGCGGACGTGGAACAAGAAATACCCCATCTGTGTCCTCCTTCCCGAGCCGGCCAAGGGGGAGGGCAGGAGCAGTGAGGAGCATGACACGGAACTGCAGGGGGATGAGGGGACAAAGAAGGTGCCAGTGCCCGGGCAGGACATCCCAGGGGACTGCAGGGAGAGGTGCCTGTACCTGTTTGGGAGGACGGGGCGGGAGAAGGAGGAGTGGTACCAGCACCTCGTGCAAGCCTCCCGTGGGACACCCAGCAGCCACGGTGACACCAGGGCAGGTGAGACATGGCCGTCATGGCCTCTGCTCTGCACCAGGACACACCCAGCTGGGAGATGAACATGTGCCCTTGTGGGCAGCAATGGGCATGGGGGGATTTAAAAGCCGTGTGGATGTGGCAGCTGGGGACATCGTCCAGTGGTGGTGTTGGCAGTGCTGGGGGAATGGTTGGGCTTGATGACATGAGAGGGCTTTTCCAACCTGATTGACTCTTGGATTCCGTGTCCCCAGGAGTAGGACTGGCTCCACAGAGCAGCGGCAGCAGCAGCAGCGGAGGGAGCACCGAGGACATTTCCTCCGCTGTCCCACCCAAGGATCTGTTGGGAAGCGTGGAAGAGATTTACCTGGATTACAACACCTACATGGCCCGATTCGTGCCTGCACAGGAAGCACCCAGCCCGGACCGGAGCCCCTCTCACGGAGCTCTGGGCAGCCCCACGCCCACCAAGGTGAGGGACAAACCCAGCCCTGGGGGCGGGACGGATGGACGTGGTCCGGAGCCACTGCCAGGCTGTGCATCATCCCCTCCCTCCTGGCACTGGGGTTGGAGCAGCCAAGCTCTGGGGCAGGGGAACACCTGGGCAGCAGGTCCCACTGCTCACGGGACCCTGTCCCTCCAGGGGCCGGTGGCTCCTGTCCCCCCGCAGCTCGGGGAGGACACGGGCATGGCCTGGATGAACGCGCTGGTGGGGCGCATCTTCTGGGACTTCCTGCGGGAGCAGTACTGGGCAGAGCAGGTGTCCAACAAGATCCAGAAGAAGTTGAGCAAGATCAAGGTGAGAGGCAGGAGCATCCCAGCAGCCGGGGGAGCCCCGGCCCCCAGGCCCCAGGGCAGGTGCCAGGCTGCAGTGACCGTCCCCGTGGGGTTTCCCTCCATCAGCTCCCGTATTTCATGAACGAGCTGACGCTGACAGAGCTGGACATGGGCACATCCATCCCCTTGGTCCTCAGTGCCTCCAACCCCACCGTAAATGAGCGAGGTAAGAGCCCCACGGGGACCCCAGGGCTGGCTCCGCTGCAGCTTCGCTGAGGTGCCAGTCTGGTCCCTGAAGCACAGAAGTTTTGGCAGGTGCCCAGGCAGCTCTGCCCCTGTGGTGCTGACCTGTCCCTCTCCCTGGCAGGGCTCTGGGTGGACATGGAGGTCACCTACAGCGGCTCGTTGCAGATGACGCTGGAGACGAAGATGAACCTCAGCAAGCTGGGGAAGGAAAGCACTGCCGAGGAGAGTGGCCCAGCAGAGGCAGGCACAGAGGGGTAAGGAGTCTGTGCATGGCTGGCTTCACCCTCCTCCTCCTCCTGCCTGAGCGAGCCGAGGGGCTGCTGGCCCAGGGCCCCCCCGTGACGCCCCTCGGGGCTCGCAGGGCCCGGCCCCGGCTGATCCTGCTGGCAGACAGCGACGCCGAGTCCTCCAGCGCTGGCTCCTCCGAGGAGGAAGATATCACTGCTGCAGAGCCCGTGGGAGCCCTGGGGGAGCGGGTCCCCCTGCCTGGCACCGAGGGGTAAGAGGTGTTGGGGGTCTGTGGCACGGGGAGGTGCTGGAGGAGTGTTACACCAGCACTGGGGATGGTGTCCCCGGGAGGGCACACAGCACAGGGTGGCAGCCCTTGAGAGGGGACCCTGTCCCTGTGGGATGCCCTGGCAGAGGGCTGGGGGACCCCAAAACCCAGCAGGGCCCTGGGTCTGACCCTGTGCTGAGCTGGGGCTCCTCTCGCTTCAGCCACGTCAGCGGCAACAGCACGAGCCGGAAGATCCTGCGCTTCGTGGATAAGATCGCCAAGTCCAAGTACTTCCAGAAGGCCACGGAAAACGAGTTCATCAAGAAGAAGATCGAGGAGGTTTCCAACACGCCGCTGCTGCTGACGGTGGAGGTGCAGGAGCTGGCAGGAACCTTGGCTGTGAACATCCCCCCGCCACCGACGGACCGTGTCTGGTACCAGCTCTCCTTCCCCCCGCAGGCACATCCTCCTTCCAGCTCCCCTTGCTCCCTGTGGCTCCAAGGAGCCACCTCCAGGGCTTTGGAATCACCTGGGGCACCAGCAGCCCCGGGGCTGTTCTCCCAAGGGGACTCACTGACCTCAGGCTCATTTCTCTGAGTCTCCACCCAGGCCAAGGCAGGGTCTGGGGACAGTGAGCTGCCACCTCCTCCCTAAAACCCAGCAGTGGGACCCCCTGGGCTGTGCCACATCTTCGGGACGTGGTGCTTTCTGCCTCCCTCCTTTCCCCTCGCAGGTACAGCTTCCGAGTGCCGCCCCAGCTGGAGCTGAAGGTGCGTCCCAAGCTGGGCGAGCGGGAGGTGACGTTCCTGCACGTCATCGAGTGGATTGAGAGGAAGCTGCAGCACGAGTTTCAGGTGCCTGGGCTGCTAAAGGGCTCGGCAAACCTTGCCAAAGGGGATAATCAACCTCGGTCTGGGCAGTTGTCTCTACAGAAAGCCAACATCTGGTCTGCACTGTCCAGCTTTGGACAGTCAAGAGGTAGAAAACAAATAAGCAGCTCCAGGGCTGGTGCTCTGAGCACGACAGTGCTTGAGGAAAAGTGATTTCCTCCCTTTTGCAGCCCTGCCCCAAGCAGGGGGGAATCAGGCTCTCAGCCAGTCCCAGGCAGACATCCCCCAGAAGGGCTGAATCCACCCATCTGCTCTGGTCTGGGAGGGCTTTGGAGATTTACCATCACAGGGGTTTGTTTTCAGCCTCTCACCTTTGAGACCTCTGGCCAAAGAGCAGAAATATCCCCACAGGTATTTACGGCCCCCCAAAGAGCTGCCCGTCTGGGTGATTTCAAAGTGCTGGTCCCTGCCATTTGCCATCAACACCCATGAAGCCATAGGGGTGGGCAGGGCCAAGAAAAACTGTTCCTGCTTGTCCTCACCCCAATATCCAGAGCTGGGAAGCCCCGGGGGCTGCTGCTGAGGGGGTGGGAGCCCAGGACCTGTTTGCAGCCCTGGGCTCTGACCTGAGCGTGGCTCCTGCCAAGCCACCTCCAGGCAGTGTCCCCAGGCAGGTGAGTGGTCTTCAAACCCACTGACTTGTTCCTCTGGGTTCCTCTTTCAGAAGATTTTGGTGATGCCAAACATGGACGATCTCATCATTCCCATCATGCGCTCCGGCCTGGATCCTTGGCCGCCCGCTGCGGGACTGTCCCAGGACCTGCCAGCCAAGGGGGACAGGAGGCTCTGAAGCACATTCCGAGGGACAGGGACACTGCATGGAGCTCAGGGACCTCACTGGGACACGGGGACAGCCGGGGCCTGGCTGGGCCTGGATCCATCCTCATCCTCTGGTTGTGCAGATGAGCCTCCTCCTCAAATCCTGCAAGCACGTGTTCAGGGCAGAACCAGGCACAGCACAAGGAGCTTCTGCAGAGCCAGGAACTTCATGGCCGAGGTTCTCAGGACTCCTGGTCAAGGAGGCAGCTCTGGACCAGTGGAAGGCTGGGCTTCCCACTGTCTGGTTCCCAAAGAGGGTGCAGGCCACCCAGACCGGTTCTGCACCGAAGGAGTTGGGATCATCGCTGATTCAAACATCACAGCTCCGAGCATCCCACCCTCCCCACAGGCAGCTGGATTGCAAGGAAAGGGTGGGAAATGAGTCCAAAGTCAATAAATCCATCGCTGCCCAGCCCTGCCTAGCAGCCATCTTGTTGTACACAAATCCCCACATCTGCTGAGGATTCCGGCTGGGATCGGGGTGGGGGGATTTGAACAGGGAAAATCCCACGGGTCGAACCTTCGGCTCAGCAAAACAGTGTCTGGGTGAGTGTGTGAGAGGCAGTGAGGGGAGAGACTGTCAGGGACACTGGGCACAGGCAAGTCAGGGGGCCCAGTATTCCCAGTGGGAACTGGGGCAGGAGTGTAGGAGTGCAGGTACCTGCTCTGCTCTCCTCTGGAAGCAAGGGGAGTCTTTGTGGTAGTTTGGGTGAGTGAGAAAAGAAGCACTGGGCAAAGGAAAGGGAGGACCCAGAGGCCAGAGCAGACACTTGGCTGTCCCAGTTAGTCCCTGCCCTTATGGGCCAATCTCAAAAGCCACTTTTCCCATCCCTGCCTGCTGAAAACAATCGAGACATCCCTCCAGAGGAAAGACAGGGAGCAGGCACAGCTTGGAGCCCCTTTATTGGAAGTGCCCAGTCAGGCAGCCTTGTGTCTCCATCCTTACAGCTCTTCCTGCCCACCTGGCTTCTCCTTCACAAGGTGTTTCTTCTGAGGGCCCTGGAAGGGAGCACAGAGGAGAGTTTGGAATTAGGAACAGACAAACCTGGCCTGCTGTGGGGAGCAGAAATGCAGCTCTGCTGGGCCAGGCTGCTCCTGGTCCCTGTTCCCCAGCCTGGGGCTCAGTGCCACCATCCACCATCCCCCCTGAGCCTCCATCACCCTCCAGGAATTGGGAAAGGAGCATCACTGCCCTTGCAGAGAGGGTTTGTTTCTCTGGACAGCACCAGAGCAGCCAGAGAGCACCAGGAGTGACCTGCCCCCATCCAGGAAGGCTGATCTCTGTCAGGGAACGTGGAGAGGAGCAGGAACTGGGCTCATGAGTGTTTCCAGGAGGTGTTCCAGTGTTTCCATGGTAGGAAAGCTGCTGAGCTGCTGCCTGAGCCTTGGAGGAGGCAAGACCTCCCTCAGCTCAAGGCACAGCTCCTCAGCATCCAACTCAACACAGCCTGAGGCTAAAAAAATGGGGTTGTCCCAGAACAAATCAATCCTATGGGAGCAGACAGCAGGGATTACTTTTGTGCTTCAACTTCCAGCCAAATGTGATGTTTTACCACAGAATGCACGGGGGGAAATGGCAAAGAAAAGAGCTGCACCCAGGTAAAACCTCCTCCTGCCCCCGAGCTCCTCCTCACAGCAGCTCAGGGCTTGCAGTGACACACACCAGGCTCCTGACACTGAGCTGAAGGAAATCAGCTTAACCTCTAAAGAGCTCTGCAAAGGCACTGTCGAACCAATCCCCCTCCCAGCACTAAGGAGGCTTAGCCAGCTTCACATGGCATTTCTGGCTGACAGGCCAGATCCAGACCCAGTTTACATCTGCGTGGGATCCAGGCAGTTGTTTCTTTTCCTTTCCCCTTCTCTCTCTCCTGGCTTACCCAATGCTTCCTCCATTTCAGTTCAGACTTGCAGCAGCCTGGCGTAGGCTGCAAAACTATTCAAGAAACTGCTTGGTTTGGATTATTTAATCATTTTTTTTGCCCTGTATTTAAGAAAAATACACTGCTTGGCCTTCTTGAAAGCTTCTGACAAAAGAGTCACAAATTTGTGCCTGAATTTGACCCAAACTTTTTTCCTCTTAAGAACATTGAAGCTATAAATCATTCCAAACAAATCAAAGCAGTGCACAATTCCAAGTGAAAGGGGCCATATGGCCAAGGCAGTGCCTGCCAAGTTAACTGCTTGTTTAAAACTTCCCGAGGTGAATGGGAACTGGTTGACCATATGGTCTATTATTTGCTAGTTGGGTTGTCTTGGATCACTCACACAACCCTCATGTTCTTCCTGCACATGATTTCTGCTGTGTGAACTGAATTCATGGCTGTCTTTATGCAAGAGAGCCTCAATCATTCATTTGATGTTGTTATATAGAGAAGCAGATCATGGAATCACAGAATCCTGGAACGGTTTGGGTCGGAAGGGACCTTAAAACTCATGCAGTTCCACCTCCCTGCCATGGGCAGAGACACCTTCCACTGGAAGGTGCTTGGTTGGAGACATTCAGTTGCTTTAGCCCCACGATGAGCTGCAGGCAGCCCAGAGGGAACTCACCATGAAAGCCCTTTTCTCCTGGGCTGTCTGGAAGCGGCCGTGGCCGAATTTGGAAGTGGTGTCAATGAATTTGAGCTCGATGACTTCATGAGCCCGGCGGCTTGTGTGCACCAGGAGGGACTGGGGAAGGAGAGTCACAACACATCTGGATTATCATTACAGAAAATCAGGACATCTGCTCTGCTGGAACAGGGTTGGAGTAGCCTTTAAACCATTTCTGGAGCCCCTTGGGGGGTTTGAAGCTTCTGTCTCCAGAGGGACTCCAGCCACCCGCACACTCCACAAACCTGCCAGCGCTCTGAGCACCACACTCGTGCAACCCAGCATCAGGGGTATGACCACTCTCCTTGCCCAAGCATTTGGAGGATTCTCCACGTGGGGAATGTGTTCCTGGAGAGCCCACCCGGCACTGGGGCCCCCTCACCTTCCGCAGGGTGAGCACGCGCTTCTTGGTGCCCACGACGCAGCCCTTCAGCATGAGGAAGTCGTTGTTGACCTCCCCGTAGTGAGGGAAACCGCCCTGTGGGGAGAGGCAGAGAGGTTGGAGGGCAGGGTGGGAGCACACCTGTCCCACAGGAGGCATCTCCTAGGGAAGGAGAAGGCAGTGCCTGGCAGTCCTTCCAGCTGACAGCACTCTGCGCCCTTCGAGTTGCCTGCTGGGAATCACAGAATCCTGGAATGGTTTGGGTTGGAGGGACCTTGAAGATCACCCAGTTTTAGCCCCTTGTCATGGGCAGGGACACCTTCCAGTAGACCCCCAGAGCATGTCAGCCACACTGAGGTATCCCAGCTGAATGCACCAAATAAGAGCTGGGGAACCAGAACCTGCTTTCTTCGCTGGAGGCTGTGGGTGAACCGGGAGCAGAGCTGACCAGACTCAAAAGTTATCAGCTTTTAATACACCAAAGTGAATTTTTAAACCAAGTAACAAACATTTTTCTGTTAACTGTCAGATTTGTAATGTGATTTATTCTTCTGGGGGTTTTTTTAAAGCAAGTTCTCATTTCCCACCCAAGTTATCAGCCACAGGGGTTTACCAATGGGCCTGAAAAGACACCACACATGTCCAAAACACTGCGTTTCTTACAGTGAATTTCCTTCAAATCATTTCCTACACAGCTGTCTCCAAACAAGGAATTACTTCCCTGGCTCAGATTCCTGAGCCAGAGCCAGTCCCAGCCCTGTTACCCCTCAGCCCTTACCAGAGGTGTGATGGTCTTCTCTGTGATATCGTAGTGGGTTGAGGCATTGTTCCTCACCACTTTGCCATCCTCCACGTGGATCCCACGGCCAATGCGGTAAATCTGGGAACAGAGAGGACACGGAGCTGGGGACATTCCTGCCCTGGACAGAATCACACGCAGAACCACGGCATGACCTGCTTTTCACCAAGATGTGCCCTCGAGCGGGGAAAAAGCACCAGGAAAGACACGGAGATCTCTCGGGAAACATCTGGGGAGGCTGGGGGGGAACTGAGGGCCCCCTGCAAAGCAGGATGGAGGCAGGCTGGGAGGCAGGAAGGCGTGTGGTGGTCGGCAGGAGCCCCCCCGGGCCGTACCTTCTTGTTGATCTCGGTGCGGTGCTGGTAGCCCTTCTGGCCGGCGCGGGCGATGGAGTAGCCCACGCGGGCCGGGTGCCAGGCCCCGATACAGGCCACCTTCCTCAGCCCCTTGTGCGTCTTCCTGGGCAGCTTCTTGGTGTGCCAGCGGCTCGTCACCCCTGGGAAGGTGAGGGAGGGAGATCAGGAGCTGTCAGCACCGGCTCTGGTCGGGCTGGGATGTGTTCCGTGAGCACACACACACGGGAACACCCACACCTCTGCACACGTGGGGCTGGGGAGGAGTTCACAGAGTCAGAGAATCCTGGAATGGTTTGGGTTGGAAGGGGCCTTAGAGATCACACAATTCCAGCCCCCTGCCATGGGCAGGGACACCTTCCAGTAACCCAGATGCGTTTATGTACTGGTGGTGCCTCTGAGCCTCCTGGGAGGACTCTGAGCAGAGCAAATGATACAGCCTTTAATGGCCTTAGCCTCAGGGAAAATCTTTCCATCCTGGTCAACTCCTTTGTATCCACATCAGGGATGCCCCTGGTCACTTCTCCCTTACTGGAATCCCTGAGATTAAGGAAACCAAGTTCTGCTACAACAGAACCGGATGCCAGGGCCGAGATCCAGAGGCTCTTTGCTACTCCCTGTGCAACAACCTGGGGTGTTCTCAGTGTGGTTAACACTCTCCTCCCCCCAAACTACCCCATGGGCAGTGTCATGTGAGAAGGACAGCCCCAAACCCCTGGCAGGGCTCTCCCTGCTCTGTACCTTTCATGCCGTGGCCCTTGGTCACGCCAATGACATCGATCATCTCGTTCTGGCTGAAGACACTGTGCACAGAGATCTGCTTCTCCAGCCTCTCACGCACCCAGTCGACCTTCTCAGCCACAGTCCCCCCGTTCAGCTGGATCTCCATCACGTGGGCCTTCTTCTGCCGCAGCGGGAGCAGCTTCATCTGCACCACACCGGGAGTGAGGGGGAAACCTGTCCCTCACCCCCCAGGCATGAACACACAGGCAGGGCTGAGTCACTCACGGCCTGTGAGGGGCACAGTGGGGAGCAGAGCCACCCCTGCACCCCCTTTCACAGCCCTGGGTCAGCAGGCCTTCATATCTGGGATCCCTCAGAGGCAACTCCTCGTCCTTGAGCCCAACCACCCCATCTCCCAGTGCCAGGCCAGGCAGGAGCTGGGGCACCCCCTCTCTCCCAGGAGCACAGGGGGAGGTCAACACCATCCTGCCACAGGAGTTAAGCACAGGAGTAACAGCCACGGGAAAGGAGCCCACCAGCAGAGCAGGGATTGAGGCTGGACACTGTGACCAGCCTGGAAACAGCTCTGTGCTCCAAGTCTGAGCCAGCACCTCTCCTTTGGTCCTGCTCCCCCTCTGCTTCCAGACTGGGCAGTTATTTCTAGTTCCCACCAAGAGCTGCCTCCACTCTCTCCCAGTCCCAGCTCCCTGTGCAAACCCTCTGCCAAACCACCCCAGTGGGACACTGAGGGTCTGTGCCAGCCCCAAGTGAAGCCTTGAGCCAGCTTAGCTCTCCCCCAGACTCCAAAGCACACATTAACTCCAGGGATCAGCATGAAAATGGGACCCTGTGTATCCAGCAATCAGCATCTGGCAAAGCTGTGCCTGCCCATGGGGTTATTTTTGCCCAAAACATTTGACACCAGTTGCTAATTTGAGGTGATCATGGGGCCTGAGGTCCCTTGCTGACACAGGGCTCAGCACCTGCCCAGGCTCTGCCCTCCTGCTTCTCTCCTCCATGGGTGTGTGGGGTCCCCAGAGTGTCCAAACCACAGCTCCCGAGGCAAAGCTGGAGCAGGGAGCTCTGCTGAGCCCAGCTCAAGGGGACAGGGAGGTCAGGAGGCAGCTGGAAAGCTCAGCCAGCACCTCCCATCGCCTGCACATCCCATCTCACACCCTCTGCCCACTCAGTCTGCTGTGACCCCACCAAAACCCCCCCGATCCCATCTCCAGGCCCTCACCGCACTCCAGAGCTGAGGAAGACCCTGAGCCCCCCTTGCCCACTCCAGGGAAAGGCCCTGACCTGTGTGTGCATAATGACACGGATGACCTTGCAGTACTTCTTCATCGCTGCAAAATCCTTCTCCAGCTGCCTTTTCCCAGCCTCATCCTGCCATTTCTTGCAGTACTTGGTGAACGCCTTCTTCTTGCTCTTGTGCCTGCGACAGAAGCGTTTTAACATCCAGCAGAGCCGATGAAGGGCTCGTGCACCCCGAGACAGCACCGAGGGGGGACAGCTGACCTTGCCAGGCACCTCCTTGGAGCCACAGGGGACCTGCAGGTCCCTGAACCTCACCAGACTGGCAGGGCCTTGAGGTGGGAGGAGGGAAGTGGCTGATGAGCTGTGAAAAGGTCCCATCCGAGGGGAACTCAAACCTTGTGAGGAATCCAGTTGTCTCCCACTGACTGGCTCAGCGCCACCAAAATACAGGCGCAAAATGGGAGGAAATGGGGATCGGGGGCTTGTGGTGGGTGGGTCTCCATGGCACTGTTACAGGAGATTCCTACAGCTGGGAGATCACAAAACAGCCAGGCACTTCCCTGGAAGCATGAGGTACCTCTGAGTACCTGAACCCCACCTCGCTGTCAGGGGCTTTGGGGTGGGAAGAGGAAAGTGGGCCATGAAAAGGGCTGACAGGAGAAAACAGGGATCAGAGGCATGTGGTGGGTGGGTCTCCACAGCACTCTTATAGGAGGCACAATTCCCCCAGCAAGAAAATTCGTGTTTCCATTTTCCTCTCTGCTGGGGGGGTGATTTGGAGTGTTGGTGTTTACGAGGGCCAGGGGCCACATTCTGCCTTAACTTCCCCCCTGACAAATCTGGTTTTGCTCCATTTGCTGCCTCAGCTCAAGCATCCCAGTTAACTGGGGAGGAGATGAGCCCAACCTACACGAGGGAAAAGGAACCTGCCACATGATATTGTGGAGAGAGCTAACTTTGTCTGACTATTAGAATAAATTTACATATGCATATGCTGATCCCCAGCATCAAGCTGTTTGCAGTGTCTCTGTGCATGACTAAATAAGCAGCAGTTTCACTCCACCAGGAGCTGAGCCTGTGGAAACCCTGAGAGGGACCCCTCACACGCAGGCCCCCAGGAACACCCCAACTCTGGGAATCCCAGAATCCCTGAGGTTGGAAAAGCCCTTCAAGACCATCGAGTCCAACCTGTGACTGACTCCCACCCTGTCCCCCCAGCACATCCAGTCATTCCAGGGGTGAGGACTCCCTGGGCAGCCCCTTCCCGTGTGGAATGGCCCTTGCTGGGAGCACGTACCAGTTCTTGTAGAAGCGCCGCCGGCACTCGTCGCTGATGTGCTCAGCAAAGACAGTCTTGAAGTTCCTCAGGCCCTTGGGTGTTTCGATGTACCCCACCACCCCCACCACCACCATCGGGGGCGTCTCGATGATGGTCACGGCCTCCACCTCCTCCCGCTTGGAGACCTCTGCAAGGCAGCAAAGGGGAGCTCAGCACCGTCTGGGATCGGGTCATTCCCTCGGGGATTCACGGGCGGGCTGTCAAGGAGAGCACTGGGGGCACGGTGATGCTTGGTCCCACAGCCAGTCCCAGCCTTCCCATCTCCCAGACCACCCCTCACCATCCCAGTGTGGGCATTTCCAGGACTCCCCCCGCCGCTCAGCTCACACTGAGGTGGCCTTTGACCATCCAAGATTTGGACACGCGGGACATAACCTGGAAGCTGTGCTCCCCGCCACCCCTTTCCCAGGAGATTCCCACCAGCAAGGGTTCCCTCAGTTCCCTCCTGGTTGTGGCTCCTGCCTCCTCCAGCCCAGCCTTACTGAGCCCAGGCCTGTGCACCTCCCGCACAGTGTGTGTCATTCCAGCCTTGTAGCCCAGGAAAGCTGTCAGGTGGACTGGTTTGCTGGGATCATCCTTGGGCCAAGCCTTCACCTTCCCGCGGTGCCGACGGCTCCTCTTGTGGGGGAGGAAGCCCAGGTGGCCGTGCCTGGGAGCAGAGAACTTGCGGTGGGACTGCGGAGAGGAACAGCAAAGGTCGGCTTCCCCCTCGGGTCCCAGAAAACGGGACAATGGGAAAAACAAGGAAAACCCCAATGGGAAGTCTCCCCTTTAACATGGGAATGCTGCGGGGATTCTGGGCTCTTCCTTGATTCCAGCACAAGAACTCGTAACAGGGTGGGACTTCATTCAAGCTTCCATCATGTGCATGGAAGAATTTCATAGAATCATGGAATGGTTTGGGTTGGAGGGGACATTAAAGCTCACTCAGTTCCAGCCCTGACTCATTCCACCGGACCAGGCTGCTCTGAGCCCTGTCCAACCTGGCCTTGGACACTTGCAGGGATCCAGGGGCAGCCACAGCTTCTCTGGGCAACCTGAGCCAGGGCTTCACTACTCCCACAGGGAAGAATTTCTTCCCAATATCTAATCTAAAGCTACTCTCAGTTTGAATTTGCTAAGTTTCTGGACAAATTCTGCCAATTAAATTAAAAAAACTTAACACAATCTCTCTCCTTCTGCTTTGCTTGAGGTCTTTGAAGGAGAAATATATTCCTTACCAAGCCTGTCCTTCTGTGCTTTTAACTAAAATGACTTATTTTGTATCCTGCAGCAACAAAAGGGCCTGCCTGGAATTCCTGGGCTTTGTGTCACCGAGGCAAATGGCACCAAACAAGCACAACCAAGGATTAGAAAAAAAATGGGAAAAGACGCCCAAAGGAATTGGTAGCAGGAACACGTACAGGTTCAAAATGCGCCTTCAAAAACAAATTAGAAGAGACAAATCTACAAACCCCAATCACAAGGTCATGCAGAGAGAAAGCGGCGTGGACAAGTTCTCACAGAACTGCTTTCAGGGCAGGGAACTGGGGGGTCACCAAGCAGCAAAGGGTTAGTCCTGTGCCCACTGCAGCTCCCTCCTTGCTAAGATCAGTCCCAGCACCCGGCTGCGCTTTCTACCAAGCTTATTTTGCAGCCTAAGTGGAACGACCAGGAGTTTGACCCCATTCCAGCAGCACTTCCATGACCATAACCCAGCCCTGCTCTGCACACAAGCGACAGCAGCAGAGCTGTACCGACCATGGGACGTCTTCAGCCCGGGGCAGCAGCAGAAAGAGGCTGTCAGTAAGTGCCTCCCCAGATTAATACTTAAGATGGTTATCGGTCTGAAGACACAAATTTAGCCGCTCGCTTCACCCGCTGCGATATTCATTTCATTCCTGGCCAAGCTGGCAGGTTGGACACGACAGTTGTGGAGGGATGAAGGTCAGTTGCTGCTGTCTCAGTTTACACTTCTCCCTCCTGAACAACCTGAGCGAGACTGGAGGAATTAGGCCGGTTTCCTCCCGGGTACCAACCAGACACCCACAGCTGTGAACATCTGCTCCAGGCACCCCCAGCTCAGACTCAAAATCCCTCCGGCAGCCCAGGCGAGAAAGGCTTTGTGATTCTGACTGGAAAAGTGACAGAGGCAACAGAACTTGGAATCACAGATTGGTTTGAGTTGGAAGGGACCTTAAAGACCATCTTGTTCCACCCCCTGCCATGGGCAGGGACACCTTCCACCAGCCCAGGTTGCTCCAAGCCCCGTCCAACCTGGC
>JAWWLV010000035.1:15082703-15093093 GCA_035041135.1 Platyrinchus mystaceus
CATTCCCTGTGTCCTGTCCCTCCATCCCTTGTCCCCAGTCCCTCTCCAGCTCTCCTGGAGCCCCTTTAGGCTCTCAGGTCTCCCTGGAGCCTTCTCTTCTCCAAGTGAACACCCCCAGCTCTCCCAGCCTGGATCCAGCCCTCGGAGCATCTCCATGACCCATTATTTCCACATCCGCGTCAACTCACCTTGATGGGAAGCGAGAAGAGATAAATCTCCTCAAGAGACTTGATCTTCATATCCTTGACCAGGCGGCCGAGTTTGGTGACAGGAATCCACTGCCAAAGAAACCCACGGACAACGAATCACCAGGCGCCATCACCCGCCACACTCCGGCCCTGCTGCCCCATCCCCGGGGGCGGCAGCACCGGGACGGCCCCGGGACTCACCGGGACTCACCTCCTTGTCCTCGGCTTTGCCCCCGCGGGCCCCGCGGCCTCGGCCCCGGCCCCTCCCGCGGCCGCGCCCGCGGCCCCGCAGCCCCGTCCCGAACCCACCGCGGAAGCCCCCGCGGGCCGCTCCCGGTCCTCCCGCAGCACCGGCGTCGTCCGCCATTTGCTGGAAGAGAGCGAGGCGTCAGGCGGGCACCGAGGGCCGCGGATGGCCCCGGATGGCGGCGGATGGCCGCGGATGGCCGCGGATGGGGGTCCGGCCGGTCCGGCCGGTCCCGCCGCCATCGCTCCCTCCCGCCCTTACGTGTGCTCTCGGTGTAGAAGGCCGCGCGGCCGCGCCGCCTGCCACTTATAGCGCGCGGAGTCTCGCGAGAGCACCGTCCGGCCGTGCGAGCCCCGCGGGCTGAATAAAGAACACACCGCGCGGCAAATAAAGCGGCTCGCGGCTGGTTATGCAGGGTGCGGGGCCGGCGCGTGCGCCGCGACCCCTATATAAGGGCGCGCACGCTCGTCGCGCTCATTGCGCGGCGGGCGCGGGGCAGGTGAGGGCGGCAGTGTGGCGTGTGCGCCCGATGGGCTCCTTCGGCCTTTAATGTGCGCCTGGTGGGCTCCTTCGGCCTTTAAACAACGCCGCTGCCTGAGCCGGGGTTGGGTGAGACCGGGGGAGGTGTGCAGAGCGGCCCGCGAAGGCGCTCTCGGGTCCGCGGTAGCGCCCGGCGCGGTCTGAAAGTCACTCGGGGCCTGCCGTGGCCCCGGGTGAGATAACGGCGCCCACAGCATCGGGAACATTAAGCTTATTCCCCACGGCTGTGTGTGGGGAGTAAAACCCATGTTCCCATAAGCCCCGTGCGGGGATGTCCCGGGAGGGCCGGCGTTGGAGCGGCTGTTTGAGCGCTTTTCCTCTCTTTTACAGGTGCGGAGCGCGGCCAGAGCCGTCCCTGCCCCGCGGGGTCCGTGCGAAGCACGGGGAGGCTGCGATGGACGGCGACACGGGGGTCGCAGCTGGAAAGGCTTCATTTATGGACTTTTATGCGCAATAAAACGTGAATTGCCTGAAAGACTGAGCGTCAAGTCTGCACTCGTTTTCCCGTCGTTCAAAAACCCCGCTTTCACCTGGGGGTGGAGCCGGGAAGGGGCTTCCTTGGGGCGGGGAGGGAGTGCTGTGCTGGAGAGCTCGGGATGGTTGGGAGGGGGGCCGAGCCGGGCCGGGCTGTGTCGGAGGGATCGGGACCCCTGGTGATGCCGCCCCGTGCCCGCCCCGTGCCCACAACAAACATGGCGCTGGCGGCGCCCCCTCCGGAGGCGTCACTCGCGCGCCGGACGCGGCTCCGCGTGCCCGCCGGAAGCACGTGGAGCGCGGCCATGGCGGACACGGAGGCGGCCGCCGCGGAGCCCGTGCGGTTCAAGAGCAAGTGAGGGCCGGGATGGAGCCGTGAGGGCCGGGATGGACCTGAAAGGGCGACCGAGGGCCCGCCGCGCTGGGTCTGCGCGGCCGCCGCCGTCCCGTTTTAACGGGGCCGCTCCATTCCTTTCTCTTCCCCTTCCAGCTACGCCGTGTCGAGGAAGATCGAGCCGTTCTACAAGGGAGGGCGAATCCAGGTAATCCCGGCTCCGGAGGGTTCGGGAGTGCCGCGCGTCCCGGCTCTGTAGCTTCCCTGATTCCCGGCCCCTCTCGCCCAGATCAGCCGCGATGGGAAGTTCATGTTCTGCCCCTGCGGGAGCAAAGTGAACGTGCTGGATGTGGAGACGGGAGCGCTCCTGCACAGCCTGCAGCAGGTGAGGGGGTCCCGGCGGGGGGAGAGAGGGGGGGTTTCCCACTGTGGATGTGAAGCTCCCGGGAATGAGGAGGGTGGGAACGGTCCCGAACACAGACGGGTGGGGTTGGGGTTGTCCCCAGGCTGTGCTCGGTGTCAGAAGGGAGCTCTGAGATCCGGGGATGGTTTAACTGCGGGATTTCCCTTCCCAGGAGGAGGAGGAGGATGTCACTGCCTTTGTGCTCAGCCCCGATGACGAGGTGGGTTATTTTGGGTGGATCAGGGGCTGGGCTGGGCTGGGCTGCCTCAGGGGGCGTTGGGACAACACTTCAGGAACGCGGGGGGATTTTGGGGGAGCCCTGTGCCTGGGATTGGCCTCGATGATCCCTGTGGGTCCCTTCCAGCACGGCAAATCCCCTGATTCTCTTCCACGACCTCTGTGCTTCCAGAGATCCCCACGGGGGCTCCTCGGGCCCTTCTTCCCTGTGTCCCCTCCTGGCCGTGACCGGGATGTGCCGGGAGCCCAAGCTTGGCCCCTGCCCTGTGTGTGCCCTGTCTGTGTGTGCCCTGGCAGGAATTCCATCCCACTCCACCCCTGCCCGTGTCCCTGTGCCCGCTGCAGGTGCTGCTGACCAGCTCCCGGGCGCTGCTCCTGCGGCAGTGGCGCTGGCGGGACCCGCGCTGTGCCCGCGCCTGGCGCGCCCTGCACCCCCTGCCCGTGGCCACCATGGCCTGCGACCCCACGGCCACCCTGCTGGCCACAGGTACGGGGCACTGGGGGGGGAATAGGGGGCTCTTTGGCTCTGGAATAACCTCCCTCAGCTGGACACAGTGACCAGCGCGGGGCAGGAGCAGGAGCTGCTGGAGAGGGTCCAGCAGGGGCCACAGAGGGGATTTGGAGTCTGGAGCGTCTCTCATGGTTATGCCTGGTTAGTGTGGAGAGAAGAGAAGGCTGAGAGGGGATCCCATCAATCCATACAAATATCTCCAAGGGGTGTCAGAGGATGGTGCCAGACTCTGCTCAGTGGTGCCAGTGACAGGACGAGGAGCAATGGCCATAAACTAAAACACGAGTTCCACCTCAGCACGAGGAAGAGCCTCTTTCCCTGGAGGGTGGCAGAGCACTGGAACAGCTGCCCAGGGGGGTCGTGGAGTCTCCCTCTCCGGAGACATTCCAACCCCACCAGACAGTCCCTGTGTCCCCTGCTGCAGGTGACCCTGCCTGGGCAGGGGGTTGGACTGGGTGATCTCCAACCCCAGCTCTTCTGGGATTCTATTTTACTTGGAAACAATATTGTGACAACAAGGGATCCTGTCAGTGCTCTGTCCAAAATACACAAATAAAGAGCTGACAAACATCAGGCATCTCTGGGGCAGAGCAGTGGAGCTTTCCTGGTGTGGCACAGGGGTGTTTGGAGGTGGAGGAGCTCAGGCATGACCTGTAACCTCCCTGTACCCCAGTCTGACTGTGTGTGAGATGTTCCAGGGGTGTCTCTTGCCGTGGGTTGTCCTTACTATGTTCATTTTCCTTTCTCTTGCTTTTGCAACCCCTGAAGTTTTGCAGATTATTGGACTCCTGCATCCCTCTCTCCCATGGTTCATTCCCTGTGTCCTTCTTTTCCCCAGGTGGCTGTGACAGCACCATTAAGGTCTGGGATATGGTCAAACACTACTGCACACACAACCTGAAAGGGTCTTCTGGAGTGGTACAGTAAGGATGAGTTGTGTCTGTCAGTCCCTGCCATTCATGGGGTGCTGGGATTGGCCTGGAATATCTTGAGTTAATGGAATAGGAAGGACCACTCCAAGCAGGTTTTGGGCTCTTCCTGATTTCTGGGAGCAGGGCTATGACTGTCTCTAGCCCAGTTTGGTCAAGAGTTTTCATACAATCACAGAATGGTTAAGGTTGGAAAAGGCCTTTAAGGTCATCAAGTCCAACCCTCAACCAGCACCACCACGTTCACCACTAACCACGTCTTCAGATTTGCTGGGATCCAAATGGAATCCCTGTGCTTGCTGGCTGGTGTGCTCCAAGAGCATGGAAACACTGGCAGAGACAAATAGTAGAGTCTTCTGGTGGGTGGCAGAGGAATGAGATCCTACAAAGAAAGTCTCTTATAAATCCGTGTCAGTTGATCTCACGTGGAATCCTGGAGTGGTTTGGGTTGGAAGGGACCTTAAAGCTCATCTCATTCCACCCCCTGCTGTGGGCAGGGACACCTCCCACTAGCCCAGGTTGCTCCAAGCCCACCCAGCCTAGCCTGCTGACCTCTGTAAATGTGTGTTTGTTTAGGTGCTGGGCCAAGGCCAGCACTGCAGGTGGTTCATTCCTGTCCTGTTCCTCTCCCTCTGCCCAGCCTGGTCGAGTTCCACCCCGACATCTCCCGCCTGCAGCTCTTCTCCTCCTCCATGGACTACAAAATCCGCATCTGGGACCTGAATTCCAGCAAATGTGTGGCTGTGCTGGATGGGCACTTCAGTGCTGTCACCTCGCTGGCATTTGCAGATGGAAACACCCTCCTGAGGTACCAGCTGGGTACAGGGGTTTGACCTCTGTGCTGTTCACTTCCTGCCAGGGCTGGGGGATTCCAGAGGGTCTTGGCACCTGCAGAATGGAATCCTGGAATGGTTTGGGTTGGAAGGGACCTTAAAGCCCATCCAGTCCCACCCCCTGCCACGGGCAGGGACACCTTTTCCACTCTCCAAGCCCCGTCCAGCCTGGCCTGTGTTTCTGGCATTACACTGCTGGCACAGGGAATGCTGGTGCTCTTTCCCATGGCCTCTCCAGAGAGGTGTTGAACTCCCACAGTGCACATGGATTTAGCACTGAAACACCTTTTCCTTTGCAGCTCTGGCCGTGATAAGATCTGCATGTTGTGGGACCTGGAGAGCAGGGAGAGCAAACGGACCATCCCCGTCTACGAGGTGAAACTGGGGGGTTCATTTACTCCTTTGGGACCCTTCTGTAGTTCCCAGGTCGTGGTCCCACAGTAGCTCTCCCTCTTCAGCCCCTGTGTGTTATGAAATGAGGTTTCTCTGCCCTCCCAGAGCTTTTGTCCAGCCCTGGTTCTGGGACTCTCTGACTCTTGCAGACCGTGGAAGCCGCTGTGTTGTTGCCCGAGAAAGGGGATTTCTCTCAGCTGGGTGTGAAGAAACAAGGGCTGCACTTTGTCACGGCTGGCAGCAAAGGTGAGGGAGTGCCACTGCCACCTTTGGGGGCTGTGATTGCTGCTGTTCCTGGGATGGGAGTTCTTTGCATGGCAGAGGCTTGGGCTGGAGAGCAGAGCCTGCTCCCGAGCTCCTCGGGCAGCTGGGGATGAGCAGGACGGGTCAGACATGCCCTGAAACTTTTAATGCTCAGATACATTTACCTACACAAAAATATATTTTCAAGTATGTAAACATATATATTTGCAAACTGCAATCAAGTTTGAGTTGGACTGAAAAAGCAAAAAGCTTTCATGGCTTTTCCTGCCACTGCAGCTGCCCCTCTGCCCCCTCCTGCCTTGGCGCCGGGCAGCGCCGGGGTTCGGATGTCACCCCTTGGGCAGTCGCTGCGCGAGGCTGGCAGTGCCAGGGGACGCTTGCCGTGGTTTTTTCCAGGTGTCCTGAGGGTGTGGGAGGCGGCCAGTGCGGGCTGTGTGTACACCCAGCCCGTGCCCTTCGAGCCGCGGGAGGAGCCGAGCGAGCGCAGCCTGTGCCAGTGCCTGGCGGTGCCCGCGCGGGGAGAGGTCGTCACCGTGTCCCTGGAGCACAACGTCCTGTTCTACGAGGCACAGACCCTCCAGCTCCGCAAACAGGTGACAGCCCAGGCCCTCTTTTGCCTTTAGCCGTGGTTTGGGGCCAGCTCTGCTCCCGAGAAAAGCTCTGTCCCTTGTCCCCGGCCTGTTCTGGGGCTGTTCCTTGGTGCCAAACCAGGAATTTCACTGCTGGGGCTGTTTGGGGGAATTTTGCGCAGAGACCGACGTAAGAGCCAGAAAGCAGAGCAGGCTCAGCCAGAAATCCCTCCTGTGCTCCAGCTTTTGTGTAAAAGAGGTCCTTACACCCAGCATTAAATGGGAAATCCTCACTGCAGCTTTTCCCTGCTGAACTGTTCCCATTCCAGCTCGCAGGGTACAACGAGGAGGTTCTGGATGTGAAGTTCCTGGGCCCTGGTGACTCTCACATTGTTGTGGCCACCAACAGCCCCCAGCTGAAAGTGTTTGAGTTGGCAACGTCCCACTGCCAGATCCTCTACGGCCACACAGGTGGGTGCTGGCAGGGAGGGGACAGGGGTTCCTTTGTCCGGCCTCTCCTGGAGCTCTTGTGGAGGCTGGAGCCCTTGAGTTCTCTCTGGAGCAGCATCACAACAGGTCTGAGAGCTGTGTGGAGAAAGGATCCCATTGTCCCTGGCAGTGACATCAGTTCTGTTTGGAGCTGAAGGGGTGTGAGTGCCACTCGCTCCACAGGGATTGGGAATGTCCTGTCTCAGTGTCCCAGACCTGTCCCCAGGACGGTGGGCTCGTTAACTCACACATTCCTGCTGTCCCATTTCAGTATTTCTGTGCATCCACCTGTTTTGTCTCCTTCTATTTAGAAACAATTATGGCTTTGGATGTCTTCAGAAAAGGCCTGATGTTCGTCACCTGTGCCAAGGTGTGTCACAGCTCTTCGTTTAATGCAGCTCTTCACTTAGTGATCTTTATGGCCAAAACTACCACTTTTAGCACTCCAGAAAGGGCCTTTTATTCAATTCCTGTCTGCTGCATCCCCCAAAGATAAGGTTCTTCATTATCCCTTTTTGATGTTGTCCCTGGGAAATCAATCATATTTATTAGCCTGAAGGAGATGTTTCTTTCTTCAGGCATCTGGGTCTGCAATTAGAGATCAGAGAGGTTAGTGTGGGACTCATGGGAGCTTCTGTGTTGGAAGAAAAGGTGCCAACTGCCCTGATGCTCCCAAAAATAAACCTCTGATAGACCCAAAAATAAATCTCCACTCTGGAACCCCAGGCTGGAGGTTCATCCTGCCTGGCTCTGTGTCCTCACCTGCTCTGACAAAGGTTCGAGCTGCGAAATTGGGGACCAGTCAGGCTGGGGATGCGGTGAAAGCCCGGGGAGCTGATTTCTTGTCAGAAAATGAAGGAGTTTCTGTGCTCTCCCCCACAGGACAGGAGCATCCGTGTCTGGAGGATGGGCAAGGCTGGCAGGGTGGTGTGTGTGGCACAGGGACTGGGCCATGCCCACGGCGTGGGCGCCGTCGCCTGCTCCAGGTAACACAGCGCGGCCCAGGCTGTCCCTGTGTGGAGATCCTGCTCGTGGAGGGGAAGGGCCTTTCCTCCTGTGCAGGGGAAGCCACTGATTTGCCTCCTCCTCGGTGTTTTTGTTCCCCTCAGACTGAAGGAAAGCTTTGTAGTAACCAGCAGCCAGGACTGCACGATCAAGATCTGGAATATCCCGGAATCCCTCGCTTCCAAAGCAAAAGCAGCCTCCATCTCCAGTCCAGAAACCCTCCATGCCAGAGTGACTGAGAGAGGCCACAACAAGGTCAGGCTCCACCTCAGCACTTAAATCTCCCTCCCCTGTGTTTCCCCTGCATTCATTCCCTGTGCCCCTGCCCCAGAGCAGAGGCTGAAGTGCTCTGTGCTCCTGTGCCCCCAGGACATCAACAGCGTGGCAGTGTCCCCCAACGACAAGCTGCTGGCCACGGGCTCCCAGGACAGGCTGGCCAAGCTGTGGTCCTGCTCCGACTGCTCCTTGCTGGGGGTGTTCTCAGGACACAGGAGGGGGATCTGGTGTGTGCAGTTCTCCCCCGTGGATCAGGTCCTGGCCACCTCCTCGGCCGACGGGACCCTGAAGCTCTGGGGCCTTCGGGATTTCAGCTGCCTGAAGGTGAGGGGAAGTCCTGCCCCTGCTCCAGGCAAAGCCTTGGGGTTGATCCTTGGGAAACTGATCTTCCTTTCTGCTCTCCAGACCTTTGAAGGCCACGATGCCTCCGTGCTGAAGATCATCTTTGTGAGCCGAGGGGCCCAACTGCTCAGCAGGTTTGTGCCTGTCCCAGGAGTCTGGGGGAGACCCAGAAGGGAATCTCTTGGCTGATCAGCAGCAGCAAGAGGGAAGAGTCTTGTGTCCAAGGAGTCCTTGGAAAGACTGATAGGAAGGTGCCATATTTAGGCCAAGCTTTTTACAGGGGCTAAATGAATCCTCCGGTTATTCCATGGATTCTGTTTATCTGCTCTGCACTGCTGGGTTGGGGACACACACAACAGGCAGAGCTAAGGGTGCATCTTGCCTTGCACATTTTGTTTAGTTCTGCTCCTTTTTTGGAAGGCACTGGAATGGGACAAGTTTATCTGGTGTTTGAGGTGGGGCAGAGCAAGAATGGATCTGTCCAGTGATTTATTTTTGTTGTTGTTGTGTTTCTCTTCCAAAAGTGGATCTGATGGTCTCTTAAAACTCTGGACAATTAAAACAAACGAGTGTGTGAAGACATTAGATGGTCATGAAGATAAAATCTGGGGTCTTCACTCCAACAAACAGGATGACATGGTGGTGACAGCCTCCAGTGACTCCTGCATCACACTCTGGCAGGTACAGCACAGGGGTCCTGGCTCCTCTCTGGGTTAATAATCAGGATAAACGGAGAACTCAGGATGCCAGTGGCTTGTTCTTCATGTGTTCTCATTTTCTGCACTTTGGAATTGGGTCAGTAAGGCTTGTCTTGGGGTTTGGAGTTATTTTTTTGGCCAGACTGTGTTTCCCCAGCAGCAGCAGATGGGCCCCAGCAGCCTCAGGCACTGGTGGCTTGGAGAGAAGTTGGGAGTTGCTTAAGAACCCTTAAATTACTTGACCTAGAGATCTTGCTGCAGAAACTGCTCTCTTAATCACTCAATGTCTCAATAAAATCCATCTGTATTAAAGCAAGATTTGATAAAGTTTTATCCTGTTTTTTAATAGGATGTCACTGAAATTGAGGAGAAAGAAGCACAAGCTAAACAGGAGGAGCAGATTATGAAGTGAGTTGGTCTTGTGCAATTAAGAGCTGTGAAAGGTAAATTGCCCACACCTGGAGCCTTCCAGCTGCATCTAATCCCAATATTTAGTGAGAGCACCGAGGCATTTATTGACAAGCACCACTGGTTGGCACGAACCCCCTGCACGCTGTTACTGCCCAACCTGCTGCTTTTTGCACGGCGTTTGTTTCCACCACTCAAACACTGGTCTCACTCTTTTGTTTTCCAGGGAGCAAGAGCTTTCCAACCTGCTCCATGAGAAAAGGTACCTCAGAGCCCTGGGCTTGGCCATTTCCCTGGATCGGCCGCACACCGTGTTGATGGTGGTCAAGGGTGAGTCCGTGTCGTGCTCTGGAGGCATTTCCTGCCCTCTGCTTTCCAGAACGATCTCTCCAGGCTCCAAAATCTGATCATTAGTCTGAAAGCCTCAGTGTTGGCTCTCTCTTTCCCATGTTCCTGAGTGCAGTCACCCCAGGTAACCGGTGGTCTCGCTGCTCTCAGCCTGGGCTCTTTCCTGGACTCTCCCTTCTCTCTCTGCAGCCATCCTGAAGGAGCCTGAGGGGAGAAGGTACTTGGAAGAGAACATTGTTCGGCTGCGGAAGGATCAGAAAGGTTTGTTGCAACGTGGTTTGAGTGTTGAAAGCTTCCAGGTCAGGGGCTTGTTTCCTCAGCTGAAATTGGGATCATAAAATAGAACCCTGGGGTGGTTTGGGTTGGAAGGACCTTAAAGCTCGTCCAGCTCCATCCCCTGCTGTGGGGCATTCAGGGACATTAGGCCTTGTCATCCCACACATTGAGGGTGTGACAGCTCAAGGAACAGTTCTGTCTATAAATATTTTGCCCCTCTGGGCTCATCAGTCACCATCTATGGGAGCTGAATCTCTGTAAGACCCAAGACAGGGGTGTCCCTCCCCCACAGAGGCAGTGCTGGCATTCCTGGTCACCTGGAACACCAACTCTCGGAACTGCCACGAGGCCCAGGCTGTCATGGAAATCCTCCTGAGGCACGAGGCGCCCGACAGTCTCCTGCAGTTCTCGGGCATTAAACCTGCTGTGGAGTCGCTGCTGCCCTACACGGGTGAGTCGCTGTGGGGCTGGGCCTGGGGGCTCCTCCTGTGCCCTGGAGCACAGAATCCTGGAATGGTTTGGCTTTGAAAGGATCTTAAAGCTCAGCTAATCCACCCCCTGCCATGGGCAGGGACACCTTCCACTAGCCCAGGTTGCTCCAAGCCCTGTCCAACCTGGCCTTGGAC
>JAWWLV010000035.1:15131621-15152558 GCA_035041135.1 Platyrinchus mystaceus
TGGCACTGCAGGGAATCCTCCTCCTCTCGGGGCTGAGCTGATGTGGAGGGGGAAGGCTTGTCTCTGCATCCCCAGACCTCGGGGAAGTCCACGTGGGAGGCAGGAGAAGCAACCCCGGGGCCACAACGCCGGCTGATGGTTTCAGGAGGAGGAGGGTCAGCGTCTCACACCCCTCGGCGCTGCGGAGGAATTTGGCAGCTGCAATACCCGGCACAGCCGGTGCACGGTCGGGGGGGTGCATGATGTCATTTTAACTCCTGAAAGCCCTCGGGTGACACCGGTGACAGATGGGCTGTGGTGGCACTGGGGACCCGGACTCGTCTCACACCAGCCAACACCATCCCTGGGGTGTGCATCTCCTTGGGTCCAGATTTAGGGGTTGGATCTGCTTCCTGCAGTGGGGAACAGCTGCTGGTAAAGCCCTGTTGTAACAGAGCTGAGGAGCAGAAAACATCTCTGTCCCTGAGGACCTTGAAGGAATAAACCCCAGAGGTCACTGACAACAAGTCGTCATCCTAGGGGGAAGTGAAAGTGCACACACAGAGGTTTGGTGGGTTTGGTGACAGGAGCAGCTGCTTCTGGTGAAATGTCTGTAGTTTGGAGAGGGAAAGCCTGGCTGATCCTTGCTGTGAGGGCACTTTCCTGGCCAGGCTGATGGAGGTGTGGATGGTGGAGACAAAGAATGTGGCTTCTTAAACTGCAGTTAGGAGCAAACTGTGAGTTAAAGGCCACGGGCCCTGTGACTCCAGCACTTTATGTGCATTTTATATCATACTTAGGGACAGCTGGCAAGATAAAAGGGAAATAAAGGGAAATAAAGGGGAATAAAGGAAGGTTCTTCCTCTCCCTGCATTCAGACAGCCAGCAGGCCCAGGGGACTGGCAGTGTGGCTGCTCATACTGATGTGCTGATGATCCTTGGGAAGGTGCTGGGTGGGATCAGCATCAGATCAGAATTCCCGGCATCCACACATGCACTCACATCCAAATTAGAGGATGGAGGAACCTCAGGAAAGCTGGAGACCCTTAGAACAGCATCATGGGAGGCTCCAGGTTGTGCAGCTCCTCCTCCCAGCTCTGGAAAGCATCCCTGCTCCTTAGGCTGTGTGCTCTTGGCTTGTTTCTTGGCTGTTTGCTGAGCTCCTTGGCAGCTGGCAGAGCTGTTGGCTGGTGATTGAATTAGGGGAGCTGCAGCCATATCTTGCTCAGCCAGCTTTGGTTCCAGTAAGGAATAATCACCAGAGTGTTTTTGCTCAGTTCCACAGACCCAGAGGGATTCTCTGCAGGGAGGAGCAGAGCTGTCATAGAATCCCAGAATTATGGAATGGGTTGGGTTGGAAGAGACCTTAAAGCTCATCCAGTTTCACCCCCTGCCATGGGCAGGAACACCTTCCACTATCTCAGGTTGCTCCAAGCCCCGTCCAACCTGGCCTTGGACACTTGCAGGGATCCAGGGGCAGCCACAGCTTCTCTGGGCAACCTGTGCCAGGGCCTCCCCACCCTCCCAGGGAAGGATTTCTTCCCAATCTCCCATCTAAATGTGCCCTTTGCAGCAGCAGATGGGGTCCTTGCAGGAGAGGAGGTGACAGCCATGACCAGCTCTGCTCTCTTCCAGGTTTCCTGGCCTTCCTGTGGTTTGTGGCCTTCTGCTTCCTGGCCAACCAGTGGCAGCGGACGACGCTGACCAGGGGCTTTGCACAGGGGGCCGACGCTGCACGGGCAGCCATCACCTTCTCCTTCTTCTCCATCATCATCTGGGTGAGTGCAGCCTGAGCTGGGCTGGGCAGGCCAGGAGCAAAACCTGCCCTGGAGGAGGAATCTGGGGAGGGTTTGGAGAAGTGAATCCTGCTGGGCACTGAGGGGCTGCACGGAGGGAACTGCGGGTCCCCCGCAGATGAAACCGGTGGTTTCTTACCCAGGAAGCATCAGCTCAGTCCCCTCTCGCTGGGGAATTCCAGGCTTCCCCTTCTCCTGCTCCTGGGAAGTTGTGTTCCCGTTGAAAACGTGTCACCAGCCACGAGCTGCCCTGATTTTGGGGCCTCGTTAGAGCCCTGGGGAGCAAACAAGTCCCCAGGAGCAGATACTGCTCTGAGCTGGCTTCATGGGATGGCAGGGGGATTTTGGGATGAGCTCTCAGGCTCATCAGCTCCCTGGGAGAAGCCAGGCTGGCCCCTCTGCTGTCCACCAGAGGCAGGGGCTTGTAGAAACCCCCTGTGCTCCTTTGTGCATCCCCAGGGCCCACAGGGGCACGGGAACATCTCACAGAGCCCCTTTCCCACAGCTGCTGGACCCCACATGTCCTGGGGGCCTGTGCCACTCAGGGGGCTCCTGATCCAGAGGCTGTGTGTGGAGGAGCCGGGTGTCACCTCCACTCCTCCAGTTTTTCCCGGGCAGAGAGCCCCAGGATGTGCCCTAATTCCGTATTGCCTTAAGGGAATTGGGGCAAAAGCTGGCCCGAGGTTTTCCAGCAGCTTCCCTGCTTTATGATTATCCAAATAAATCTCTTTTAATCCCAGCTCCCCACAGCTCTTCTCCACCACTGGATTGCCTGAGTGCAGCCCCCAGGGAGGGGGGATGTCCCCCATCCCCTCAGCATCTGCTCCCACCCCTGACGGGGCAGTGGGGACACCACTCCCATGCTACCATCCCAAAGGATTGTCAGGATGGTTGGGAAGCCATTCTCTGTGTCTACAGGCATTTTTTTCCCCGTCCTGAGCCTGTGATTTATAAACTAATTGAATTGTTAATGAAACCTCCTGAAATCAGAGCGAGCGCGGGGCACTCGCGGCTCTGCCACCCACATTTCCCACCCTTTGTGACCTCAATTCTGCCACCCTGGAAGAGGGTGAAGGAGTCTCAGCAGAACTGACCTATTTTCCTGGCCTGGCACTCATCAGTTTTCCCTCCCCACAGCACAGGGGTTTATTGGTGCCAGCAGTGCCAAATCTGCACAGCCAGGGGTCTCGAGCCCAGGCTGCAACCCCCACCCCAGACACAGCTTTGGGGTCAACCTGTCACACAGAAACGGCCTTTTTGGTGTTACAGGGTGGGCTTTGGGGTTGGATTAGCTCCTGGTTATGATGGAGCTTCCTGAGATGTTGCCATGTGCTCAGTGCTGGGGATGTGGGGTCCTGGGGGAACTCAGGGTCCTGGGGGGATGTGGAGTCCTGGGGGAAAGTGGGGCCTTGGAGGGACGTGGGATCCTGGGGAGGATGTGAGATCCCGAGGGGGTTGATTGTGGAACCCTGGAGGGAAGTGGGGTCCTGGGGGAGTGCAAGGTCCTGGGAGGACATGAGGTCATGAGGGGTCACAGGGTCCTGGGAAGACACAGGGTCCTGGGAGGGTTGTGGGATCCTGAGGAGACACAGGGTCCTGGGAGGGTTGTGGGGTGCTGGGGCCATGCAGGGTCCTGGGAGGGTTGTGGGGTGCTGGGGCCATGCAGGTTGCCCCCCCTGACCTCCCTCCCTCTCCCCCAGGTGGTGCTGGCAGTGAGGGCCCTGCAGAGGTACCGCCTGGGCACGGACATGTCTCTCTTTGCCACCGAGCAGTTCCCCGCCGACCCCAGCGCGCCGTACCCCGGGTACCCCGTGGGCAGCGGCACCGAGAGCACGGAGACCTACCAGAGCCCCCCCTTCACCGAGACCTTAGAGGCCAACCCCAAAGGTTACCAAGTGCCAGCCTACTGAGGGCCCGGGGCGTCCCCGGGGCCGCGTCCCACGGTGCAGCACCGGATCCGGCCGATCCCAAATGTATTCAGTCCCATTTCCTCGCCGTGGCCACTCAGTGCTGGGTCCCTTTAATTAGCTCGTTGTGCAGTGAATTCTGTACAGTGGTATTGGTTCTTGTCTTACCTGTCCCAGGGTTTCTAAAAGCAGTGTTCCCTCTAAGCCAGAAGGAAGGAAGGTTGTTACCACATCAGCTACACGTGGGGAAGATGAATAAATGCCCTCTCTAAGCCTTGGTGCTGGGTGCTGGCTCTGCTGGGAAAGCCCAGGATGCCTTTTCCTCTTAGAAAACAGTAGCTGAGGATTTATTTCTCTCGTTCTGAGGATTTATTTATCTCGTTCTTCCAGAGCTGACACAGAATCCGTTGAAGGTGGGTGGGCAGTGGGGAGGGTTGGGCTCCTGCAGAGGAGCTTTCCAGTCCATGTTCCATGGAAAGTGCCAAATTCACAAGGAAGTAAGTGGTGTCTGTGTTACTTTTCTTTGTATATATTTACTGTACAAAACAAATATCCAAACAGGTGTTTAAACTTGGCTTAGAGGCACAGGGGGGGTCACAGTGGGTCGGGGTTGGGGTCAACATCCAGATTAATTCTGCACTTCAATGGGTTCTGGTCGAGGGTGTAAAAAGTTACTGTTTTAAACTGGAAACCAGTTCAGCAGTTCATGCTGCTAACTGGGAATAGCCTGTGATCAGCGGGATATGGCACGTTGTGGTTCCCTTTGTTTTCCAGGGAGTTGGGAAGTTTGCACATTTCCGAGGGTTTCTGGCTGGCAGAGCTGCCACGTCCTCGCTGGCTCCAGGGGTGGGGGCTCAGACACAACGTCCAAGGCCATTAGGAGTGATATCGGACTCGTGTTTTCATACTGGGAGCAGCCACCATCTGTCAGCTGCAGCAGAACTCCAGGTGGGGACATTTGTGTCACCCTGCAGTCTCCAGAAATGAGGGATTCAGGCAGGGAACTGGAAAGGCTTCACAGGCCACTGAAGTCCGAGTGGGCTCACGGCCCCGTTTGGAAATGGTGGGGGGGAGAGAGTCAGTGAAAAGCACCCAGGAAAGAGGCTCAGTTTGGAGTTTCAGCTGCAAAATTCCTGCCTTGTAAAAACAAAACGTGATAAATCTAGTGGGTCCTCGTCAGCCACCTGCCGGTTTTCCCTTCCAGCTTTCCCTTCCAGCTTTCCCTGCCGGCTTTCCCTGATGACTTTCCCTGCCTGTGCTGTGGCTGATCCAGGCTGTGTGTCACTGAGGACTGAGCAGAGGAGCTGAAACTTGAATTCTTGACCCCCTTGGTGGCAGCTCCATCTTTGGAGACCCCTGGCTCTCCCAGCTCTCCCGGCACTCCGGGGTCTTTCCTTGCCAGTTCCCTCTGGCAAAGCCGCTGCTGCCTTTGCCCTGTGAGGAGCAGCAGTCACTGCCTGCCCCTCCCCGTGGAGCAGGTCCTGGTCACCACCACCACAGCTCATTCCTGCTGCTGAATCGCATTTAAACACACCAATTAATCAGCAGCAAATCCTCCCGAGCGGTGATGGCAAAGCGCATTCCCTGCCTCCCTCCATCCAGGCCGGGTTCCACGAGCATTCCCAGCGAGGGCTGGCTGTGCCAGGGCTGAGCTCCTCACAGGTGCCTGGCCAGGGACACCCAAACCCCAGTGTAGCCTAAATGAATTCCAGGATCTTTGTGGTTTTGTGGAGCCAGTCTTGCTGGGAAGGAAAAACCCCAAGGATTTTAACGCAGGGTCCGGTAGAACCGTAGCAATATTTTCCTTAGAGGGAACACTGAAACTTTAGCAGCACAACCAGTACTTGTGTTAATATTTTAGCAAAATTATAATCAATTTAAATGTTTAAATTGATTGTACGTGAGATAATGTTCGTTCGGTACAGTGTATTTTTTCTAACTATAATATAACTGTTCCAGAGTTTCCTTGTATCCGTGAAGAGCTAAAGCTGTGTCTGCCTGCGGGACGTGTCCTGCCCCCTGTACCCCCCCCGTGCTGAATATTACACTGCTGAATGTCCCCCCCGAGGCCTGCATTGCCTTTCTTTGCCCCACACGCACATCCCACCACGCTCAGTGCCAGGACTGACCTCGGCAGTCAGGGAATGACACAGGAACCGGCACAGCTCCAGCCCCAGCCTGAGGCGCCTGGCTCTTCCCGAGGTCAGCAGCTTGTTCCAGCTCCCAAAAATCAGTGTTACCTTCACCTTGCAGGCAGCACTTGGCTGCTCTGCTGGGCAGGAGAGGAGGAGGAGGAGGAGGAAGGGCTTGGGCACCCGAGAGGCTTCCAGGCAGCAGGAAGGCAGGACAGATTGTTCCCTGATTAAACCAGAGTGGGGAATAACGTGTCCAGCCACATCAACAGGCACCTCAGGGGGGGTTAACCCTGATCCCTCTGCACCCAAAATGCCAGTCCCTGTCAGGGGGGGGAGCACGTCCCTGCTGGGGTGCCACTGGCACTATTCCAGGGAATAGTGATGGGTTTATGTAGGATGTGGCCACGCTGAGGCAGGATGGGACAACCCAAAATCAGGTGGTCCCGTAGCACCCAGGACACACCAGCCTTGAAAGGAGCATTGACCTGCTGTATTGGGGGCTCAGGTATTTATAACATCGATTTCCATCTTCTTTCTCCCCAGTTTTTTCTCCCAGCCCATTTGATGTGGTACAGTAGCACTTGCTCCCTCATAACTACCCAGACCACATCCTAAAAACGTGCCAGGGCTGTCCTGAGCATGCCAGGGCTGTCCTAAAGCCATGCCAGGGCTGTCCTGAGCATGCCAGGGCTGTGCCATCCTCGCCAGCCGTTTATGACCCTCTGTTCTCCTCAGAGCTCAGGACCCACCAGCACCTCGAGCTCGCAGAGGGCAGGACTGTGCTGTGCTCAGCTCAGCCCAAAAGCTCCTGTTAGCACTGAATTTGGGTGTATAGAGTAGAATTCCAGCAATCCCACCCCGGGTTCTGCCCGACCCCCCTGCTCCAGGAGGCTCTGCCAGGACAACGCGGGTGTTTCTCAGCGCTGGGGTAACCACGTCGTGGGGTTTGCAATTTATTTAAAGCATATTAAAAGATTTCAAGGAATTGGAGTTTTTGTCAACATTATAAGCTGTTCCTAGCAAGGTGGAAGCTTTGCTTAAGTGATATTTAGTAAAAATATACCCCCCCATTACCTGCTTCTGTGTCTCCAGGGGCTGGAGGAGACCCAAGAGCAGATCCCTCCCTTCATGCCACATCAACCATCTGTGCCTGGACACTGTGGGATGAGTTTCCCATCAGTTCCTGCCACAACAGCAAGTGACACCCTCAGCATTTCTTTTCTGCTGCCCATCAGTTCCTTACAGGCCACTTTGTGCCCTCCCCTGCCCATCACCAGCCCCCCAGAATGGCCCAGAGCTCCCACCAACCACGGTCACCGTCTATTCCGTAGTAAATCCCACCATAATTCTGTGGAATGGCCATTTCTCTCAGTGAAAGCTGCTCTACATGTCTGTAGACTCCTCTCAGCCCGTGCTGGCCCCAAGCAGGTGGCTCTGGTCCCGCTCTGCTCCCCCCTTCTCCCATTCTCAGCTGCATTTTGACCCTCTGTGTGTCACAAGAGCCTCTCCCACCCCCGCGAGGCTCAGAAACAGCCTTCACTGTCTCGACTTGAAACCCAAGTTCAGCTGCCTGGATTTCGTTGCAATACACATTTAAACCTCAGATCCTTTAAGAGTTTTAATCTCCAACAGATCCCAACTGTGGTTTGGGAAGTTCAGTTTCTTTGCAGATACCTCTGTCCGAGCAGACGCTTCCAGGAGTTGCAGTTGTCACTTAACCTCTGTGCAGTGTAGTATAAAGTGGACTGTGTATGGAAATAAGTTTAAAATGTTTACAATTTTGTATATATTATATATATAAAAATATCTTTTGAGAGAACAATCTGTGATTCTGTATTTTCGGTGTCCGTGTAACCAACTGCAACTTATTTTCAATAAAGAGTTAAAAATGAATAGAAAAAAAAAATTTGGTAATAACTTTATTTAATCAGGTGAGCACAAGGAACAAGGAAACTGCAAGAGCAGGCCCAGAGATCCAGAGCCTCGAGGGAACTCCCAGCAGCACCAGCCCAGGGAACCAGGGAGCTGAAAACCAAGGGAAGATCGTGCTGCAGGGAAGATGCATCTCAGCCCCCTGGACCTTACACACCAAAGATGGGGAGAGGGGCTGACTGAAGTGGGGGGCAGGTGGAGCCCCCACACCCCCCTGTCCCTGTGGGGCGGCCGAGCCTCGGGCATCGCGTCCCGCTCGGATCCGGGTCCCACCCGGGGCAGGAACAGGGACATGTCACGACTCCTCCTGTGCTCGTGCAGTGTGTGAACAGCCATGCAGGCAAATCATCCTCCCCAGCCCCCTCTGGGGCCGAATACAACACGGTCAGGTGTTCAAAACAGTCTTAAATACCCACAAAAGAAACCCAAAGCACTTTGCAGCCTGAGCAAGCAAAATAACGCGTAAGGCAAGGAAAAGTGGCTGTAGCAGGACTAACTCTGAGCTCAGTTTCATGGAAATGGTGTCTCTAGAAAAGCTGTGTTTTGTCACTAAACATTACGCAAATTAATTTGAGCTTCACTCCTACATGTTAAAAATAACTAAACCTGGAGGTGGGAGGGGATCAGACACTGAACTACAGCCATGGAAGTGCACGGCAGGGAGGGCTCTTGGCACTCCAGCACCTCAGAGCTGCTGCTGGAGGAGTGACCTCACAGGAGGAAGGGATCCCCCTCTTCCTCTGAGGAGGTGGAATTTGGGGATGCCAAAAAAAACATGAGCAAAGCTACATCAGCCTGGTGTCACCGAGGGAGGTGCAGGTGTCAGGCCACTGTAAACAGAGAAATGCACTTAAAAGGCACTGCAGAAAACATGGTCAGTGATCAGCAGCATTTAATGTCCCAGGAGGCTGTTGGGAGCTCCCACCAGTAATACAACCAAGAAATTAGAAACATGGCAGTCATTAAATAAAATTCCCGTGTGCTTTACGCAGAGTAAAGCCTTAATGCTCTTACTGTACATGCAGGGCTACAAAATCAGTGTCTTGAAAGAACATGTTACAGAAAAGGTCAGAGGCAACTTCAAATCTTGCACAGAGCAGCCCAATTCTTCAAGCAGCAGAATGGACTCTGTTTGCAGACAGGAAACTCTGCAGCCCAGTGCTTGCAGCGCTCCTGGTCACACCAGTGAGCAGCATCTTTCCTGCACCTTTGTACCCCTGACTAGTGTGATCTTCACTGAAATAGCACAAAAAAATCAGAATGTTATAAGGGAAGCCGCTTCTGTTCATTTCAGTGATCCCTAATCTTCCCCCACCCCAAAACCAGAAAGAAACCCCCAAACCAGATGCTTATTCCCCTACTGTGTCCCCTGTCGGTCTGCAGATCAGAAAGGATTCCCAGCTATTGCATGTTCCAGGAGGAAGGAGCCCCTCCTGCCCACCCTGCAGCTCAGCCTAACCCTACCCCAGATTTTGGGAGCTCAGACTGTGGGAGGGATGAGCTCCAGCACATTCCCATGATTCCTTTGCCCCGAGAGGGCTCCCCAAATCACCTGCTCCTCACTGACTCAACCGGCACCGGCCCTCAGCCACTCTACGCTGCCAAACCTCATTCCAAAAGTGCATCTCCAGAGCCAGAGCCCGGTGTGTGGGCCCTGGGGAAAGCTAACTGATGATCCTGCTGATTGCCTGCAAGGAAGGGAACTCCTCATCCTCAATATGCAAAGCTTTGTGGGTGACCACGTCCTGCTGGGTCAGCACTTGCTTACACGTGGGGCAGATGTAGCAGTCGAGGTCCGCGGGGGACTCCACCTGCCAAACGTTCTTTTTGTTCTTTCTGGGCCTGTTGGAGCTTTGTTTCTCCTTGACTCTGAAGTCGTTGTGAGCAGAGAGCAGTTCCTGCTGCTTCACCGTGTCCGGCAGCAGCACCAACAACTCCTTAAAGATCTTCTTGAAGTTCTCCCCCAGCAGCTCTCGGCAGCTCTTGTAATACTGCGCTGCAGAGATCACACCCTGCAGGCAACAGCACAGGGGGACAGTCAGAAATGCACAGATCTGTTCAAAAATCCCACTGGGATTCAGGTCTCTCAGGGAGGGAGGTTTTGGGAACCCACTCACCTGCCTGAACTGCCCAGAATGAGTTTTAAATTTATTGAACTTGGACTCGTCGCTTTGAAGGAATTCTTTAATGGATTGTATGAGCTGGATGTTCCTCTGCTGGAAGTTCTCAGGTATCAAGTATGATCCGTGACAGGATTTTGGCCTGCGTTGGGAAACACCAAGAGTGACTCTGACATTGGTTTGTGTCACAGCAAAACGCCCCAGGACATAAATCACATGGCTGTTCTGGTTTACAGGCTGCACGTCCTTCCTCCTCCCAGCTCCACCTGCATTACTGTGAGCAGCACACAGCTGTCTTGCCAGGATGATAAAATATGGGATTTCTGTATCTGATTCCAGCTTTACATAGACAGAATATGTAAAATCCAAATTTAACATGGCCCTGACGAGCTGCTTTGTAAAGGGAGTTCACTAAAACGACGTGGGCAAAGACCACACCACGAATAAACCAACAGATAATGCAGGTCCTGGATTAAACTGACACACAGTTTCCCCTCCCCTTTTCTCACAAACTTCCCTTTCTATCCCAGAAGGGCCAGAGAGCAGCTACTGGGAAGATCAGGGCAGTGAAGGTCACCAGGAGAACCTGCCTCAGCACTTTGCTGCTGGGACCCTGACAGAATCGATGGGAAGGTGAAGGAACATGTTGAAGCTCCAGATTCCCAAATAAATGTAAAATTAAGTCTGAGCAGCCACACTGCACAGGTTTCCACTTCCTCAGCTGCAGCTACACAGGGCTGTCTTCTTTTACACAACTCTCCTGAATCCAGCCCACAACACCCCAGGACTTCCCTCTGGGAATCTTCACCCAGCTGGCCCCGCTCAGAGTAACCCCGAGTGTTCCCTGCGGTGTTTGAAGCCCACCCGACACAACTGAGGTGCAATGTGGAGCATAACTCACTCCAAGGAGTTCTTTACTCACTCTTTCAGAGCTGTAGTGACAGGTTCAGAGATGTTGGTGGATGGAATGACAGCGAAGCCCGGGGGGGGTTTGCTGACAGGCACCGACAGGCCCGGAGGCGGAGGAGGGTTCTTCAACAGCACCACGGAGTTAAAGCCTGGGGGAACAGGGAAGGGGCAGGATTGGAACACACACACCCAGCTAAAGCTCACACCAGTGTCTGCCACACTCTGCAGAAGCACCAAGAAGAAGCTGCAGTGCAGACATGACCACACCGGAAAAAACCTAAAAATCAGAGGTGGAAATCTTCAAGAAGCACTTCAGGGTGGCTGATGTTCCTCTACACAGAGAGCGCTTTAATTATTCATTTACTTCTTCAATGGAAAATAGTTTTTAAAACCCACTCAAAGTCACAATGAAAAACACTTTTGCATTATTAAAGTGAACAGAAATCACCTGAGGAGGCACAGCAGCACCAGGCCTGGCCTGGCCTGGCCTCTCCCCCAGCAGGAGCTGCAGAGCAGCACAAACAGCGGTGCCACCTCCATTAAAAACACCCCAAGTCACACTGGTTGCTGTCTCCCCACTTTTACAAGGTCATGGCTAAAAGCAGGGCAGGAAACCTCTGCAAACACAGGAGGGAGCAGCCAAGGAAGCCAACTGAGGAGTGCTGGCAGGCACAGGGCACTGCCAGAGATTCCCTTCACCCACAGCAGCCTCCCAAGCAGATCCTGGAGCACAACAGCTCCAAGAAGAAGAGCAGGGACAGGTGAAAACCAGCTGCTCATCCATGAACCACCCCAGCGAGCAGACACCTCCAGCTGTGCAGGACAGAGGTGTCCCAACACTGCCCCTGCTTTAGCCAGGACTCTCAGAGGACATTCCAGCCCCGCTGTGTCACCCAGGCTGCCTTTACCTTCAGAGCCCAACCTGGCACCTGGTGGCAGAACCTCACACGAGAGCCAGAAGGAGACTCATCCAGCACAGCCATGGGCCATGTTTCTCTAAGCCACTTCCAAGCAAAGCTGGCTGTGCTTCCCCATCCCTGCAAGTGTCCAAGGCCAGGTTGGACGAGGCTTGGAGTAACCTGGGCTAGTGGAAGGTGTCCCTGCCCACGGCAGGGAGGTGAAACGAGATGATCTTTAAGATCCCTCCCAACCCAAACCATTCCAGGATTCCGGGATTCCCTCTGTGCTTACCTGGTGGCGGGGGCATCCTGGCTGATCCTGAGCTCCCAAGAGCTGGGAAGTCTTCCTGAGGTAAAGGGCATTTGTTAGTCACTGTGGGCTTTTTAAGGCCAGGGGGCTCTTTGGGTGTCCCACAGACCGCTGAGGACTTTTCTGAGTGACCATTCATGACAGCTGTGGGTCTGTCAGGGCCGTGGGGAGCAGGGAACACCTTGCAGGGCTGCTCTGCTTCCGGGGGCTTTTCCGTGGGCGGCCTGGGGAACGCCGTGTCCGGGGACGGGCGTGGGGACGACGGGCTCTGCTTCTCAACCCCCGCCTTCTTTTTCTTGCCCACTTTCGTAAAAGTCTGTGAGGTAGAAGCTGCCAGCAGGGACGAGACGTCGAACATGGTCGGCGTGTTCCGGATCTCCTGGGTGGTCAAGCCACCCCCGCCGTCTTCGTCGTCCGACTCACAGAGTTTATTGCTCTTCTTACTTCCCTTGGAGGTGTTCAAGGAGGGTTTTTTGGCTGGCTGGCTGACACAGGGGTTGCTGATGGCTTTGACCACGCTTTTGCTGGAACCATTGTTCCACGCAGATGTGATGTGAGTTACTGTCTTGTTGTTGGGCTTCATTTTGGACACCAGGGCCGGGAAGTCCTCCTCTTGGAAGGCCGCTTTCTTCGCGGTCGCTGTGTATGTCAGAGACATCCCAGATGAGATGGTGGGAGCTGCAGAGGATGACAGGCTTGGGAAATCTTCTTCTTTAAGCTTAACCATTGCTGGCTGGGCAGAGCTGAGAGGAAGGGAGAGGTTAGGGCGGTGCTACGGAGGCAGCACAACCCCGACGGGCAACACGAGCCTCACAACTCTCCACACTCTTCCTCAAACTGTTACTAAGGGTGGCACAAGTGACCCAGGTTTAACAGGACACAAATGCACTCAGTTACCAACTGCACCTGCAAAGGGTCTCCTCAAGAAGTGCCACCAGCCTTGCTGTGTTAGCAGCACTGTCTCAGCACCCCTCACCTTGACCACAGCTGGTACAGGCCCATTTGAGCTGCCACATCCTGCAAAGACAGCGCTCTTGGGGACATGGTGGGACTGTTGGGGTGTCCTGGGCAGGGCCAGGAGCTGGACTTGATGATCCTTTTGGGTCCCTGCCAGCTCAGGTTATTCCATGATTCTATGATTCCAAGACTAAGCCATGAGCTGAAGCAACAGCCGGTGCCGCAGGTGAGCGGCACAGAAACAGCTCGGGGCAGGAGGGGATGGGCAGGGGAGGCACTGGGAGATCAATCTCCCAATATTATTTTCCACAGAAATACAGGACATAAATAAGCTTCTAAATGTGCTTTCTCACTGCTGCAGCCCATCACAAACTTACCCTTGGAGAGGTCCTGCTGCCGAGCCGATTGCTGGAAAGTCGTCTTGGCTGAGAGCGCCGTTAGCAGCTGCTTCTTTTGGAACAGTGACAAAAAGAGCAAAGAAATGTTTTCAACTCAAGCCCATTCATTGCAGAGTGGGGGCTACCAATGAACATGGCAGCAGCATTACCAAGTCCTATTTTCAGCAGCTGATGATGTCATGAACTGACACTCCAGAACAATTTAAAGCCATGCATCACTATTTCCTTCAATTAACTGCATTCACCATTATGTCATGGCATACAGGAAATTCATGATACTTTGAGTAAAACATGGTGGGGAAGTACTTAGTGAGGGAACCTTCCAGAAACTGAGATGCCAATGCCCCCAGTCTTGCCCTGAGCTCAGCTGCCTGCACAGGGTCAGGATGTTCAGCAGAGCCTCCACGCTCCAACTGGTTTATGCCAAAGCTTCTTCACCTGGAAAGCTGCTCCCCTGGGCAGCCCCTCTCACCTCTGCCCAAACTGCTCAGCAATTAGTTCCTGGGCAGTGGTTTTACACTGAAACACAGCTCATTCCCAGTCTAATATGCCTTAAAATCCAAGTTCTGTGGTGCAGAGTGCAGGGACAGATTGGTAATGGCTCTGACACACAAACAGCAAAAGGTGGGAGGGATAACCCTGCCCGGCCCCCAACTGAGCTGTACCCATTAACCACAGAGAGCTCCCAGCAGCTCCCAGCTCCTAATGAAGTTCCATAAAACCTTTAAGTGAAAATCTTGTTGCAGGAGTAATAGAACAGTGGAGAATGGATCTGGAGGGACAGTCATATCAAAACAGCACTGCACTGTGTTTATGTGCCCCAAACTGGACCTGGGTCAGGTTTGCTTTCACCAGTTACAAACTTTTACTGGGAATAACTTGCTCTCAAACAAGGGGAAACTCAGCTCAAACATCCCAATAAATCAGTTCTTCCTGCCCGAGTGGGAAATGTTACATTCTTGGGTTATCTTGATTTGGATGGACCATCACCTCATGTTGTATGTTACCTGCATTTGATATTTCTACCCAGCTCCACCTCAGGTCCAACCTGCTGCAGGATCCCAGCCCGCTGGGACACGTCCCTCTGCAAATCCCTGTGGCCGATTTAAGGTTCTGCAGAGCTCCATCCACATCCAGCAGCTCTTGGGAGCGATGCACAGCGATTCCCTGTGCCAGGCTGACGTGCAGCCCCATCCCTGCTCCCTGCAGAACCCGTTGCACGCTCACCTGCCGCGTCGTTCGGACACTTTGGCACACGTTTGGAGCCGAGCACGTCGGGATCCCTCAAATCCTCCTTCTTCCCTCTGCTGCTGCCGCCGTCCTCTTTGTCCTCCACCCTTTTCTTCTCTTCCTGCCGTTTGGCTGCCACAGACGCCCTGACTGCTGCTGCAACATCCCTGTCTTCTTCTTCCCTGTGGGACAGGGCACATTCCTTGGTCAAGGAGCAAGGAGCACGGAGCAGCTGCCTCCTCCAGCTCTCACCTCTCCGGTGCCATCCCTCATCTCGTGCTGCCACCTGCTGAGAAGCCTAAACCAGCCCCACCACTCCAGCCCACCCCAGCCAGGCAACATTCCCCCCTGCATTTCCAAGTTCTGTGTGTGGGAATAACAATCCAGGCCAGAACTGGTATGAACAGGGAGAGACAGCACCAAGGACGAGTGGGTCACCTGTCTCTCCTGTTCATTTTCAAACGTATGGAATCATTTTTGGAGGCCACAGGAACTCCTGGAGACATGGCTGGTCATAAACTCCCAACACATGCATGTGACACTAACACAGCAGTGTTTTGGGATGTACTTTTTCCCCCATGGAATCACCAGGAATGAACCAGCTGCCCATCCAGTGAGAAAAAAGAAAATAAGATGTGCAAGATGTATAAAGCACTCGGGTCTGGTGTGGAAGAAGAGACACAGAAATGCAAAATTTCATTTCAGTACTTCACCCTCTTCCTTTTCCCAAGCACTCAGTCTGGCCACACAAAGATCTGTCAGTTCAATGAAAAACATGGTCCTTAGAACAGGAATTTCATGATTACCCAGACCAAAAACTCCATTAAACCCACACAGACTCATCACCTACTTCAGAAAATCCTACTTAGAGAAGTTTGCATAAAAACAGCTGCTGAAATTAATTTAGGGTTCTGAGTTTATTTAACCCACAAGCTGAGGATCACACTGTTTGCTGCCTGAGCTCAAACTTCACACAGAGTAATTCCATGTTGACCAGGCTTGTAGCCAGCACATGGTCTTGGACTGGAAGCTCATTCTGCTCTCAGCTAAGGATTCACCACAGAGGCCTCCAAACTTTGTACCCACTTCCTACTGATCCACCAAAATGTTGTGAATTGGCAAGTGAAAAACAACACTGAACAGGAGTAAAGCTCCACCCAATGTTGTGCTACTCACCTCTTGTACCTCCAGCTGCCTCTCCTGTTCTGTTGGCTCCCCCTGTTCAACCTGCCCGTCCTCCCTTGCCTGTTGTACCTGTCAACCTCTTCATAGTCCTCTGCACCTACAACACCTGAACAGGAGGGAGGGTTGATCACTCAGTTATTTCTCTAATCTGGGCATCACACTATGCCTGAAAAATGCAAAAATACACTCGTACAAACAAATTATCTTCATTTCTTTCTGATGACTAAGTCAGCAGTTTTTCCTAAAATTATGTGTCACTGTGAAATCCATGCATGGGGGGGAAAATCCTACAATAATTCAGGTAGGAAGGGACCTCTGGATGTCACCTGCTCCAGCCCCTCACTCAGTGCAAGGCCCACCCAAAACCACATCAGGTTGCCCAGGGCCTGGTCTGGTTAAGTTCTGGTTACCTTCAAACCTCTACAACCTCTCAAGGATGAACAGGAAGAATTTCTTCACGGCTATGAAATGTTCACCAGATGTTCTTGAAAACCCTCAGAGCAGCGGAATGGTTTGGGTTGGAAGGGAACTTAAGGATCACCCAGTGCCACCCCCTTCCACGGGCAGGGACACCTTCCACCAGCCCAGGTTGCTCCAAGCCCTGTCCAACCTGGCCTTGGACACTTGCAGGGCTGGGGCAGCCACAGCTTCTCTGGGCAACCCGTGCCACGCTCCCCCAGGGAGGAATTCCTGGCCGGCCCGCGGAAGGGCCGCGTCTGCGCCCCGCTCACCGTCGTTCCTGCGGGGGTGCCGGGGGGTGTAGGTGAACTGGAGGTCGATGTGGCGGTTCTGCCGGGCCTCGGCCCTGCTCTTGCTGTGACAGGCGGTCTTGTGGGCCTTGTAGTCGATCTCGGTGCGGAAGGCGTGCGTGAACTGCTCCGTGCTGCACCGGCCCTCCTCGCACAGGAAGTGCTTCTCGCGGAAGTGCTCCCGCAGGTACTCGTAGTCGCTGCGGGGAACACGCAGAGCTCACACCCCTCCAGCACCTTCTTCTCGTGGCACAGGGCCACTCTTGAAGAGAGGCCCGGGTGGCTGGTTTTTGTTGTATCCCCAGGGAAGCTTTCCAGCGAAACCCCTTCTGCATGGCCAACACTGCACGGCCCAGACGTCCACCCAAACCCAGTGGTGGATGCTCATCACACCCAGCTCTGCTTAGGGCACGTGTTTCACACAAAAAATTAGTTCTATTCCCTTTGCACATGAACTTTGGAGCATCAGAATCACGGAATTACACAACCATTAAAGTTGGAAAAGACGTCTAAGATCCCCAAGTCCAACCATCAACCAGAACCACCACCATGCTCCCAGGTGCCACAGCCACATGTTTTTTGAACACTTCCAGGCATAGGGACTCCACCACTGCCTGTTCCAATGCTTGATAACCCTTTCCATGAAGAAACATCCCTAATATTCAGTCTAAACCTCCCCTGGTGCAATCTGAGGCCACTTCCTCTCGCCCTGTCCACCTCTGGAGGTAACACCAGACAGCTGCTGTCAGGCTGCAAAACGTAACCTGTCATGTTTAACATTAACAAAGAAAATCTTAAGGGGTGAACTAGACACAAAGTGAATATTTTGGCTGTCTGAGGAACAAGAGACTGCAGCCAACCCGCTCCCGTTCTTCCCCTCTGCCATCAAGCGCTGCTTTCCCTAAAACTCAGAGCAGACCCGGGGTATTTTTTCCCCCCCCACAATTTAAGGCCCAGAAAGAACTCATACAAATAACTGTCCTGGCCCAACCTGTAGTACTCCTGGGCCCCGTCAGAGTCACAGAAGTGGCAGAAGTAGTGGTCCCTGCGCAGGTGTTTGAGCAGCTCGTCGTTGTCCAGGTAGCGCTCGTCGCAGAACTTGCACAGCGGGTGCCCCCGGTGGGACGTGTCGTCGGGGTCCCCGTGGATCCGGTGCCGGGCCAGGTCCTTCCTGGAATACCATTTCCTTTCCGAGGTGAAAATCTGCAGAAAGGGCCAGACAGACAGAATGTGTCACTTCTCGTGGACAGAGAACAGGAATGAGCCGGCGCTGTGCCCACCTCGTCCCTTCGGAGGAGTCAAAGACGTGCTTCAAAAACCTAAAACGTTTGCTGATTTCAATTCAAGTGATGGATCCAAATTAAATCCAACCTGAGTTTCTCTCCCTTTGAACACCGGAAACAGATCTAATTAACTTTTTTCCCCCCTTTCACTTTTTTTTTTGATACAGCAACAAACTTTAAATTGTCATCTCTGGGGGAGGAAAATCCTAAGTATGCATTTATGAGCACACAGTATTTTGCATACTCGAATTAAAAAGCCCCATAAACCCCCAGTGAGCTGTTTTACTTTCCTCAGACAGCAACCACCCAAAATAGCTACGGAGTAGACACTTCAGTGAACAAATTCTGCATCACAAGGCAACCCTCTGTCCCCACTAACACGTGAGCTATTTTGGTAGGAAGGTTCTGGAGATGCCAAAAGGATCGACCCAGCCTTGAGAGCAGAATATCTTTTATTTCTGGCCTAGACAAGGCCTGGGAACTCGCTCTGGGAGAAGGTTTGTTTAGCTTTGCCAGGGCTGATGGACCAAAGATTCTGCAAGTTTAAGAGCTTCTTTTCAGTGGGTACAAGTGACTCTTTGGAACAATGGAATTTTTTTCTGTGAAATAAAAATCTCTACAGTATTCTGAAATCAAACAGCAACAGTTTTAATATTGTTTGTGAATTCTCCGGGAGAGAAAATGACAGACAAGTTCTCTCAGTGCTGGCTACACTGGCCATGAAATACCTCCCTGGGGTCCTGCCCTCCCTCCCCACTCCCTTCAATCAGCTCCAGGGACTGCACGACCACAGAAAAGAGTCAAATCTGCTCTCAGTCTTACAGGGTTCACTCAGGTCAACCTGCTCCCTTCTGGATCCCATCCCTTCTGGCAGCAAACTCCAGCTCACCTGGCACACACCAACTGTGGCACCACCACCGTGGGGTTTAATTTAAAATCTGGAGAACCTCCAGCCCTCCTTCATTAATCAGTTTATGGAAGGAGAAAGACTTCAAATAAAGCAACTGGCCTCGCTGCAGGCAGGCAGAGGAAACTAAAATAACTGCTGTTCAGCCACCTCCTTCTTCCCAGCTCCCCAGGTACTCTGGGAAGTCATGGAGGGAAAGCCTCCTCCTCCTCCCCACACATCCCAGCAGATGCCCAGCTCACCTTCAGGTGTTTGACACAGAGTTTGCAGCAGAAGAGCTCATGTTGCTTCCTCATGTGCTGCTCCAGGTCTGCAAAGGTGTTGAAGGGCTTGGCATCAGGGCACAAGGAGCACTCGTGCTGCAGCAGCTTCCTAAGGGAGGAGAGAGCTCCCAGAAATGAGCCAGTTCCCCCCCAGCACCCCGAGACCTCCACCAAAACACAAACACTCTGGCCCTGGCAGAAGGCTCCAGCTTTATGGGTCTCCCAGCAATCTGTAACGAGGTTTGAGTCCTGCTTATTCCAAGAGTTTTGTCCTGTGTCAGGAATGGGATGGAACCAAATGACACTGAGGTTTCAACTGCAGAAGAGGAGCTGAGCAGTGTAGGAACGACACTGTCCCTAAAACTGAGGGGACTGTAACAACCCCTGTGCTTACTGCAGGTCCAGCTGGTTCCTGCAGCATTCACACCCAGTTTCATTACACTTTCCACTGTCAGAAAATGAGGAATACAGTGGGAAGGGATGAAGAACTGTAATACAAAAGGAGGGGGAAAAAACACCACAAAGAAGTTCATCCCACAGGGGTTTCCAACGCTGCCAGAGCACTGGCTAATTTTATTGACACCTGCATATATTAATATACAATTAATTGTAATTATGTCTTCACCAATTTCCACAGCAGCCACGCAAGGAATGGAAAGGTTTCCAGCAAGTTTGCTGCTGCTAAAAGTGCAAAAAAATTACTTTTATTGACAGAGCAAAGCTTCTGTGCTGCAGCACTCCAGCCTTGAGGGGCTGTGAGTGTTCCCTCCACTGCCCTGCTCCAGCCTCTCACCTGCCCAAACACGTGCCCAGCAGGTGACTCACGTACCCAGCACCTCCATTCCCAGGAAACCACAGCACCCTGCCCTCCCAAACACTTCCTGCCACGTCCCAGAGAGGGGCCAGAGCTCACCTGTACAGGGCATAGACCTCCCCATCCATGAAATAAATGTCATATTTCTTCTCATGCTGCAGCTGGTGAAGGGCTATGGAGGAGAAGGACGGGAGCTTCCTCCCAAAGACCACCTGTGGGACACAGCAACGGGATCAGCAGGGGCTCTGAGACCCCAGGGAGTCTGCAGGGGCTCTGGGATTGTAGGCAAACTCTGGGATTTGGGATCCCAGGGAGCCTGGCAGGGGCTCTGGGATTGTAGGCAAACTCTGGGATCCCAGGGAGTCTGGAGGGGCTCTGGGATTGCAGGCAAACTCTGGGATCTGGGATCCAGGATCTGCTGCCCGCAGAGCCCTGTGCCAGCCCCAGCTGTCACCACCCCCAGGCACTGTCACCAAAGCCACCGGGACTTGTCCTTATCAGCTGCCTGGGAAACGTGGATTGGACCAGCCCGGCCTTTGGATTTTGAACGAGATTAGGAAACGTTTCTGGTCTGTTTTGCTCCCACAGCTGCACCCAGAGTAAATACCCTCAACCAACCAAAGCCTTCCCACAGGGAATGCCTGCCAGGAGCCCTGCACTCGGCTCCTCCCCATTTCCTGTGGGATCACAGGGAAACCTGGAGCCTCCAAGGGACTCAGTTACACAGAATCCGACTGGGAAATCACTGTCTCTTCTTTCCTTAACTCCCAGGAAGGCGAGGAACAAAACACCACAACACTTCCCGAATTATCTGTGCCACGTGCCCAGGATCCTCCCTGCTCCCCCTGGGCTCCGGAGGCTGCAGCTGTTCAAGGTATAAATCCTTCAGGAGCCACCTACCACTGCTCCAGCACTCATTCCCGGTCTGGGAATTACGGGGGAAGCAGCAACACTCGGGGAACAGCTGGAGTTACACGTCCCAGCCCAGAAAGGCCGAGACACAAAAATACAAGAAGAATTTCAGTTCTTACAGTAAAAACTACGTTACAAATCCAGAAAGAGGTTGCCCAGAGAAGCTGTGGCTGCCCCTGGATCCCTGCAAGTGTCCAAGGCCAGGCTGGACGGGGCTTGGAGCAACCTGGGCTGGTGGAAGGTGTCCCTGCC
>JAWWLV010000035.1:15154581-15165276 GCA_035041135.1 Platyrinchus mystaceus
TGGGACCCCAAATCGCAGCCCCCATACTTGTGGGGACATGTGGGACCCCAAATCGCAGCCCCCATACTTGTGGGGACGTGGAGGACCCCAGACCCCAAGCCCATTCCTGCCACTCCTGGACATGGGGACATGGGCACCCCATGCCCTGCACCCCTGGATGTGGGAACACGAGGGGTCCCAAGCCCATTCCTGTCCCCCATGGGTGCTGCCCTGAACCTTCACACGTCCCTGTGTCCCCAGCCCAGGCATTCTGCCCACTGCCTGTGGGTCCCTCAGGGACCTGCCCGTGGACACAGTGGGCTGCTGATTTCTGTGGGATTTTTCCAAGCCAGACACCTCCCCTGGGGTGCAAACAGCCCCTCCATGGATTCATCAGACCTGCAGCTCTGCTCCTCTATTTAATGTCATAACCCAGGTGTTTGTTGCCTCAGGTACCCGGGGTGTGATGGGGGGGGAAAAAAGGGTAAAAGATGCACTTGAAACACTGTCGAAATTAGGATTTTGGATCCATTGGAGCTGGGCTACGAAAGGGCTCTGACAGGGTGTTGAGAGCTCAGTCTAACGTAAATAACCCTTTATTTGCTCCAGGTTGTGACTCACACACCTGGTATCCAGGTTCCAGCAGTTCAGGGCAAGTTGAGGTGAGCTGAGTTAACACTGACACACCTGAGGACACGTGTCCAGGTTCCTGCTCCTGCCGTGCTGGCTGATCCCGTGGTTTAAAGGTCTTTGTGTTGCTGGGACACAGGGATGGGAACTGCATCTCCTTGGACAGGAGAGGGTGCTCCAGGAGCGTGGAAAAATGCATTAAGAGCAGCCATGTTCCTCTGGAAGGGGAAAAAAAACAAACAACAAACCAAGGATAAAAGCTGGCTTGGCCACAGAGGAACAGACAGAGGTTTTCAAACTTTAGGATCTACCAACTCTTTTTCTCCCAGATTCCCACCAAGTGACCGAGGAGGGGTCACTGTCATAGAATCCTGGAAGGGTTTGGGTTGGAAGGGACCTCAAAGCCCACCCAGTGCCACCCCCTGCCATGGACAGGGACACCTTCCACTAGTCCAGGGCCTCCCCACCCTCACAGGGAAGGATTCCTTCCCAATATCTCATCTAACCCTACCCTCTGGCAGTGGGAAGCCATTCCCCCTTGGCCTGTCACTCCACTTCCCGATGAAATTCCTAGTAAATTCCTGGGATCTTCCTGTGGCTGGAAGATTGGATGAGCATTTTTATCACTCAGACCTGCTGTCTTTTCCCTGAATTTCTCGTCAAAACCGGTTCTTACTTTTCTTTGAGCCATAAACAATCATTTTAGAACAAAGCAGCACATCAAATAGATCATTAAAACATCCCATGACGTTTTGTCATCCCACACCAGCCCCAGTTAACAACATCTGTGCCATCAAATAAATTAAGTAATAGGTTTGATAAGTGTTTGGGAGCAGATAATGAAGGATTTCAACGTTTTGGATCATTGGATACAACAGGTAATATTTACTTTCTCCTAAAGAGCCCCATTTATCCCACTTGAGCGTGGAGTGGGGTAACACACGTCTTGCTAATCAACCCTGAAGTGTGTTTGGGTGGGGCTGCATGGAATAATTAGGAATGACTGAGGATGATGGCTGTAATTACTCCAGGAAATGTTCCCCGAATTAATGATACTGTTGAAAATGTTTTTATGTCCAAACTGCATCACCCAATTTTGGAGAGCAATTAGCATGAAATGAGCTGGAGGCTGCTGGCAGGGATGTGCTGCCTTAAGTGTCACTGGGCTGTGAAATGACACCGTGGCTGGGCACAGGATCATAAACACACCTGAGGAATTGGGATGGGACTCACCACGGGACTCTGGGGACACAGACCTGGCAGGGAGGGAGTTGGGACCTTTCAGATTTCAGCTCTGGTCGGTGATGTCGCTTCCCACCAGCCCAGGAGCGCCAAGGACCTGACCCAAAGACTGGTATTCCCACTCTCCTGATGTCCCCACCTTTAACAAGCAGCACAAAGAATTGCTGGAAAGCCAATATTCAAACAAACTTCACCAAAGCCCCTTTCCAGCTCCTCATCCTTCTGGAGGACCATCCTGCTGGTGCCTGTGAGTCATGGGTGGAGATTAATTTATTTTGTGGTGCAGAGAGGTTTTTATAACCCTCTTTCAAGCCACTGAATCATTCTTTGCTGATGATTTAAAGGTGCTGGTTTATTTCTCCAGTGATTGCAAATGGAAGCCAGATCTTAACACGGACTGTGACCCCAAAACATAAAGAAATATAATTATATAGAATTAGCTGGTCTCCAAATACCTTACTTGGTGCTCAGTGCTATGTGTTGTCAGGCAGGGAATGTTTCCTTCCCAAGAAAAAGGGTTAATATTGACTCTGGGATAGTTAATTTCCATGTTTACTCGCTAAATATCACATAATAACTGCAGGGAAAGGTGTTTTCAAGTCATTTAATCAGCAATAAATACACTTTGGAATAATTGATAACTCTGCAGATGAGCACAACAAGCCCATTCCGCTCACAAGAGCAACAGATCAAATATTTATAGTTCAGCCCTGATATATTGTCCAAGTTAGGACCAAGGTTAGGCCTTAATTTCCCATTCCCATACACACAGCCCAGTTCTTTGATTTCTCCACAGACACGTTGCACAGCTCTGGATTTGAAGAGAGAATTTTCCTCCAAGAGCTTTATTTGCTAAAAAACATAATTTGGTGATACAAGCTTCCCTGGAAAGGGATACAAGCTCCCCTTAAAGAGGGGGAGGATGATCAGGGAGGAGCAGGATCCTTGCAGAGACACATGCTGGAAAGCAGAGCTGTATTTTAAGGCATCCATAAATATTATTCTGGAGATGGAGTTTAGCAGCAGCTTGTTGGGGGATGAGAGCAGGGTAAGTGCAGCTGACAGCAAATACAGTCCCTGGGTGGGAATTCAGAGGAAAGGAGCAGATTTAGGCTTTCAAATTCCCAGAACAGGACGAGGACCCTGGCAGAGCTCCATTTTCAGAGCCCATTTCGGGAGCTGATGGGCTGATCCTGCCCCAGGGCTCCTGTGGGGACCAGAGCTTGTGCTGGACCCTTTGGATGCTCTGGGTGAGGGTGGGAACCTCGGGAGAGTCTGTGGAGCTGAGCTCTGACTGAACTTTATCCATATTTAATCCAGCCCATCCCGGTGTAAGACCCAGCAAACAGTGCCTGGTGACCTGGTTGTGCCATGACAGATTTTCATCACTATTTCCCTACCCAGCAATGCCAAAAGTTGGGAATTTGGAGAGGTTGGAGAGCAGAGAACTGATAGTGTTGGGAATGCAGCTCGGAGCTCTCAAGTCCCTGGCTGGTGCCCTGCCAGCCCAACCAGTCTGCTCTGAATAATTCCATTTCATTTGTCTGCTGCTGGGTTTTATGGAGGTGTCTATCTCCCACCTACAGGGACATCACAGACAGCAGCAGGAATTGCCTGTGGAATGTGGGACATCGGGACTTATTGTAACTTTGGGCTTCTTTCTCCCCGCTAACAACTGGCAGGACAAGAGGAAATGGCCTCAAGTCGCTCCAGGAGAGGTTTAAATTGGATATTAGGGGAAATTTCTTCATGGAAAAGGTTGTCAAGCATTGGAAGGGACTGCCCAGGGCAGGGGTGGAGTCACCATCCCTGGAAGTGTTCAAAAAACACGTGGATGTGGGACTTGAGGACTTGGGTTAGTGGTGACAATGGTCGTGCTGGGTTGATGGTTGGACTTGGGGATCTTCAAAGGCTTTTCAACCTTGACCTGTGCAGATTCACTTGAACACAGATTTTGTTCTCGCCTACAACCCTCTGAGCCTCCACTCATCTCACACATGTATGGCAGTGTGTGCTGGAGAGCCTCACCTAATTAAATCCCAGGAAAGCAGGAGAGCACCGGGGGGCTGTGTGGGCTCTGCTTGAGGGATCTCAGGGCTGTCAGATGAAAGATTCCTCTCACAACTCTTTCTCCTCACAGCAAACCCTGCAGAGCAGAGCCAAATTTACCCTGCACTTCACACATCTGGGTATTAACTCGCTGGGGTTGGAAATTACTTCCAGGAGAAAAACTGACTCACGGGCTGGAGGGGGCTGAGGGATCTGCTTGCATTACAGATTCCAGCCTGTGGCATCTTTTTTCCTTGCTCTTTTCCCTGCCTTTCAGATTTTTTTTTCTCTTCTGCTTTCCTGAGGCAGTGCTGTCATCCCACATCACGGGGAACGTTTCCTCACGATTCCTTAGTGGTGTTATGTCACGTCCAAATCGCTCTGGGATGTCGTTGCTGCAGCCCTTGAGGTGTTTAGGAGACTCTTAATATTCTGCCAACCACAGGACAGGCAAAACACGGGGTGGGGTGGACAAGCAATGGTGCCTCACAGTTCCTCCTCTCACCCAACAGTCGGGTGAGTCACAGCAGAATTTAAGGGTCATTCCTGCAGCTTGTAGGATGATGGACAACTTCATTAAGCTGGAGAGGTGAGGAGCCCTTAGTGGGTTTGGTGGGTCTGGACCTCAGTTTGGTTTTGGTCTCCCATCAGTGATTCAGTGATTCCCAATCCATTCCTTGGTTGGAAGCAGAAATAATTCCACTGACTCAGCTGGGGCTTCATTATTATCTTAATTATTATCTGTAAAGGGCTTTGAAATCCTAAAGGGTCGATGCCTTGGGAGTGTGGGTGATTGTGGTGTGAGCTGAGTGCAGAATTCCAGCGAGGAAACAAGTTCCCTTGGCCTGGAGAAGCAACTCCATGAAACTCTGCACAAGTATCATGAGTCTGTGGCTTTTTCCCCTCAACTTAGTGCTGATGGATCCATTGTTTCATGTAAAGGTTTCTCCCGATCTTGTTCTATCCTGTGTGACATTTACAGCACTCTTTGTTCCATTAGCAAAGTAATTTGAGATAGTTTATTATCCTTTGGAGACTTCACTGCCTGCTGTTTAACTTCCACGTGACTGGACCCTGGAAAAAAAAAATCTCTTAAAATAGTGCGTGAGGCTAAAAATAGTGAGGAATTAGTCGTTTCTTAGGAGTGAAATAATTAATTTAGAGCACTTTAATATGAAGATCTGCAACTCTAGGAAACACCACTTACTGTTTCCTCTTTCTTTCCAGAGCCACCAGTGTCTGTTGAGTCGAGGTGTTTCTGCCTCACAGCTTGAAACTGTAATTTGTTTGTATCGGTTACAGCTCCTTTATTTCAGGGGAACGGAGAAATAGCATTTAATCACGTTCTGAATCACTGGGGGAAGAAATCACTCCCTGATCTGGGTTTATTACACTCTCTAGATGCAAGAAAATGGCAAAGGTTGTTATTCCTTGGATTTTCTGGGGTGCTGTCACTGCAGCACCCGAGGGACTGAGGCTGTTTGGGTCCTGCTCCCTGAGTGCCTCATCCACACTCCATGAAAACACTCCTCCTGGTTCCCCAGGGGCTCAGCCGTGGGATGGGTGTTGGAAAACATCAGGGCTTGCTGAGCCACACACGTGGGAATATCTTTTTCTTGCCGTTAAGACTTCACTCACTGCCGGGTTGAAGTAATGCAGGAGGGAGCTGGGATGTGAATCCAGAAAAGGAGGAGAAGAGCAGGAATTTGGCGTGTGGGCAGAGATGGAGCTGTGGGAAACCTGTCCAATGACCTCCTGGAGCCAGGCAGGGGCTTCATCACATCACCTTTCCAGGTGGGATCTGCAGTACCAGCTCCCTCAGGTGCTGGGCTTCCAACCTGGTCTCCGAGTCACCTGCCCGCAGCAGCACCAGCTTCGCTCCAGCTCGGGGTGCACATGGCACTGCCTGGGATGGGATGGGAGCAAAACTCATCCCTGCTCCAGCCTCCAGCTTCAGGTCTGTGCCCCCAGCTGATTTCCTGGTGGTGGAGCCTCTTTTGGCTGATCTGTGCCTGTCTCTCCAATCTGCACAGGAGGGCAGAGCCGGGCGGTGTCCACGAGAAGGACCAGGACCAGAAGGCTCCGTTACTTGGCCAAACCTTCCATGACCTTGTGTGGTCTTTGGCAGCTCTCTGAACACTCTGTGCCTCAGTTTCTCGACCTGGAGAACAGGATGATCCCAATCAGCAAAGCTGGATCAGTTCGCAGTGCTGCACCCCGGAGGAGGAGGGCAGGGTCTGGACGTCCTCATCCCTGCTGATGTCACCCCCGTCCTCTCCTACTCTCACAGGGACATGCTGTAGAGCCCAAATGGCCAGAAAATATCATGTATAGAACAAGCATTTATGCCCAAGGGTGCAGAGGCCCCATCCCAGCGCTGGCCTCTCGATTGCTTTGTTTTCCTGCTCGGCTGAGTCGCTAACCTTCCAACAATCACCAGTCATTATCATAAAACTGGGGAAAATGCTGTCATTAAACCCCACCGGTTTAGTTTTCAAGTGCCTCTTTCTGGGACATCAAATTCATTTAGCTCATTCTCCAAAGCCACAAATCCTGAGTGGCTGCAGTAATGTGTGTGGTGGGAGGTGAGAGCACCGCAGGAATTAAATTGGGTGGAGAGGGCTCTTGGCAGAGCTCGGCAGGGTTTATTGCAGGGGGGAAGATGTGATGCCTCCAGCTGCTCACCCCTCTGACCCCTCAGCCCTGGGGTCCCTTGGGATGTTCTCCAGAAACGCCACTTCATGCTTTGATACCTCAGCTTGGAGCATCCAGAGGGATGGGGAGCTGCAGCAGAGCCTTCCTCTTTTACAAAAAGATTGATTTTGTTCCAACAGAAAAGAATAAATCCTTACAGCAGCAGAGGCATAGGGTTAAATCCCTATGGTTAATTTTCCAGTGAAGCTGTGGCTGCCCCTGGAAGTGTCCAAGGCCAGGTTGGACGGGGTTTGGAGCAACCTGGGATAGTGGGAGGAGTCCCTGCCCATGGCAGGGGGTGGCACTGGATGAGCTTCAAGGTCCCTCCCAACCCAAACCATTCCAAGATTCTATGATGATCCCATTCCCCTTCACCTCAACAAATGTGGAATAACATCATTAAGTGTTTGAGCACTGGGGTGGCTCAGCAAAATTTTGTCTCAGTGTCTGTGTAGTTGGTAAATCTGATTTTGGGGCCAAAATTTTTTGGGGGTTTAAGTGAAAACACCAAAATAGGGTTTTTAAAAGGGCTTGGGGTCAGCTGGCCCCTGTAGGGGTTGATAAGCACCTGCAGTTCATAGAAATGACACATAAGGCTGAAACCTCAATGTCCTGGGAGTCTGTAGATTTCCATAGGAACCAGGACTTGTTCAGAAGTTTTTTATCTCCCCAAAATAACCAGGATTTTGTTCCTCTGGGGGAGTTCCTGGCACAAGACCACCTGGGAGCAGCACGGTGCCATGTGTCCTCTGACGTGCTACGGAATCTGCGGCAGCATCAGCTCCTGCGAGGGGAACAAGAATCCTAAAATTATCCTTTAGTTACTTAGAATATAAATAGAATTCAAATTGCTTATCAGCTGTTTCATTTGAAAGATATTTAAAAATACTTGGGAGAGGAAACGTGCGCTCTGGTAGAGATCCGGAGCCACGCTGTATCCGAAGGATCTCGGTGCCTTGAGGACACAACTGTGGGGATCAATCCATGCACTGGGAGGAAAGAGTTCAGTTCATGGAGAGTTGATCAGCGTGACAAGTTATTGAAGTTATGCCAAAAAAACACGTGTAAGAGACACTTCAGGCAGATCTTTGGGAATGGGAAAATCTTCCATTGCCGGGTGGGAAGGTTGAGCCCCTGTTGGAGTGTGGCTGAAACAAAAGCTCCTAAACCTGACTGTGTCCTTGGGTGCAGAGCAGAGAGAGGAACAAGCATCAGGTCCTTCCCAACTGATCCATCTCTGGTGAGGAGAAGGGAGTGTTCTGGCCTTTATGGAGTGAACAGACCTGGCAGCGTGTGTCCTGTTGCTGGGGAGGAGGGGATGGGATGGGATGGGATGATCTGTGTGCTGTACCACTGCCATTCATTAATGGCTCTATTAAACATGAGAGTGGTGAGGCTGTTCTAATGTCCAGAGCACTCAGAGGGTGACAAAAATAGCCCATCCAGCAGGGGTTCGCTCAGAGTAAGATGTTTCCTTACTGTAAACCCGGGCCCTTCCAAGAACTTGGGCTGTGGATGAGTTGGACTCTCTGGTCTGGTTCATTACAGGAACGAGTCGTGCTCTGCACAGACGTAACTTCCAGCATCCACTCCAGAAATTCTGCATCCCTGTCTTACCGGCTGGGAATTGCACTCACTCCCAGCCTTCCCAGAAGAGGAAAATCGTGAGGATCCTCTCTGACCATCTGACACGTCCCCATGGCTGCTTTGTACTGTTCTCCTTCTCTTCCCATCTGCCAGCCCTGTACTCTCTGGTCCCTGCCTGGCCAAGGGGGTGGTTCCTGCAGGAGGAGGATGTTGCTTGGCTGAGATCCCTCTCTCCGAGGGGTCTCCAGCACGGCTCTGTCCCCGCTGTGAGCCTGGGAGCACCTGCAAGCTGGGCTGGTGGAGAGAACTTCCACTGGGAACTTGTGCTTGTTGGGTGGGAGAAGATGGGGCTGGATGGTGAAGGGCTGGGGATCCCAATGATGAGAGGGAGCCTGGCTTAATTCCCCTGGAACATGTTAAAATAATATCAACAAGGAGAAATATTAACCTCTGCCCAGAGAATCTGTGGCTGCCCCATCCCTGCAAGTGTCCAAGGCCAGGTTGGACGGGGCTTGGAGCAACCTGGGACAGTGGAACGTGTCCCTGCCCATGGCAGGGATGGAATGGGATTATCTTTAAGGTTGCTTGCAACCCAAACCATTCTGTGATTTTAAATGGGGATGCAGGAGCATGGAAGATGCTGACAATAAAATTAATCAAGTTACTGAAAAAAACCCAGAAATGATTAGTCCTGGTTCAGTGTATAGAGCCAAGAACTCAGCTAATAGGCAGGAGGAACTGGAATTGCTCCTTGGTGACCATAAACTTGACCTGCTTGGTTTTATTAAGGAATCTGGAGGGGGGGGAAGGTCACCTGACTGAGATGGCAAAATTCATGGTATTTAAGAACTGAGTGGCAGAAGAGGAGGTGAAGCAGCCCGACAGATCCGCTGCCAGTGTTCTGGAATGCTTTGCCGCAGGGACCAGGGAGGATGCTCAAGGATGCTCGGGATGCTCCGAGTTGCAGGGGACGCTCAGGGATGCCCAGAGGGTGCTCAAGGCCATGGGGAGGATCCCGCAGGGAGCAAGGAGGATGCTCAGGGATGCTCGGAATGCTCTGGGTTGCAAGGGCTGCTCGGGGACGCTCAGAGGATGCTGGGGGCCATGGGGAGGATGCCGGCATCCCGGGGGGAGGCTGCCGGGGGAGGGCGGCCGGGGGCTGCCGGGGCGGAGCCGCGGGGGCCCCTCCCGAAGGCGCTATTATAAACCGGCGGGGCGCGGGCGAGGGGCAGCCGTCGCTGGGGCGTCCGGGGCCGGGGCGCACCCTGCCCGCACCCTGCCCGCACCCTGCCCGCACCCTGCCCGCACCCTGCCCGCACCCTGCCCGCACTCTGCCCGCACCTTGCCCGCACCCCTGCCAGGGCCATGGGGAGGGGGCAGCTGTCGGGGGGCGCCTGGGGGACCCTGGTGCTGCTGGGGCTGATCCTGCCGGCCGCCCCGGCGGGCGCCTGGTACAAGCACGTCGCCAGCCCCCGGTACCACACGGTGGGTCGCGCCTCGGGGCTGCTGATGGGGGTCCGCCGCTCCCCCTACCTCTGGCGGCGGGACCTGCCGGCCGAGCCCCTCCGGCACCCCGGGCCGCCCCCCGGGGACAGCCCCGCGCCCCAGGACCGCCCCGCCGGGCTCAGCCCCCCGCCCGCCGCCCCGGCCCCGCCGCCGCCCGGCCCCGGCCGCCTCCTGCAGCATCTGCTCCGGCGGGGCTGGGGCGGCCCCCGCCCGGCCCCGGCACGACCCCCGCCCGGCCCCCGCCAGCCTCAGGTAACGCGCGGCCCCGACGGGCGGGGGGAGCCGAGGGGATCCCGGGAGCCGGGGCGGGCACGGCTGGTTCGCAGAGCCCCGGGATGCTCGAGGGATGCGATCCGTGTTTGGGATACGAGGGTTCTGCTGCGGCCCCTCTGCGGCACCAGGGGGTGCTGGGGGGGTCACCGGGTGACGGGATGTGTGTGGAGCCTCGGGGGGTTTCACCGGGAACCTGGGGTAAAAAGGAGCCAACAAGGCGTTTGGAGGGGCTGCACTTTGGCTTTAAGGCAGAAAAAGGAGATGAATGAAGTGTCCGAGGCCAGGTTGGACAGGGCTTGGAGCAATCTGGTCCAGTGGGAGGTGTCCCCGCCTATGGCAGGGGGTGGAAAGAGATGATCTTCAAGGTCCCTTGCAACTCAAACCATTCCAGGATTCTAGGATTTCTCTGCCCCCCATTTGGTGCATCACAAACCTGCCCCCTGTGGGACTGAGCTGCCTGTGCTGGAGGGGTGTCCCTGGGATCAGAAGGGTGTCCCTGGGGTCAGAGAGGTGTCCCTGGGGTCAGAGGGATGTCCCTGGGGTCAGAGGGGTGTCCATGGAGCTGGCAGCTGGGTGATACTGGGATTCTCCCAGGACCCCTCTGCTGCCCACTCATGGCTCAGCCAGGCTGTGTGGGACTGGTTCAGGGCTGGCTCCAGACATTAAAAATTTCTTTCCTCTTATGTAGAGCTGGAGTCAACATCCAGCTGAAATCCACAGAGGATTTTGGCTGTT
>JAWWLV010000035.1:15178328-15201596 GCA_035041135.1 Platyrinchus mystaceus
CAGGGACATGGCAAAGCTGCAGCTCGTGAATGAGCTGCTCTCTCCTCCATTATTTGCAGGAGGGAGGGAACATCTGGGGCGAGCGTGTTCTCAGCTTTTTGCTGAAATAGGAAGGAAACTAGCTCTTTTTAAGTGGCCTGGGTCTGGACTGTGCCTTTTGTTGGTAAACTCCTTTCCAAAGGGGGAAAGAATTCGGGATGGAAAATGTCCAGTTTCCATGGCTGCCGGGGCTGGCGGGGACGGCGCAGGCTTGTGCTGTGCAGATAGCAGGGCTCGCTCCAGGCTGCCCCTGCTCCAGGTGGGAACGTGACAGGAGCTGTGTGGGCACTGCTCCACAGCCATGTGTCCCCTTCCCTTCCGTGTCCCTGCTCTGTCCCCTCCTGTGCTCACTGCTCTGTGCTGCCAGGCAGGAGCAGTGGTGCTCAATGGCCTCCTCCAGCACGGAGCTGCCATGGGTGTCCCCCTTCTCCTCCTCATCTTCCTCCTCCTCCCTGGGGGCCCTGCAGGGGCTACCCGGTCCCTGTCGAATCGGAGCGGGGCTGGGGGCTGCTGGGAGGAGATCAGTGGGAAGGTCAGGAAAGCATCATGTCCTCAGGAGCCCTCCATGCAGAAATCCCCCTGTGCAGATAAGGGGTGATGCTGGTATGAGGCATGAGCATCCCAGTGATAAAGAGGGGCTCTCACCTCTTGGTTATTCCCTCTGGAGCTGTTTGGGATCCTGCAGAGGAGGATTGTCCTTCCCTGGCAGGGCAGGATTGGAGGCAATACTTGATTTTTGTACTTACTGCATCATTTGAAGCTGTTGGAAGGTCTGTGTGATGACGATGGGTGTGTTTCCCTGGGGGTTGGTGCACCCCTCGGGTTTGGCTGGTGGGAGAGGAGACATTCCCAAGGTGGGGGTTTGCTGTGCATGGTTGGGGGCAGCTTTCCAAACCGGGGATTTCCTCTCCTGTCTGTGTTTCATGTGCTGGTCGGGATCCAAGAGCGTGTTCTGACGGGAAGTCAGGCCAGGGGAACAGGACGGTCCTTTCCGGCCTTTGGGTTTTGGCTCCTCCAAGGAGAGGGTGGGACAGGGAGAGCTGAGCAGGGCTGGGTGTGAGTGGGGAGAAACCCCCATGTCCCTCTCAGAGAGACTGAGGGCTTGGTGGGGGCTTTGTCTGGGCATTCAGTGCGTGATGCGCCGGAGACGGAGCTGATTTTGGCGGAGCCTGATCTGGACGAAGGGCAGTGACTCCAGCAGTGGTGGCCCCTGTGTGGGGTTGGGGACGGGCTGCTGAGCATGTTGGGCACTCACAGAGCCTCGGGTCAGCAGCTGGTTTGCTCCTGCCTTGGTGGGTGGCAGCCCTCGGGAGAGCCGGGCCCTGCCAGCTCCCCTGGCCAAGGTCACTGGTCCGTGCTGGAGTGTGTGACCCTGGTGGGAGCTCAGGGGTGTCTGGAGCAGCAGGACCTGACCCTGCTCCTGTGCTGTGCAGTCCTGCTCGCTTCAAGGTGGTAAAACCTGCTCCAGGCTCTTGGCCTGGGGGATGTGTCCCTCCTGCTGTGTCCCAAAGCAGCTGAAGGCCAGGGGATGGTGGACAAAGGGTGGTTGACCCCAGTTTCTGCCGTGCTTGGCCCCCCCAGCACACTCCCTCCATGGGGCAGTTTGAGCCCCATCCTAATCCAGCAGATCACAGTCACACTGGGCTGTGCAGCTCCTGAGTGTGGGAGGACTTTAGGAGATTTCAGCCCCTGCAGTGGGGGAGATTTTTCCCCAGCCAGATTTAGGGCTTTTGTGAGCTTCCCTGGAGGCGTCAGTGAAGGAGGAGAAAAGGCAGCTCCCTCCCCCCTGCAGACCTGTGGCCCCAGCCTGCCCCTGTGGGAACCCAGGCCGATGCTCCAGGCTGCTCCCAGGGAACTGCATTTTTGTGAGCACATTTGTTTATATAAAGGCTGGAGTTTTCCTGGATTTGGGGCCGGGTTGTTCAGGGCAGCCCGGAGCAACGAGCAACTGAAACAAAAAGAGGAGGGAAGTCTGGCACCCAGGATGGCTGTCAGGGTGGGCAGTGGGAGGTGATGGAGCAGGGAGGTTGGGTACAGCTCTGCCAGCCCCCCATGCTGTCCCAGACTGATTTCCCAAGAGGAGTGACCCCCCCCCAAGCTCTGCCGTGGGTGGGGAGGTCACTGTGCACCCCAGCAGGGACCTGGTGCCCAGGACCTCGTGCTCCAGGAACCCGGTGATGCCATGAATAATTCAGCACCTATTTCCAATCCAGCTGCCTGCCCCGGGCACAGGTTGGCAGGGCTGTCAGCCCGTGGCTGCCCCTGTCACAGCTCTGCTGTCCCCAGCACCGAGGTGACTCGTGCCCTGCGTGGCCGTGGTGGCACAGGGAGCTGGGGCTGCCTTGCCCCGTGTCTGCTGGGCTGGGAGGGGTTTGGGGGTTTGCCTGGTCGCTGCCTGTCCCATGCTGTGTGCCCTGGCAGGGCACATGCCCCCATGCCATGTACTCCCCTGTCCCCAGTGTGTTCTCGTGGCCACCAGGCTGTTTCCTGCTTTCCCAGGGCGCTGGCTCTGCCCTGACAGCCTCCTGCACCCCTGGCAGGTCCAGGGGTGGGGAGCAGGGGGGTCCCAGAATGGCAGAGACTGCTCTAGGTGCCTGGTGTGAGCTGCTTTAATGGCAAAGGTGCCTTTGGGCGGCGGTGGCTGTTAATTAAATGCTAAATGTAAAAGGCAGGCGAGCTGCGGGGCTGGCACTGAGCGGTGCTGCCAGCGCTCACCTGGGTGCTGCTGGTCACTCCAGAGGTGCCCATGGTGGGCAGGGGCCACGGCCCAGGGCTGGCAGCACCTTCCCAGGCAGCTGTGGCTCCTCTGTCCCATTCCCAATGTGCACTGGGAGGGACGTGCCATCACTGGGACCCCCCGTTAGGGCCACACAGGCTGTGTGAGACACATTTGGGGTGTCCTTGGGACTTGCTGCCTCGCTGCTTTCTCCAGGTGTGTTTATAGGAGAAATAAGAACAACAGCAAAGCCACCAAAAGGCATTTGGGGTCATGCAGTTCCCTTCCATCGCTGCTCCAGTCACGCCGAGTTGGGCTGCGGGGGGTGGGTGTGCAAAGGGACCTTCACAACCTTTACAAAGGATAAACTTCTCCAAAGTTTATCCTTTGGAGAACAAGCCCACGTCTTGTAGCTGCTGGATTTAAGCCTGTTGAGTCTGGGAATTTTAATGGGGGGGGGAATTAACGGCCGGTTGTTGATTGTCCCCCTGCTCAGGGAGGGACGGTGTCACCTCAGGATTGTTGCTGGCAGGAATGGGTGTCCCTCGGGTGCCACGGGGTTGTGGCAGCTCCTGTGTGCCCTGAGGGGCCTGGGGGCAGCTGTGCTGCTCTCTGGGGGACGGTGGCCGGGTGCCTGTTGGGACCAGGTGTGGGGTCAGCACCGACATTGGGGCCGTAAATATTTACTCTTCTCTTTGGGTCAGGAATAAGAACTTTTCTCTGCAAATAAACCCCTTGTGTTGTGATGTCTCCTGCTGGAGCGCTGGAAGGGGAGTAACTCGGGACAGATGTTTTTGGAGCACTTTGCCAGCTCAGTTGAGGCCCAAAATTTAGGGCTTGTAGAATAACCACAAAGATGTAATAAAACCAAACATGAGCAGAAATGTCTGCAGCAATTATGCAATTTAAAAAAAAATAAATAAATAAGTGAGGGGATGGTTTGAATTAAAGCACTTCCCTGCAGCATCCTGTACTGCCCGTGGCAGGCTCAGACTGCAGGAGGGGGTGATGGGGAGGATGGCAAAGCTTCTCCCTGGCACAGCCTGGGTGAGGTTCCTGCTGTGGGGAAACCCTCCGGCACGGAGCCCAGGGCTCTGTGGCTGTGTCCCAGCAGCATTCCCTGCCCTTCCCACAGCAGCTATTTCTGTGGAATCTGAGGGCCTGGAAGGGCAGAGCTGAAGGGAAGCTGTGTGTGTGCCCGTCGGGGCAGGGATGTGTCACTGTGAGCTCTGCCTTTCCCTGCTTAAAAAGAAACTTTGCAAACTGTTTCTGCATCCCCGGTGTGGAGCTGCTCCGGGTGCTGTTCCCAGCTGAGGACATGGGGTGGGATGGGTGTGCAAGGGAAGGTGCCTGTGGGGAGCTGGGGGCAGGACAGTGGGGCTGGAGACCCCCCTGCCTGCCCCCAAAGAATGGCATTGCAGTGGGCACTCGTGGAGGGGTCTCTTATATGGGAGCTCAACCAAGGAGCAGCAGAGGGATCCCTTGTCTTTTGGGGTTATGCTTCAATCCCAAGGCCAGGGCAGCAGTTGGGCTGAGCCTGGGGAAGCCGGCGCTGACCCCGCTGCATTATTGATGGTGCCGGCGCTGGCATCGTGTGTCGCGGGGCTGGGCTGGGGGAGGCTCTGGAGCAGCTCCAGCTCAGCACCCGGGGAACGGAGCTTGGGGCATGTGGCAGCTGGAGAAGCTTTGGCTTGGGATGAGCAGCGTGTGCTGGGCATCACCACAGCACTTGGAGGAGGTGCTGGCGCAGGGATCTGAGCCTTGTCCTGCTGGATATAATCCAGATTCAAGGCGAGACACTCACCCACGGGCTTGTGAGGTGAAGAAACCGGTGTGTTGCTTGGCAGGGTCAGCCCTGGCTTCCCCCCCTCCCGGGTCCCGCACACTCGCATCTTCCCGGTGCTGTGGGAAGGGGTTTGGGATGCAAAGCACTTCCTTTTGTGTGGACTGTGGCTGTGTCCCATCCCCCAAAGGCTCTGGAGCCGTGGGTGGGCTGTGGGGAGGGATGGGGCTGAGCGGGCGTCCCCAGCCACAGCTCGCCTGTGCAGGCTCAGTGAGGGCAGAGGGTCCGGGGAAGGGGCTGCTCTGGGGGTTATTTTCGTGCCGAGGCAGCGCAGGAAGCCCCTCCCGGGGAGGAGAGCATCCACCCCGCGGCAGAAACTTCCTCCGCCGGGATATTTTTAGTGAAACACAAAGCGGGTGGGAGGCAAGAGGCAGATTAGCATCGGGAGGAGCTGTGCCCTGCCAAGAGCCTTTGTTCCCGGAGCCACACGCTCCCGAGGGACACCCGGTCCTTTGAGGGGACAGTAGGGTCACCCCTGGGACCCCCTCATCCCTCGGAGGGGGCAGGAGCGGGTGTTGATCCCATCCCAGTGTCCGGCTGCAGGCGGGGATGCTGCTGACACCGAGGGATGCTGCGTGTGGTCCAGCCGGTGCTGATCCCTTCTGCATCCCCGAGTAATCAAAAACTTTCCCTCCAAACGATTGGAAAACTGATATTAAGTGGGAGCAGTTGGAATTGCAGCTTGCTCTGGCCCCCTCTGCCCACAGGGATTGGCTCCAGCAGCTTTGTTCAATAACAGCCCTGCTCACGAGTGGGCTCCTCGCCAGCTGTCGATGGTTCTGTTCAATAGGAGGACTATTAAATGGTTTCAAATAAATTAAAAATCTTCTGGCAGCGCCAGGGCCTTCCTCGTGTGCCCTGGCAGCTGCACAGAGCCCCTGCTGTGCCTCTCCTCCATCCCTTGGAGCTTCTCCAGCCTGGTCGGGCTCGTGGTCTTGTCATGGTGGAGGAAACCTTAAAGCAATATTGTGTTTGGGTTTTCTTTTTGGATTCCCTATTTATTCCCAAGGCCCAAGTGAGTTGTGGAGGAGGGGACACACTGCACATTCCCAGCTGTTTAGCCAGGGCTGTCCCAAGTGCTGCTGTGCAGCGTGGCTGGATAAATCATCTCCAGGAGTTTGATCCCAGACCCGGTGGGGCAGCAGGTCTGGGTGAATCCCACCTCCTCCTGCCCAAGCCCTGGGTGTGGGGCTGCTCCCATCTGGATAAAAGGTGCTGGAGTTTTTTTTGGTGTTGCTTGTGGAGATTGGAAACACAGGGAGTAAAGATGCTGTGTGCTGGAGGGGGGCCAGGGCTTCCAGCTGCTGACCAGGTACACCTGACTTCCAAACAAGGTTTTTAAGAGCTCCTTTTAATCCATGAAACACCATCTGCTCACAGCCCTGACATGTGGCATCACCTTTGTGAGCTTTGTTCCTTGTCCTCTGGGAGACCAAGGCTGTGAGGTGGAATGATGTGCCCAGCACTATGAAGAGCTCAGAGTGTAAATGAAGGTCTGTTTTGAGCTGGTTTTGTCTCTTCCAGACCTTGGCTCTGTCTCTAGATACGGAGATTTTACAGGCAGTGATGTGGTATGAGATACAAAAAGTCAAACTCGTAATCAGTAAAGGGTTTCTCCAAATGCACAGGTTTATTCCTTTAAATAAGGAATTAAACCCCAGGTTGTTGACATAATTATTTCTGGCAGGATCCATGTTGTAATTTAATTTCATTACAGCTTTTGCCTGGACCCCTGAGTGTTTTGGTTCTGTTGCTGCGTTCAGGCCATATCCAGACGTGGAGCTGGATTTTGTTGGCTCAGTGTTTTTCTTTTCCCACTAAAGTTTTGCAAGAGTTTCCAGGTACAGTAAGCTGGTTTGTTAGTGGTGAGTGTGTGAAAGCCAAAGTGAAAATTGGTTTTATGAGCAAGGGGAAGGTAAGAAGGATGGTTCGCTGTAGGTGCTGGTGCTGCCGAAGTGTGAGGGGCTGCTCTGTGGGCACAGAATCCTGGAATGGTTTGGGTTGGAAGGGACCTTGAAAGATCATCTTGTTCCATGGGAACTCTCCCTCAGGAGAGTCTCCAGCTGTCCCATGTGCTGCCAGGGATGTTGGAGGAAGGAGTAGGACAGGGAGCAGCAGTGAGTGGGTGTCCAAGTGCCATCCTGGGCTGCTCCATCACCATCTGCTGGAAGTGGGGTCGCAGCCTCCACAGCCAGAGCTCCGCTGCTCACCCCAGCACTGTGTGATTAAACCCTCTTATGGAATTACAGGGACTAATCCCGTTAAAGACACGAGCAGCACAAAAGGTGGTGGGAGGGCTAATCCCTCTGCTCCAGCCTTGGCAGGCTGAGCTCCCACCCCTGGGAATGCGGCCGTACCAGGGCTGGACCCGCATTCCCCGGGGATGATGCTCTGCCTGGGGCAGGGCTCGGCTCCAGGGGCTCTTCCCAGTTCCTGCCTCACCATGTCCAGCACAGGGCTGGCTCTCACTCGTGCCGGGTTTGCAGTCCCTTATGAGCAGCCAGAGGCCACCCCAGGTAAATCAGTTAATTCTGGCCTTGGGGTTGTTCATGGTTAGCAGGATTTAATTAAGACAAGCCCTAATTAGTTCTAAGCGGGTGAGTAGTCAGTCGGCTTTGCCTGGAAGAGTTCCCTGCTCCTGTCTGGCAGCTGTGAACGAGCTCAGGGCTCTGCTGGAATGGGGTACGTGGGAGACCCTGTATCGTGCTGGAACATGGGTGTAAAAATCACCCTGGGGCGGCTGATGGGGTTTTGCCGGGCGCCCGAATCCATCTTTTGGCTTTGCAAGCACCACTCTGGGGCTGTTCCTGCTTTCCCATGGCTCTCTGCTCCCCGTCAGCCCTTCCCATGGGCACGGATCTCCGTGAGCTCACAGCTGGCACCGGGCTGTGCCCGGCACCACACACCCGCCTGCGCCCCGGGTTTATCAGCCGGAGCAGCCGGAGCCCGGCGCTGGCTCTGGGGTTATCACAGGAGATCCTCCCGTGCTGCCCTGGGGACACACCGTGTTCCCCAAACCCCCTTATCTGCCCTGGCCCTCTTGGGCTGCAGATAAGCACCAGCCCCTCTCCCAGGAACAGCAGCTGGAGGGTGCTTGGCTCCCGGGCAAGGGGCATCTTCTGTGGCCGCCTCGTTTTTAAGGAGCTGGGTTTAAAATGTGTCCTTTTCGGAGCTGAGCATCACAGGGGAGTGAGGCCCTGGTGTTCCCTGATTGCATCAGGTCTTGGTTTGATCCCGTGTTGGGATGGAGCTGGTGCCAGCGTTGTGCAATGGGGGCTGTGACAGCAGGGTTGAGTTTTGGAGGGGGAGGTCAAGGAGAGCCCCAGCAGAGCCGGAGCTTTGGGTGCTGTGTCCAGGTCGGCAGATTTTGTGCAAAAGCTTTGGCTTGTGGGTTTTTGGGAGAAGGGAGTAGTTTGCCTGTCAGGCTGAGGGCTGGGACCAAGGCTTCTCTCACCCCTCCTGCTTTTTGGAAAATTGCACCCCTGGATGTTTTATTGCAGGATTTCTAAAGACAAAAGGCCTTACATTTGGTTGACCCCGAGCACGGGTGCCACAGCGCTGGCTTTGCTTTCGGTACAAGGAATGCAGAGGATGTTTGGAGCCCTCCCCCTGCCCCATTTCCTCCAGCGAGCTGTGCTGCCCAGCCAAGACAAATATTGGGAGTAAACTATTGAACTTCCCTGGTCCCAGCACTCACAGAGCAGCGCCTGTTCTCCCCCTTCCTGGGCAGGGGCCGGGCTGGGGGGGTGCAGATGTGTCCTGCTCCTGCCCTGTGTCCACTGTGCCCCTCGCTCCAAGGTGGGCTCGGTGGCAGAGCAGGAGGAGAAAACCAGCCCCAAAGGGACAGTATGATGGTTTGTGCCATCCTTCCCACCCTGCACATGCTTTATTGGGCTTTGCAAGGCTGAATGTAGCACCCATGACCTCTTCCTCCAGGGTGGGAGGGGACCAGGAGCCGTGTCCTTGCTGGCCCGTGGTGCAAAGGTTTTCCCCATTCCATGTTAGGTGTCTTGACTAACAGCCAGCTTTCTGCAGGGCAGTAGGATTGCACACCATCCCCAAAAATCAGGCTTTCAGGACAGGTTCTCTGTGGGTCTGAACAGTTGGTGCTGGTCCTGGTGGGCTCTGGAGTTGGGTACGTGGTCCTGTGATGGTGCCCCAAGTCCCACAGCCTTGGCACGGGTGAAAGCCAGAACTTCAGAGCCTGAGCAGCCTCAGCCCTTGAGAAAATGCCTTTCCTTCTCTGTGAGCCCCACCTGTAACAGGGTGCAGTGTTCTCAGGGGTGGGAGGGTGCTCCCCACGGTGCCCAGTGCGTGGCATGAGCCCCCACCACCCCCAGGGGGATTTCCCTCGGCATCCCCGGTGCCCAGCGAGTGCCGCGGGAGCACAAAGCTGTAGGACTGGATTCCTGCTCGTGACCGGGGTCACTGGAGGCGAGGAATGGGGCCAGCACCGAGTGTTTGGTGATTGCTCAAGGCTTGGCCTGGCAGGCAGCAGGGGAGTCCAAAGGGCAGGTGGTGGTACCCGGCTCCGGCACAGCCCCCACGGTGAACTCGGGTGTGGGCTCTGCCCTGAGCCGGAGGCTCCGTTTGGGATCCATCACCTGTCCTTGGAGCAGTGCTGAGCACATGGAGATGAGCTGTTGTGTCTGTGTTTTGGGGTGTTGTGGAGTTGGACAGGGGATGTGAGCTCTGTGCTCCCTGTGGAGGGGGGGAAGCTCTGTGGGATCAGGGAAGCTCATTCCCAGCATCTCCCTCTGCCTTCCCATTGTCCGTAGCAATCCCTCTTCTCGCCTGGGGGTTCATGGTGAGCGTGGGAAGGACTTTTCCCCCTGTTCCAGCAGCTTGAACTCTGCACAGTGACCGATGCTCCTTTCCCTCCCACCCAGTAGAAAACAGGTCCCTCTGGATCTGATGAGATCCCTTTAAATCCAGAATGGACATCCCATGTTTCTCCTCTTGGACAAATGCCAGCCTGCCAGGACCCATGCTGCTGCCCCACACTGTGCTGGGGCTGATCCCTCTGGAGCAGAGGAGCTCACTGGTATCCCAGCTGCGTGTCCCCTTGGCAGATCGTGCTGGAAAAGTTGTCTCTCTCAATGCAAACACGTGCACGTGGCGGTTTCGGTCTCCTCCAGCCTCCCTCCCTCCTCCCAGTCTCTCCCTGGGCTGGGCCAGCTGCTCCCTGCTCCAGCCAAGCCTGTGCTGCTGTTCCTGGCTCCAGCCCTGCCCGGGGGGAAGAGCGTGGGTGCCTTCGCTGTCTGAGTCTGCTCAAACGCCAGCAAAGAGGGGAAAAAATGCTGCTTCCTGCAGCTTGTGGCTGAAAAATCCCCCAGCTGTGGGATGGCCAGGGAATGGCCAGGACAGCTCCGTTGGAGTCATCGCTGCCGGGGGGATCAGCTGGACCCCGCAGAGCTGGACTGGGCTGCTGTTCCCACAGTGGGATGTGCCCATCAGAGAGTCTCACCTGGGGTTGTCCCCACTGGGGGACACGTGGTCTTGAGCGGGACATGGCCTGGCCACAGCCCCTCTCCTGAGAGGCCCCTTTGTGCTCAGGGATTTCCATAATGCTCGGGTTCAGTGCCCGGGATTTCGGAGAGGGGCAAATCCAGGCTTACCCCTCGCCTTAGGGCAGCAGCAGCAGCAGCAAAGGTCAAGCTCTGATTTCTTTGGCAGCAGATTGTTTGGAGGTGAAGCCCTAATGGGAGCTGTGAGGGAGCTGCTGTTCCCATCGCCCTGTGGGTGCCAGGGTGGGAGCGGGGCCACCCCACCAGGCAGCCCAGCCTGGCAAACACTGTCCCCCTGGGCTGGACATCGGGCATCCTCCCCACCCTCCACATCCTTCCTGCTCTTGTTTTCTTCTGCCTGGCAGTTTGTAGGGATAACAGCCCTTTGGTTGTGCCTGGGGCAGGGCTCTGGCAGGGGGCTGGCACAGCTGCCTCCCTGTCCCGAGGGATTTGCGTCCCACAGGACCTGGAAAGGACTGGGGCGTGTGGGCTTGGGATGACCTGGACACTCTGGTGCAGGGCACAGGAAGGTGCAAACCCCTTCTTGCTTCTGCTGCAGTGCCAGGGCATGGTGAAGGACCTCAGTGGTTTTTTGTGACTGGTTTTGCACCACCCTGGAAAGGGCCGTGGGTCACTAGTGACCCACACTGTCCCCTCTGCTGTGTCCAAAAGGGCTGTAGGGCTCAGGGTGGGTATCTCTGGGTCCAGCGAGTCCCTACCGAGGCTCAGGACCCACTGTGGGCATCATCCTTCCCCTCCAGGGCTGGGAGGAGCTATACTGTGGGCATGGGGTTTCCATTGCATGGTGGGCCCCTCTCCTCCTCCTCACAGGGACTGTTGTCAGGCTCGACTGAGGGCAGAGCAGGGACCTGGTGTCACCCTGACCAGCCTGACTTGGTGCTCCTGTCCATGTCAGCAGCCCCAGCAGGGACTGGAGACTCCCTGAAATATCCAAATTGCCCTCTCAGCTGCAGCTTGGCCGTGGGTCCTGCTGTGGGACCCGTGGCTGGACATGTTCCACTGCTAATTGGAGTCACCCTCCTGCCATCCCCGCTGGCTCCCTTTGTGAAGAAAAAGCTGCAGGATCCAAAGGCTGGGAGGCATCCAAAGGGTGTTGGGTGTGTGTGCTGGTGCAGCCCCCCAGGCTGGTGGGAGGGTGCTGGGTGAGCAGCGCTGGGAAAACGGCACAAATCTGTGTCTACTGCCCTTAAAAAAAAAATACACAATTATTTTCTTTTGATGCTTCTATCACTCAAACCCAGCTGGAGCAATTCAAATAATTGGAGCAATTTGAATAATGGAAGAGATTTTAATAAGCTACAACATCCCAGAGCTGTGTTGGGGATGGGCAGGCAAAGTGCCTGGTGCTGACATGGAGCTGTGACACGGTGGCACAGTTTGTGCCATCACCATCAGGACCCTGTAACACCCCCCTCTCCTCCTGGTGATATTTAAGGTAACTCTGCTGGCTTTAGGCTCTGGAAAAAGCTATTTGGAGGCAGCTCAGCTGTGTTTGTGCCCATCTTCTTCTCTCGGGGCAGCGATGACTTTGGACACTCCACAGTCCCTGTTTGTCCCTGGGAGCACCCAAAACTTTCTACTGTCTGTAGGGATGTGGAGGGTGGCAGCACTCCTGCCTGGGAGGTGCTGGGAAGGACTTTACACAGAAGGAGTGTCACTGGGCTGTCAGGACTGTGTTGGAGGAATGACATGGGATTTTCCTCCTTTGACCACTGGTGTCGGAGCTGAAACACCTCGGGAATGGGGTGGGTGGTAATTAGAGTTGTGGCTGTATAAAAATGGAAGCAGGTTGTTTACTGGTCCTGCCCAAGGATTTATTCCTGATCTAGCTGGTGGAAAACCCATGAATTACCCCCTTTTGCAGGTGCCAGGGGGTCTCTGGGTGCTGGAACTGCCACCTTTCTCCCCAGCCCCAGCTCTGGACCTGCAGGGAAGGGGAACATCTGCTCGTGGTTCGGTGGGCCTGGCGTCCCCCCAGCCCCATCTCCCCCTCCCCCTCTGTTATTTATAGCATTTCACCAACATCTGGAGTTTGAGCCGCCCCGGCGCTGGCTGACTGCGAGCCGGGGGATGGAGCCGGGTGAGACGTGTGCAGGGAGGGAGGGAGGGAGGGAGGGAGGGAGGGAATGAGCCCCGAGCCCTTCCCAGCAGCGTGGGGGGGCTGCAGCATCCCTGGGAGGAGCTGAGGACCGTGTGGGGGGTTGGGGAGCTCTGGGAGCATCCCTGCTCTGCTTTTCCCAGCAGTGGGGATGGTGGGGGAGCTGCCATGTCCTCACCCCACAGGGCAGGCCTGGGGGTGCTGTGCCTCCCCCTCGCAGCGCTGCCGGCCCTTGGTCCCACTTTCCAGATGGGGTTTGAGGATCTTTTGACATTTGCTGTCAGCTGTCCCCCCCCCTCTTAAAGTGTCATCGAGGTCCCCTGGCTCCAGGGGATGCAGGGCTACAATAGCCCCCTTTCTGGTGCTGCTTTAATGGGAAAACTTGAGTCATTCCTGGGGGAAGGGGAATAAAACCCAGCTCTGCTCGAGCAGGCGGCGGATCCCTGGCACGGCAGTGAATGGAGGCAGCAATCCTGCTCCAGCCATGGCACGATCCCAAAGCTCCCTGCTTCTCATGGCAAGCAGGGCTGTGGGTGCTGCTGGCAGCCACAGTGGGAGCTCCTGCTTCTCCCAGCTTTCTCCACCTTTGCAGTGTAGAAGACAGCGGGTTCTCACCTCTCCCCTCCCCAGATCAGGGTGACAAACATCTGCTTAAAGTTAAGTGCATCCCTAAATCCGAGCAAAGGCAGCAGCCTTTGAGCTTCCAACTAAACTATGGTAATAATGCTGGCAATTAAAGCTTGCCCAAGGCTCGGCTCAGCTCCCAGTATAACCAGTACTGCCAAGGGAGGGTGCCCCTGTCTGAGGGGTGTAAATGGACCTCTTGTTCTGGTGGTGCTGTGGCCCCTGGGCCCCCTTTCCTGGCTCATTGAAGGCTCCTGGAGTTGCCCCTCGCTCCTCTGCCTGTTGGGGTTTGGATTTGGGTCAGGATCCTGCACTTCTCCTCCACAAGCCCTAAAGGTGGCTGTGCATCCCCTCCCATCCCTTGGTGCCTGCAGTGGACAATCCAAAGTGCAGGGGATGGAGAGGCCCCAGCTGGAGGCAAGACAGTGGGAATGGACTCTGAGGCTCTGAACAGTGTCCCCTGTCCCCCCCAGGACATCTTGGTGTCCCAAGGTGGCCCCAGGGCAGGATGGGACCCTGGTGTCCCCCAGCCCTGGTGGGTTCTGCTGCAGAGGTTTGGTTTTCAGGGAGGGAAGGAGCCATTTTCTGACCGAAACCACATGGAAAAGGAGAGGAAACGCCATAGGAGCTGACTTAAAAGAAAATATGTTAACAATGTGAATTAGGCAGGAATGCTCCTGCCTGGGTTTTCTCCAGCAGCAGACAGGGAGAGGTTTGACATGTCGCCGGGTGATCCAGAGCCTGGAGTGCATCCAGGTGCTGCAGTTCCTGACAGGGACAACTGGAGCCTCTTTGGCTGCCCCCAGAAAATGGCAAAGCCTCCAGGATGGGCACGGAGGGATGGGCTGGTGCCAGGAGCACGGTGAGGTGGTCCCAGGCAGGACTGAGCCGATTAGGGCCGAGCCCTGATCTCCGGCGATGACGCTGTGACAGGGTGACCGTCACTCCCAGCACGTGAGCTCGGCTGAGTTTGAGCAAATCCCCATTTCCCTGGGACGCCGTGCACTTCCTGGCTGTGCTGAGAGTGTCCCTTGAGCCCTGGAGCAGGTTTGGGGGGACCCTCCCCGTGCTGAGGTGCTTGGCAGCATCGGGGTCTCGGCGTGTGGGCCTGCAGGAGCCGCGGTGTGCCGGGACCCACCGGGATCCCACAGCGGATGGTACCGACCCGCCCTCGGCTTCTAGATTAGCTCTGTGTGTGTGTGGGGGGGTGTGTTGTCCTCCTCGTCCTCCTCCTCTTCTGGGGGACCCAGGAGAACCAGCTGTCCACACTGGCACTAATTTTTATTCCCGGAATAAAACCCTACAGTGTAGCTTTCCAAGGCATTTTAGCCCATCGTGGGCATGTGTTTGTGGGCAGAGGGGGCTGGAGGTGGTCCTGGCACTTGGGCAGTGCTGTCTCCGAGCATCCTGGGTGTGGAGAGACCTGCAGCTATTTGGGCTGGTCTTTGAAAAGCCCTTTTCATCCCCCTTCCTTGCTCACAGTCAGGCTGGGGAGGGATGGTGTGAAGGTGCAGGTTGGTTTTGTGAGTTGGTGCCCTTTGTGAAAGCGGTGGGATCAGGACGGGGGGAGCAAGTGGACATCCCTGTCCCAAAACTGGGGCTCAGGGTCTGCAGTGGCAGTGAGAGGGTCTCTGGCACCAGTGACCTCGTGGTGGTGTGTTGGGGAGGGACTTTCGTAGGGACAGGTGGGTTTGGTTGGGTAACAGAGCTTGGGGGGCTGCTCTGCTGCCCCTCCAAACCCAGGAGGTGAGTTTGTTTCCTTTTGGTGCTGCTGGGAGTGGATTCTGCTTGGGTGGAGGCTGGCATGGCTAATTAATGGCATGGAAACCCCTCGTGGATCGGAGCTGGTGATATTTGTGGTGCCAGCTCCAGGGGTATGAAATGGGAACGGTCCTGGTCACTGCAGGGACCTGGGGGGGGGCACAAAGCCAGTGCTGCAGCATCCTGGTGAGCCTGGGGGTGTCCCTGGAGGACTCTGGTCAGGGGTATCTCTGGGGGACCCCAGTGAGCTGGAGTTTGTCCCTGAAAGATTCCCCAGTAAGCCAAGGGGTGTCCCTGGGGGACCCCAATTCCCAACAGCAGTGCTGGAAACTCTAAGGGAAATAAAAAATCAAATGCTGCAAGAGTTGCCATGAGATTGTGAGAGCTGGCAACACCCAACTAGGGTTTTTTTTTAAATTTCATTGGAAGTGTTTCATTGTTATTTAATGTGTTGTTTGTGCATTTTTAAATGGACCAGCTTGAACTGTGCTTCCGAAACCATTTTCCTTTTAAAATGCCGATGGTTTGTCTCGAGCAGCAGCTCCAGGGATGGAGTGGCAGTGCAGCTTATCCAGGCAGTGTTTACCTACACACACCCCTTGGATGGTACAGACAGGGATGCTTGCAGCTGGAGTGTGCCTTGCCATTCCTCCTTAATCCAGTTTATTAAATTAATGGCCACTGGTAGAATCTGAATTCCTAGAAAAAAAAATTGCTTCATTTTGCAATTTTTTTTTTTTTTTTTTGGCGGGCAAATAAACAAAAAATAGAGTTGGTTTTTGTTGCTTTACAGTATCCATGTGAATGTAACTTAATCCAAATTGGCTTTCAAGTCCTTGGCGTGTGAAAGGCAGCGAAGGCTCCTCCGGAGCGGGACCGGAGCGTTTCTGCAGGCGGGTTCCTGGGAAGCCCAGATAACGTGCCGCTGTTCCAGGGAACGCTTTGTGGCAGGGTTTGGATTTCACAAAGGCCAAATTCCCCCTGGGAGCTTAGGAAATATCTTCCCAGAACACGACCAGGGAAACGTTGGCACGGGTGAAAAAGAAAATAAAGAGCAGAGCTGGCAGGAGAGGCAGCGGCTCCGTGTCAGTGGGGGGGTCTGAGCAGGGGGGAAGCGAGGGGAGTGTCAGCGTTTGCTTAATCCCAGAGAGGGGCTTTGCAGAGCTCAGCTCCAAGACCTGTTTTTTCCAGCAGCCAAGGATTGCGTTAGTCAGGAGGTTTAAGAGCCCAGCGAAAGCCCTGGATCATCTCTGCGGGAGGATAAGCAGTTTTGCCTGAGGATTTCTGCTCAGAACAGATGCTGAATTGGGATTATTTTATATATATATACATATTTTTAAAAATAAATATCTTGAATTCAATCCAGTTAAGGACCTTAAATTCAAGATGCTGGGGTGAAAGCAGCACAAGCCCGTGTAGGACACGGCGCCGGTCACCACCCTCGCAGCCAAAGGGATCCTGCAGTGGAGCTTTTCCCGGTGTGGTTTATTTATTGAGTAATTTGATTTCACTGGTGATCCCAGGGGATCCCCCGAGGCAGAGGGACTGACCCTGGTGTGTCCCTGGGGGATCCCCATGCTGGGGCAGCACCTCCAGTGCAGCATTTCTGGGGTGATTTTCTCAGTGATTTTCTCAGTGTTTTCACGCTGCTGCCTGAGCTCTGACCCTGTAAAAACAGAGCAAGAGGAAAATGACCTTTAAAAAGGTCCTTTTTAAACCTGAATAGCTGATCTCAGGTGCGTTTTGGTGATCCCAGCCACGTTCCCCTCGTGCTCCCTTGTCCTGCCACACAGAGCCCGAGTGTCCTTTAAGGTCGCACGAATCCGACCCTGTTGGACCAGTTGAATCATTTCCTGTTTTCTTCAGTTTTTGAAGAACTCGGAGGCAGGCTGGAAATGTTTGCAGATAGGGTGAACCCGCTGCTCTGGGGCCATGGGAAAAGTCCAGGGGTGTTAAATGTGCGGAGGGAGAGGATGAGGGTGCGGGGCTGCTCCTGGTTTGTGGGGTTGAGGTGCCTGGGAGCCCCATCCTGGTCTGGGTTTTTGCACTGATAATTTTTCCCCTTTAAGAGCTGATCTGGGATTGAGGTGTCAACACCAAGAGCTGGTTTTCAATAAAAAACTCATGCCAAGTGAATCTCTGTAAAATTCCAGAGCAGTTTGCAGTGGGTCTGAGTGTGCCCCGATGCCCGTGGTGGGCGTTGCTGGTGGTGACCCTTGTGTGTGAGCAGATTTTGGGGAACTTAGTGCTCAGCACCCTTGGGTGGTCAAGGTGCCCCTCCTGTGTTAGAGCAAAGCTGTCTGGACACAATCCTGAGTGATGTGCTCTGGGGACCTCTGCTTGAGCAGGGATGTTGGACTTAGATGACCTCCAATGGTCCCTTTCAACCTGAACCATTCTGTATGTTAGGGCTGATCATCTTGCATCCCTCTTTCTTCCTGGATGCTGGGATTGAGCTGGTCAGGCTGGTACTGAACCCTGATGCACCTCTGTCCCTCCTGGGCATTGAAGCCATGGCCAAAATTGCCCACAGAAGTGGCTGCCCCATCCCTGGAAGTGTCCAAGGCCAGGTTGGACAGGGCTTGGAGCAACCTGGGCTAGTGGAAGGTGTCCCTGCCCATGGCAGGGGTGGAATGGGGTGGGCTTTAAGGTTCCTTCCAACTCCCCGCTGGGAGGTGATGGCACCCATGGGCGATGCCAGTGTCACCAGGATCAAGGGTGTGGTGCTGCCTTAGATAAATAACTGAGGTAAATCCCGGGTCTGGGTGAGCCTGGGCGAAGCAGAACTCGGCCTTGGATCCTCCCTGCCTGGGGCTCGGCCGCTGCCGGGGGGAGTCCCAGGGTATGGGTGGGTTTATCTGGGCTGCTCCTGGTGAAGGAAATGCATTTTTTGTTTTGTTTTAATTTTTCTGGAGTGGTTTTGGACAATTGGTTTTCTAAAATAGACTCAATGAGAGGAAATTCATTTGTTAACCTGTCCCCGTGCAGGGGACGGGAGGCAGATAGGGCGCTTCCTCCTTTATTTACAGTCACCTCTGCCTTGGAGCGAACCAGACCCATCAGTTAACCCCGAACCCATCAGTTAACCCTGAACCCATCAGTTAACCCCGAACCCATCAGTTAACCCCGAACCCATCAGTTAACCCCGAACCCATCAGTTAACCCTGAACCTATCAGTTAACCCCCCGGGTCTTGTCCCCCCCACCCCCTCCTCTGTTAATCAGGATTTAAACGGACAGAAGGAGCTGTGCCCACGTCTCTGCCACCTGAAGAAAGGCCCCAATGGCTACGGCTTCAACCTGCACAGTGAGAAGTCCCGGCCGGGGCAGTTCATCCGCTCGGTCGATCCCGACTCTCCGGCTTCCCGAGCGGGGCTGCGGCCCCAGGACCGGCTGGTGGAGGTAACAGGGTGGGACACACGTGGGTGGAAGGAGGGACAGCAGCAGTGATGGGACCCTCAGGAAGCCTGAAGCTGGAACAGACCCCATCTCATGACCTTTTCCACCAGATCCCCCCAGTATTCCTCTGTAATTCCGAGCTGTAGGATGGGGGTGCCCTGGCAGTGGCTTTGTGCTTCTCCTCCTTATGCCAAGGGGGCATTTGTGAGCACTGAAGTGTAGATGGAATGACAGAATAGAGTCATGGACTTGTTTAGGCTGGAAAAGTCCTCTAAAACCATCAAGTCCAACAGTTCCCCCAGCAGTGCCCAGGCCACCAGTGACCCCTGTCCCCAGGATGCTGTTGTGGGGACTGAGCCACGGCCCTCGCTGCTGGTTCAGAGACAGAATGGGATTAGTGCTCCTGGAGGAGTGTGAGCTGGGAAGATACCCAGACCAAAGCACTTTCCTGATTTCCAGCCCCGTGAATAGTTATTCCCCAGCCAGTGGGAGCTGCTGCCTCTTCCCAGCACCTGCAGGTTTAATGCTGGGAGCAGCGTGGGGCCGGGGCCGGGAGCGGGGCAGCGGTGGCAGCGGCTCCTGGCGAGGGGTCGTGTTATTTATTGATGGGCTTGGCCCGGTGCCTGGCACACACAAAGCAGCGTGGGGTGAGCTGGAGAGCTTGGAAACCCAATCCCCTCCCTGCCTGCTCTTTGGGGCTTGGATAAATATTTGATGCCCCCACCAGCCGTGTGCCAGGGCGGGGGGAGAGCAGCCCTGAGCCTCCTGGCCCAGCCCAACCAGGGGTGAGCGCTGGGCACGGACTGGGGTGACCTGCAGTGGCAGGACGGTGCTGCCAGGGATGGAGTGGGGGGTTGTGAGCCAGCAGCTGAGGTTGGCAGCACCTGGAGCAAGGTGCAAAGCTTGGAAATGGGATTCCTTTTGATCCCAGCCCTTGGAGCTGTGCCCTCAGGACCAGGGGGAATCTGGCTGTCTGCGAAGGGGAGCCCAAAGTTTGGAGCTGGCCCAGCTCAGGCTCTGCAATGCCCTCCTGCCTTGTCCCTTGGCATCCAGGAGGAGCAGCCGCCTGCTCTGGGTCCTGCCCAGGCTGTTGGGGCCCTTCCTGGCGGGACAAAGGGTGATTCATTCCCACCAAACAATGCCCCTGAATCACAATTGTCCCCTCGCTGTGGGGAACAATCGGGAGCAGAGGATCATGTTCCCTGTAGGTCCTGACTCGCACGCAGGGAAGGGAGAGATGAATCCGTGTGGCAGGCACAGGGATTCGCCCATCAGGGACACAGAAAATCCATGGATTTCCACCAGAAAGAGATGAAGGATGGCTCAGTGATGGCACAGGACACACCAGTGGCACCCAGCCTTGCCCGTGCTTGGTTGCATCCCATGGGCAGCCTGAGATTCCTGGGGCACATCCAGGGGAAGGCTGGGTTTGGCATCACTCGAGAGGGCAGGGAGAGCGTTTTGGTGGGACTTGGGTGGGTGAGGTGATTGTGGAGCCTGGGGTCTGTGATCCCCAATGGGTGTGTTTGGGATACAGGCAGAGACGTGCACTAACATGGAAGATGCTCTGGCAGAGGCACTGGCGGGTTTAGGAGGCCATGGCTGGCTTGAGAGGGGGAAGGAAAAAAGCCCAAAGCCTTCTGTCATCCCAACAAAAAATTAAAAAAGGAAAATCCCATCCCTTAGGGGAAAAGGGGGCTGTTCTGAGGGTCTGTGAGCCAGGAGCAGCATCTCTGCTGCAGGGACACAGGTTTGGGTTCTGGCTTTGCAGGTGAACGGCATAAACGTGGAAGGCCTGCGGCACTCGGAGGTGGTGTCCCACATCAAATCCAGGGAGAACGAAGCCAGGCTCCTGGTGGTGGACCCTGAAACAGATGAATACTTCAAGAAGCTGGGGGTGACCCCCACGGAGGAGCACACCAAAGGTGAGGCCTTCCTTTCCCAGGGTGGCCCTGTGGCGTTCCCATGACTCACGGGTGCCTTGGGTGGGATCTCGGGAGTGAGGGAGAGTCACGTTTCCCTTCTGTCTCATCCCTCGGTAGTTTCCTGAGCACCACCCAGCTATTTATAAATAGTGAGAATACACCCTAATCCAGGCAAAAAGCAGTTTGTTACTTTTACGTTGCAAGTAATTAACTTAGGAACTCGCTGCCATGAGGTGACTGAGGCGTGGTGGGATTTGGGGGGAGCCTTCAAAGCCAGGTTGGATGGGGCTCGGAGCAACCTGTTCTAGTGGAAGGTGTCCCAGCCCATGGCAGGGGTTGGGATGAGATGGACTTCGAGATCCCTTCCAATCCAAACCGTGCCAGGATTTTGCATGATTCCATGAGCTGTTGGTCTGGAACCCGAGGGTGCTCGGAGATCCACGGAGCGGAGCCGGTGTGAGCAGGGGGAAGGGTGTCACGGGTGTCACGCCGGTGTGAGCAGGGGGAAGGGTGTCACGAGTGTCACGCCGGTGTGAGCAGGGGGAAGGGTGTCATGGGTGTCACGCCGGTGTGAGCAGGGGGAAGGGTGTCACGGGTGTCACACCGGGTGATCACGGCGTGGCCGCTGCAAGGAAGTGTTTTCCTTGCTGCTGAAACCTGGCAGGGAAAGCTGCCCGGCCGCTCCCAACCTGCCGTGTCCCGGGTGGGAGGGAGCGCTCCCAGCCCGGCCTGCCCCCCACCCCGGCTCAGTGGGCAGCTCTGTTCCCAGGACAGCTGTTCCTGAGCTGCTCCCGGGGCGCTCAATGGGCAGATTTGTCCGCAGAAGTGGGTCAGGCGGCGCTGGGAGCGCGCGGGGCGAGCGCGGTGTCAGATGCTCCGCGGGGTCCCAGGAGGAGCCGGGGATGTCTGCTGGCTCCAGCCATAAAGGAGCCCTTGTTCCCGGGGTGGGGACGGAGCCGTTGGGAGGGTGGGTGGGTGCTCCAGCCCCTGCCTTGGCCCTGCAGCACTCGCTGCTGCCTCGGCGCATTCAGCAGAGCCCGGGAGTTGGGTCAGTCTGGACGGTGACGGCACCTGAGGTGGTGACAAAGTGCTCTGGTAGATTCTGTTGTTTGCAGGGTAAGAGGAAATAATAATTGTACCCTTTAATCGAGCTGCTTTGACCTCAGACTGACCATTTCCAAGCCTTACAGCTGATCCTGAGCACCTCAACCTTTAAGCCAATTAGCGGATTTTAAGACCTTTCAGGATTAAGGAAATATGAAAGTATTTCTAGACATGGCTCATTTTGAAATTACTTTTTTTCTTAAAGTCCAATTCCACTTTAATATCCCTTGTGATTTGAAGCTTGCTTCCTTTTAAATAATTTTTAAATGACACCAGAGACCCTAGCATCACTTCTGCTGTGAGCTGACTCTCCTAATGCCCATTGCTCAGAGCTTGTTGTACTCTGAACACGAGTCCAACGTTCAATATAATTAAATATTTAAGGACCTAAATGCCACAACTGAGGTTTTTGCACCAGCGTGCTCTCAAAATGAAGATTTAGGGGTTTTTTTCTAAACACAGCTTTGCCCCAGGGATCCCTGCAGTGATGCAGCCCCCAGATTGGTCTGCAGGGAAGCGTCCATGCTCAACATAATTCAGTTATTAATCCCATCACAATTAACACATCTGTTAGTCTGAGACAGATGAGACATGATAATGCCTGGGGCAATGGCTTGATCACTGTGACTGGCAGCTTAAATGCATTAAATATTATTAGTGTAAATCACCAGAAGGGAGCAAATAAAAGTCCAGGGTGCCTGGGGAATGGGTTGTTTGCCACACACTGTTGTGACACCACCAAGATGCTGATTGTGGTGCAGAATTTTGAGCTGTTTTTTTAAGGCTTTTAATTAAACAACCCCAGCTGAGGGTGTTCAGTGTGTTCCTTGCTGTGTTGTCCAGGTGTGGTACCTCAGCCCATGACAAATGGATCTGCACAGACTCAGGTGAGTGCTCACCTGCCCCGGGGTGTCCCCATGGCCAGGGGCAGCAGCGGGGGGAGCTCGGCTGGGTGGGAGGGTGTTGGAGTGATCAGAGGGGATCAGGGGTCTTTCCTTGGCTCCCACCTGTGCCAGGTGAGCCTGGTGGGATGACTCTCCAGCCTGGAGAGCAGGGGGATGCTCAAAACATCCCCAAGGCTCATTTAGCTCAGCTTTACTGCTGCTGGCTGGTTTTAATTGCTCCCCACTACAGCTTTAATTCAGGGGTCAAACAAAGCTGGTTTTAGCCTCATTTAATCCCCATGACAGAGGGAGGAGGTAGGTGACATCCTGGTACTGGCAGGATGCTTTCCTTGGTGTGGGGGATGTGGGAGAGCAGCAGCTCTGCTGGGAAATCCCAGGGAGATCCTGTTTGTGCTGGGTCAGCACGACCATCCCCTCCAGGCTCTGTTCCCGTCCCTGGAGGAGCCCAACAGTGTAGTGGGGTGTCTGTCCCCACCAGGCTGGAGCATTTTTCCACCTGGCTTTTTACTTTTGGTCTAATTCTGTCTTTGCACAAACCAGACTAACATTTTCATTTCCTCCAGCTGAATGGAGGATCCACATCTTCATCTCACAGCGACCTGCAGAGTCCTGGGAAGGAATCAGAGGTAAACCCCAAACACTCTCCCTCCCTTTTACACCCTGGTGTAGGTACAAACCTGCCTTATAGTGCTGGGTATCGACATGTTCTCAGTTTGTTTCCCGGGCTTGGGTTCACTTGTATCCACCCAGCAGCCAAAATCCAGAGTTTTCTCTCATCCCCTGCACTGTGGATGAGTGTGGAAGGATAAATCCTTCAAGATGGATACATAACTCCTCCAGGTGGCTGACTAAGGGCTCGGGACCCTCGGGGTGATGTTCCTTCCCCTCTTTGCCCTGGGACAGAACAGCTCATGGGGGTCACGTGGCCTCTCCCATCAGCAGCAGATGCTCCATCAGGAGATGAGTTTTGGCAGGGTGTGTTTGTGTCCTGGCCCTGGCAGGACTCCTGTCCCTTGGGGCATCGTGACCTCAGGGAGGAGGTGGCTCTGCCCCAGATGTCCAGGGGTAAGGGCAGCAAGTTAATTGGCCCCTTGTTGGGCAGTGACTCCTGCTTGAGTAGAACGAAAGGAGGTGTGAGTTGAAAGGGTGTCTGCAGAGTTTGGACTGGAGGCTGGGAAGCTGGGAGTAGCAGAGCTGGGAGGCTCGAGTGCTGCTGCCAGGACCAAGGCAGGCAAAAATCTGAAAAAGCCAAATTACTTTTAGTTTGGAGCACAATGAATTTGTCACGGTTTTCGAAGGAGCTGCTCAGGATGGGAGGAGCGGGATT
>JAWWLV010000035.1:15212348-15231188 GCA_035041135.1 Platyrinchus mystaceus
GGGTTTTGGTGGGGGGGTGGCCCGGCGTGGCCCCCGGGGTGTGTTGGGGTGGGGGTCCCGCGGTGACCCTGGTGTGTGTTGTGGTGGGGGTCCCGCGGTGTGACCCCCGGTGTGTGTTGTGGTGGGGGTCCCGCGGTGTGACCCCCGGTGCGTGTCCCAAGGGGGGTTGTGCCGTGTCCCGGGGCGGTGGGAGGGGGATGTGGCATGTCCAGGCTTGTTTGGGAGCATGGGGCGACAGTGTGCCATGGCCAGGGGTGTGATAGGGGTTTGGGGGGGTCCCCCAGGCGGTGGGTGAGGCTGCGGTGTGACCCCCTGAGGCTGGGGATGGTGATGGTGGGTGGGACCCCAGTGTGCCTCGGGATGATGGGCTGGGGGCTGTGTGTGTCCCCAAGGATGGTGGGCTGGGGGGTCGTGGTGTGTCCCTCGGGGTGGGGGGCTGGGGGCTGCAGTGTGACCCCTGGTGACACTGGGCTGGGGACTGTGTTTTGTCCCCTGGGATGCTGGGACAGGCTCTGCGGTGTGTCCCGGGAGCACCAGTGATTGCTGTGCCCAGGGCAGGGGGCTGGGGCTGTGCCAGGAGCAGGGGTCCTGCTCTGAGCAGGGTTCTGGGGTCTCCAAGGGGCAGCAGGTTGGGGGGAGACAGTTTCTGGAGGATAACACCGTAATGGCTGTGCTGGTTCTCGCCCTCCTGTTTGTCTTGCCATGGCAGCACTTGGATGTTCCAACACTCAGATTTGTAAGTCCTTCCTCACTTCTGCTGCATCCACATGTACTGTACAGCACTGTGCTCTTGGCCACTTTGGTCTGTGAACAAGAATCGAGCTCACACCCTCCAAAAAGTGTGTGTGTTTGGTTATACTTCACAAATGAGCACAAGTGTGGTGGGGCTGGGCATTCAGAGCTCCCAGAAATGGCACCCCAGAGCTCCACATTCCCCAGGGAGCTGCAGGATGCAGGTGCTGAAGGCAGGAGCAGCACAGGCTCCTCGCTGTTTTCTCACTGTTGGGCTTCTCCCAAGTTTGAAAAGGCTTCAGACAACACCAGACCTGTTTGGAAAAGCTGTGGTGTGACGCTGTTGTTGGTGTTTTCTTGCTTAAACATTCTCCTTGGGCCTCCCTTACCAGAACCCCGTTTGTGTTTGCAGGGCCTCGGTGCTGGGCAGCAATGGCAAAGCCGCAGAGCAAGGATTCCGGACTGAAGGAGAAATTCAGGAACCTCCTGGGGCTGGGAACATCCCGGGGAAGTTCCAAGTCGTCGGAGGGCAAGCAGACAGAGTTTGTCATCACCGCAGAAATACTCAAGGTGTGAGAAGTGAGCGGAGTAAAGGTGGGGACAGTGCCTGGGTCACCTGAGCTGAGGGATCAGGAGGGCTTGCTCCTTCTCCTTGCTCTTCTGGCACACAGTTGCTCTTGGATCATTCCCCCTCCTGATCTCTCAACTCGCTCTCTAGTGAAATGGATGTAAAAATCACCTACTCTGCAGCTCCAGCATCTCTGTTATCCAGTGTTTGAATATTTTGCAGATACTCTGTAGCATGGTGTTGTCTCACATCATGTTACAAGGTGTTTCCCTGTTCCCCTCTTCTCTATGCTCAGCCCAATGAAGTTTCTGTGGTGATATTTTGCACAAGCTGGGAACTCTTTCTGTTATATAAAAACCTTACAGTTCTGTGGAAAGTAAAAATAAAATAAAGTAATTGATTCCGGTAATTGGTACAGCAAGTCTGCAAGTAGAACAGTTGGCACAGAAGGAGAAAAACACAAAAAAAAAGGAAGAAAGAGACCAGAATTCCTTCTCCCCTTGGACAAAGGGGTGTTTCTAGTAGGATAAACTGTTGGCTTATTTCTCCATTTCTTTCCAGGAACTGAGCGTAGAGTGTGGATTGAGTAACAGGATACGAGCAATTGGTCAGATCTGTGAAGTGGCAAAAACCAAAAAAATTGAAGAGGTAAGCTCCAGAGTAAGGACTGAATTCCAGAGTGAGTAATGAAGAGGTAAGTTCCAAGAGTATTGGAAAGATGGAAATTTAAACAGCAGCTTTTAATGTATCATGAAGTGCTCCTGTAGTTTTGACTGCTTTTTAAAATTGACAGTCCCAGGGGCTGGTTTGTGCTGTCCAGAGCTGTAAAAGGAAATGAGTCTTGTCCAACCTACCAGCTCTGGAGCAGAGAGGATGGAGCTGATGGGCTTCCTGGACTGACTGGAGGGGGAATGCTGTGAATATTCAGAGCAGTTCATGGAAGATGATGTTAAGAGGGGTTTTCTATCTCCCTCTGCCTGCTAATAAGCAGCCTCAAATAGTTTTTGAACTCATCTTGTAGTTGGGTGAAGGTTTCTGCACAAATCTTCACGCTGCAGTGAGTGAATGAGGAACTTCAGTTCCTGGGGTGCAGGAACGCGACGGGATTTGGCGTCTCATGGGGTTCATCCCTGGATTCATTGAGTGCCAAAACTAATGACTGACCTACTGGGTAAAGATCCCAGGGAAAGCTGAGCTTTCCTGCTGTGTCCTGTGTTTGCAGCACGCAGTGGAAGCGATCTGGAAGGTGGTGGCTGACATGCTGCAGCCGGAGCGTCCGGCCGAAGCCAGACACGCTGTGCTTCACCTGCTGAAGTCGATCGTTCAAGGACAGGTGAAAACAACCAGACTGTGGAAGAAACACTGGCTTAAACTGGGGATTGTGCAGAGGAGGAACGTAAAAAATATTGGGTGTCTCTTTTCTACAGATTTTCATACTTCTTATTTTGATCGTGCTTCCTAAATGGGAAGAGGAAGTGTTTTAATTTAAGTCCTGTTTTGACCTCATAGCAGAACTTTTTATACAACTCATAGAAAGCTCTTCTGGTTTGGGTCAACATTCTTGAAAAAGAGGAAATAATTTGGGTGAAGTTCAGCATAATTCAGCAAATTTTACATGGTCTTTGCACAGACCTTCTAGTCCCAGTCTGCAGCTGGTTTTGATGTTTCAGCATGTCAGGTATCCAAGAGGTTCTGGGTGAGACACTTTTCCAGCCTGGCCAAGTTCAGCATACTGTGAATTCTTCAGATTTCACAATGTGCTGCACAAACACAAGGCTGGATTAGCTCAAAATTGTAGTTTTCAGTGTTCTGAAAAAGCAGGGGTGGATGCTTATGAAAAGAGTAGGCATTGATTCAGTAAAAAAATATAATTTCAGGCATGAAGATTGCTGATGTAAACCTTGATAATGCCCAGGCCTTAACCCTCTCCCTTTTTTTCTTTAAAGGGTGAGAGATTAGGGATCCTCAGAGCCCACTTTTTTAAGGTTATTAAGGACTATCCTTCCAATGAAGACTTGCATGAGCGGCTCGAAGTGTTCAAGGCTCTGACAGAGAACGGACGATACATCACCTACTTAGAAGAAGAGTTGGGTGAGTATTGTCCTCAGTTTGGTGGGAATGAGTCAAGGCACAGACATCCAGTGATAAGACAAAAAGGCAGTGACATAATTTCTGGGTAGAAAGCTTGTTGTAATGGGCTTTTTTTCTTCCTTTAGCTGATTTTGTGCTGCAGTGGATGGATGTTGGTTTGACTTCTGAGTTCCTCCTGGTTTTAGTGAACCTGGTGAAATTCAATAGCTGCTATCTGGAAGACTATGTAGCTGACATGGTCCAGTAAGTTGTTTTTTTTAACTTGTCTGTGCTTATTCTTGGTAAATTATAGGAGAAAGTTGCAGACCAGTGTAAAGGATTTTTTTCATCCAGTCTGGATTTGTTTCATTCCAGGCCATACCTGACATTTCCGACAAGTATCTGAATTTCAGTTCTTCCAGTGTCCAGATCTCTTCTAGTTTAACTAAATGTGCTTTCCCTATTTCATGGGGCAGACCTGGTTGCATTGCTTAGTCTCACAAAGGGCCTGTGCTCTTGCATTAGTACAGACCTGCTGAGTTGCATTTAAGTGCCACTTTAACTTTATAAAGAGGTTGTAATGCTCAGTGTCTCAGAGAGTGTTCCCAACATTGCCACAGGAAGGGGAATGATGAGTTAAATAACATGGCAATTAACCTGTCTGTTCTGGCTCTTTGTAATTTGCCTAAAATCATATGAAGCAAGCAATTAAAATTAAATGTTCTTTCCTAACAGCAAGATCTGCCTCTTGTGCATTCAGACTTCATCATCTGTGGACATAGAGGTCAGTGGTTTGTGTCTCTTTTTGTACTTCAGAATTCTTTGAAATTCTTTGTGGCTTCTACAAACAAAATCAGATCATCAGACTCTTGGTCTATTCTCATCTTTCAAGAGAGCTGATACAACATTTTACTATTTGTAAGCCATTGGATCTCACACACCAATAATAATTTTATTTATTTTAAACCAAACAGAGCATTGGTAATTCAATAAGTGAATCAATTTTTCAACAGTGCTTTTTAGTAAGAAAAAAAACCCCAAAATGCCTTCATCCTTTTTGACTTCCAGAGGGTTTTGTGGGTCTGCCAATGAGCATTTAACCTGCTTTATTGCTAGAGAAATGTATAGCCATTTTGTCTTTCCCTTTCTCAAAGATTTCCTTGCAAGTCCTCGATGCAGTTGTTTGCTACAACTGTCTGCCATCAGAGAACCTGCCCGTGTTCATCATCACTCTGTGCCGTACCATCAACGTGAAGGAGCTCTGTGAGCCCTGCTGGAAGGTCAGAACCTCCTGCCTCTTTTGTTTTTCAGTGGCTTCACTGTTTTGGCCTCACAGATGAAGTGCCGGTTGTGCCTGTGCACATCTGCTCTCAATTTCAGTTTGGTTTTAAGGGTAAATTAAAAATTGCTGAAGTATTAATGGACCAGCATGTTGTTAGTGTGAGTCCTGCCACGTCCATGGAGTTCACCCCTGGGTTCCTCTCAGCTGATGTGACAGGTTTCTGTTGTGGCATGGAAAAGGCTGGACACATTTATTTACCAAAGCACAGCACAACTGGCCAGCTGAATGCATGTTTAGGCACTGAGTGTTTTAACAATTGGATATTCAGGTGTTCTCTTTGAACTTGCAGCTCATGCGCAACCTTTTGGGAACTCATTTGGGACACAGTGCCATCTACAACATGTGCAGGATCATGGAAGACAGGTAAAGCAGAAGAAATCCCTCACAAACCCCAGGAATTCAGTAGAGGTCCTGTTAAGAGAGGTGGGGAGTCAGCCACCTCAGCAGAAGAAGCTGAAGGTTCTGGTGCTTAGAAATTAGTTCCCTTCTTAGTTATGCTGCTGAAGTGCTCATTTTGGGGCCTTTCTGAGTTTCATTTTCCTCTGTTTAAGGTTGTGGTGGAGGATTTGGGGCTTTTCATGTTTGCCAACTGCTGTGCGAGGCCCTGATGTGTAACAGCTGGGAGTTCCTGTCGGGGCAGTGTGTGTTCCTGTTGGCTTTGTGTGCTCCAATAATTGTGGGATGGGCTGAACTTGCCTTCCCTGTGTTCCCAGAGCCTACATGGCGGACGCAGCGCTGCTGAGGGGGGCTGTGTTCTTCGTGGGGATGGCTCTGTGGGGTGCTCACCGCCTCAATTCCCTCAAGAACTCCCCGACTTCCGTGCTGCCTTCCTTCCTCAAGGTAGGATGGGATGCTGGGGGAACTTTTAAGTCAGTTGTACAAATTCAGAAGAGAAAATATGGCCCCTTACACCAGAGATCTCCATAGGCCCTAAAGATGAGAAGGAGAAATTGGGTGTGGGGTGAAGCAGGGAGAAGCAGTAAAAAAAGAGGGTTTAAGTTTGAAGCTGGGGCCTCCTCCTGGAATATCTTTTTTGGCCAGAAAAGCAAAGTCTGAATTCTTTTTAGCACATTGTGGGTACTTTAGCTTAAAAAAATAAAAAAGCCCCAACAATTTTCACTCTTTCCAGTGCGTGGTACAAGAAGTGAGGGACAGTGTCTTCAGGGACAGCCTCAGAGCTCTTAAAACTTCCTCATCCAAGTGCCTCAGGCAGGAATTACTGGCTTGAACTCCTGTCCTGTGTCTGCCTGTAGGATGGGGCTGTGTTTGACATCTGAGCTACAGCTGAATGCAGGAGGGCAGAAATCCTCTTGAGAAAATGGTTCTTTGCTGTGTCCTTTGTGTGTAGGGACTTGAATATATTTATCTCAGGCCTCCGGGCTAATTTCCTAATTAATAAGGCGTGTTTCATTTGAATTAAGAGGCTTTCTGAGCACTACTTTCCAGCTGTTCAGTGACTGAAATGCTTTGTGTCCCAGGCCATGACGTGTCCCAATGCAGTTGTGTCCTACGAGATAGTTCTGTCCATAACACGCCTGATAAAGAAATACGGGAAGGAGCTGCAAGCTGTGACCTGGGATATCCTTTTGGACATCATGGAGCGGCTGCTGCAGCAGCTGCAGGTGGGTGTTGAGCCTGGCTTGGTGGGCTCTCATTCCAGAGGCTTTGCCACGGATTTTTTTTGCAAGTTAAACTCCTGTCTGTGCACTCCAGTGAACTTGGAAGCTGAGGAAGCTTTAGCCCTGTTCTCACTGCTGTGCTTCCCAACTGAGTTTTCTGTTTGTATTTAAAATTAGCACTTTCTGGTGAGGTAGAACTCTTTCAGGGATGGTTTTGTCTCTGTTTCAGAGCCTGGAGAGCCAAGAACTTAAGTCCATTGTACACGATCTTTTGACTACAGTGGAAGAACTCTGTGACCAGAATGATTTTCATGGTTCTGAAGAGAGATTTTTCGAGCTGGTGGAAAAATGTGCTGATCAGAGACCAGTAAGGCTTTATTAATGTCCTCCTTTGTTGCCAGTTGAATCTATTCTGTTACAGCTGAAAGTTGGGAGTCCTAAAATAGCAGAGGGTCAGAAAATCCCAGCAAGGACTTCCATGAGCCTTTTCTCGGGGTGGGTTTGGGAGGATGGATATATTGTGTTTGTTTATACACTAAAAGAATAATTCTTGATCTTTCCATGAAAGGAATCTTCTGTATTAAACCTGATAACATACAGAGCTCAGTCCATCCATCCTGCCAAAGATGGCTGGATTCACAACCTGCAGCTGTTAATGGAGAGATTCTTCAGGTAGGAAATCATAACTTTGTGAACGTCTTATATTTAAGAAGCACTTTGAAGTGTTTCTTGCCACCTTTTCATGTTAGATAATTTTGTTTTCTGAAGTTCTAACGTTCTGAGGTTCCAAGTTGGTAAATGACAGCTTAGAAGTGTGGTAGTCCCAGGGCACAGTACATGAAAGGATTTATTTAACAGGATAAAAGCTTTCCACTAAGTTATTTATGGTGCTTTTTTCCCCCCTTTATTTCCATTGGATACTATTCCAATTAGCTTAGGCAGTTGTGTTCCACTCCACAGCACTTTGTAGTTCTGACACCAAACAAGATTTTCCTGTTAAGCATCAGGATTGCATATGGTTATTCAGTATTCCAGTTATCTGGTTTTGAATTGGTGCTCCTAAAAGGGTTCTGTGCTCTAAAACATCAACATGCAGCAATACCAAACTTGTGTCTCCTCTGTGAAATGCTGCCAAAGAGCAGCTCTTCCTCAGTGCCATGTGTTTGGTTTCAAATTTGCTCACCAGAGCACTTGTTCTTCTGACATGTGCTTCCTAGTTTGGATTGGAAATGGGCAAACTGCAATTACAGGTCTCCAGAAGTAGTAAAAGCTGAACTGGGATCTGAGTTTCCAATAGTTCTTGAATCTTATTTTGTACGTAGAGACATCAGCTGAAGGCTCAGCTCATCTCTCACAGTTATTGTTCCAACTCTGAAGTTCCTTATTTTACTTTAAGTTTACTTTCCTTTTCCCTCTTTCCTAAGTATCCACAACCTTATTTTATTCATTCTGAATTTGCTCTTCCCATTTTAGGAATGAGAGTCGTAGTGCCGTTCGAATTAAAGTTCTGGATGTCCTGTCCTTTGTGCTGAGTATCAACAGGCAGTTCTATGAGGTGTGTGTTCACCTGTTTCTGATGATCACATGTGAGGTCTCAGGTGGGTGGGAAGGGCTTTGGTGAGGCACATTTCCAGGTGGGCTCCAGGTCCTCTCTGCCAGTGGGGAATGCAGAAGACTGTGCTTGAAATCTTGCACACACAGCTGACAGCAACATGTCAAGGCTCATGGGGGTCTGTCCTCTTGCAGGAGGAGCTGATAAACCTGGTGGTGATCTCTCAGCTGGCTCACATTCCAGAGGATAAAGACCACCAGGTCCGAAAACTGGCCACTCAGCTGCTCGTGGACCTGGCTGAGGGCTGCAACACCCATCACTTCAACAGCCTGCTGGATATCATAGAGAAGGTGAGTTCCCTGCCAGGCCTTGCATGGCCAGCAGGGATCACCTGCTGGGGGCTCTCCTGGCCTTCCAGGCTGGAAATAAAGGAAAGGTGTGTTGCAGATTTAAACCATGTATTACTTTCCTCTTTCCAAGGTGGCTGCACATTCTCTCTCATCTCCTTCTGAACTGGAAGAGAGGGACTTGCTGTCGTATTCAGCTTCTCTGGAGGATGTCAAAACAGCAGTTCTTGGGCTCCTGATAATTCTTCAGGTAAATGCTCCAGAGAATTAAACAAATTGTTCATAATAATCTTCTGCTGGACCTGGATTTTAGATAAATATTCCTCCATTATTCAGAACATTTTTTCTGACTATTTTTAAAACTATATGATGTGTTAACTGTTGTTTTGGTAATTTCTTTTGCTTTTGGATGCTGTAGGACCGTTTGCTAAATGTTTCACTTTCTTAATTTCCATTATACAAGGCATATGAGCACATTTCCATGTGGAGAGCAGATGTGTTCATAAATTAGGAGAAAAGAGGAGTTCATAACCTTGAATAGATTCATTGTGTTTGGTTGGGGTGTTCTGAGCTGTGGTTAAGCAGTTGTGAAGAGCAGGCTGTTCCTGCCAGTGCCCCTCTGGAGCAGACAGGGTTGCTCTGGAGTCTGCAGAGTTTCCTTGCAGAGCCATCTGTTCATCTTGCACTCAGGATCAAGTTTTTGCTGCGTTTCTCTTGGGATTCTCAGTGCAGACACACATTTCTGACTGGGTAACAAGTGTCCTTGTGCTGTGTGTCTGTGTCCCTGTCAGACCAAGCTGTACAGTTTGCCCTCCAGCCACGCCATGCGGGTGTACGAGATGCTGATCCAGCACGTCCAGCGCCACTACATCTACTCCTACAGCCTGCCTGTGGCCAGCAGCATCAGGTTGCAGGTAGGAGCAGTCCCCTGTGCTCTCAGGTCCAGAGCTGTGTGCTGTCTGGGGAATTCTTGGCTGGCAGGTGGGGAAGGTGTGTTCTAGACCTTCCCAGACCTAGAGCGAAATGTCTCTTGGCTCACAGAAGGATGTAAATTCACTGCCTCCTACAGAACTAGCCATGGCATCTCTTAAAAATCCCTGTGTGCTTGTAAAAATGTCATGTGGGGAGGTGGGAGAGCATTCCCCTGGCTTGGGGTTTGACTGACTCCAGTGTCTGTTGTATACCCTGTCACAGGTATTTGATTTCTTGCTGATGCTCCGAGCTGACTCCCTCCACCGCCTTGGCCTCTCCAACAAGGATGGAGCAGTGAGGTTCAGCCCTTACTGCCTCTGTGATTTTGTGTAGGTTCCTCATTGTGTTAAGCAAAGGAATCCCAAAATGGTTTAGGTTGGAAGGGACCTTTAAAGCTCATCTCTTTCCTACCCCCTGCCATGGGCAGGGACACCTCCCCCTAGACCAAGCCCCGTCCAACCTGGCCTTGAACACATATTCATTTACTTTCTTATTTAAAAAAACCTCCTGTTTTTCCAACTATTTGAGGTTTTTTGTATGAGCTTAATGACCCATCAGTAGCAATCTGTAGGTTTTCTTTATCTTCCAAATCCTAGACCAGTTACAACTTAGGATTGTCTGAACCAATAACTCTTTAGTAAATTGTTCTTACAAATCACTTGCCTGCAGAGCTCTTAATCTCAGACATGAAATCTATGTTCCTGCTCACAAAACTTCACAAAACTATTTGCAGTTTCCTGCCTCAAACCAGTTTTCACGTTGAGTTTCAGTTTGATGATTTAGTCAGTCAAATCTGACTATTTTTAATTTAATAGCTTGTCTAAAGTTCTCTGTGTAACACACCCCAAAATAAACCTTTCTGAATTTGCTGCAGGCCTGGATAGAAAAATCCTTCACCTGACCAGATGAACTCATTGCTGTGTACTACTGTGCTTCTTTTAATTGAAAATGCAGTTCATATCATTGTTTGTTCTTTAAACTGGCTACCAAATAGGGCAGCACTGTAGGTTACTTGAATAAGGCTGTTCTGAGCTTGATTTTACATTACATGACGTGTATTTTTCTTCCTTTCCATGTTGTAGAGAGGCAGAGAAGAGGGCTGCTGACAAAAAGCCCCCTGGCACACTCTCTCCACCTTCAGGCAGCCCCAGTGTGCCTTCCCAAAATGCCACCATCCGGATTGGGCATCTCCCATACTCCATGGTCTTTGGTGTCCTCCTGCAGTGCTTGAAGCAGGTATGTCCACCCTTGTCATCCTTGTGTCCACCAGCTGGCTGGGCAATTCTACCCCAAAATATCTAAATAAGGTCTGAAAAGCGATTTCTTCTCCTTCCTGGCCAGAATCTGAGTGTGATTGTGGAGCTTCACAACCACCAGTGGGAGCAGCGGTTCAGCTCTTCAGAAAATAAGCACATCTTTCATTTCACTGCTTCAGAGCAGACAAGGGCAAAAAAATGTGCTGGTTAAAGCAAGATTAAACAAGTCATCCTGTTGCTGAAAGGGCATTTGAAAGTTCCACCCTACTGGAAGGTTTTGAGGTGTTTTGAGAATTGGTGAATGTTTCGGTCACTAATAAGCTGTAAATATAAATTGTTCCTGAGGGTGGTGTTGGACACAGATCTGTGTGAGAGGTTGGCTGGATCTAGAAGTTAATTTGTGCTGGTGCTTAAGAGAATTGAATTCTGGCTCTGTCTTGTTGAGCTGTGCCAGATCTGGATACAATTTCTATTCCAGCTTGTGGTGCCAATGTTGCACCTAGAGCTGAGTGACAGACAGGGAGAAACTTGTGACAGCTCAGTGCCACTTCTTTTTCTGGAGCTGCCATGACAAGACCTACATCTGCCTAGGAAACGGCAGGTTGTCTGGAATTTGATTGATTTTACTTTCAAACTGAACTGAAATCACACAAAAATTTCAACTTTAGCATTTTCTTTCTTTGCAGGAGACAGACTGGAAGGTGCTGAAGTTGGTTCTGAACAAATTACCCGAATCCCTCCGCTATAAAGTGCTGTTTTTAACCTCTCCTTGTAACATCGACCTCCTGGCCTCTGCACTGAGCTACATGGTAATGCCATGGATGCACAGCCACCAGGTCCTTGGTTTGCTTGGGAATTGACTGGGGTTTGTTTTTAGAGTGTTATTCTGTCTTCAGTCTAATATTTTAAAGATTAGTGGGCTGGTTGTCAATCCTCACTCTTTTGTGAGGGTTGTTTTAGGTACAGAGTAGGTAATAATGAGTGTTCTTTATATATATATATATATATATATATACACACACATGTGAAAAGGGAGCTGTGGCAGTGCCTGTCTGCTGCCTTTTGGAGAGCATTTGTCGTGTGAGGTGTCCTGAGTTGCTGTGGTGTATCAGCTCACAGACAAGAAGACCACGGACCGGCTCCACGGAACCCCGGAAGGCTTTTCCCGCACTGATTTGCACCTGGCTGTGGTCCCAGTGCTGACAGCATTAATATCTTACCATAATTACCTGGACAAAGCTAAACAGGTATGGGGGAGGCAGGGGGGTGTAGAGAGGTTGGGGCCTGAGCCTGCAGAGAGAGCATTTTCTCTATGAGCTTCTTAGGAGACAGAGAAGAAGGTAGCACTGCCCTTTGCTGTTAGGAAAAGCTGCATCTGCTGAATTTGGGGTGGGATCAGGGGGAAGAAGTACTTTGCTAACTCCATGCAGGATTCGCTGCCTGGTCAGGTGGATTCATTGCTCACCTGTTCCCCCTTACCCTTCACTCTCTGCAGTAAGACCGTAATGACCCCAAAATTCTGCTGAATCAGAAGCTTAAATATTGATGTCCAAACTGTCTGCTTGATTGAAGTCCCACATTAAGATTTTGGCCTATAATATATGGAGCACTATTTAAAGCTCTGTGTTAAAATTCTGGTGTGTCAGACAGGCCTTGCAGGCTGTTCTGGAATGCTGACTGGAGTCAGGAGATGGTGCAGCAGGGATTTTCTGTTTTCCTGTGTTAAGGCTTTGTTTCCTGTCCCCTCTTGCAGCGTGAGATTGTGTATTGCCTGGAGCACGGGCTGATCTATCGCTGTGCCAACCAGTGTGTGGTGGCACTGTCGGTCTGCAGTGTGGAGATGCCCGACATCATCATCAAGGCACTCCCTGTCCTAATAGTCAAATTAACCCACATTTCTGCTACAGCCAACATGGCAATCCCTCTCCTAGAATTCCTGTCAAGTAAGTTGTGATGTTCTTCTCCTTTTGGTCTTCTGTAGCTGTGTTGTTTGCTCTGAATAAGGGTGTTTTGATTGTGTTGGTCATATGGAATGCACTGTAAGGGTTTCAGTGATGCCCTTGCTCCATCCTCAAGACATAAATGTTTGATCAGCTCTTGTTTGTTACTGTTTTTCTATTTAAAGCACTTGCACTGAAGAGAGAGACATGCTCTGTGTAGTGCAGCCACAGTGCTAGAAAACACAGTTCTGCTCTCTCCTCCTTGCACGACATTTTGCCATCACGTTACTTCCATGTCAGCTGATCATTTAGAAGAAACAAAATAATTCAAATTAAACTGAATCGTGGTGTTTGAATAGTTTGTGTCCAGTCCTCACCTGTGTTGGCTTTCTTGTTGAACTGTTGCAGCTCTGGCCAGGCTGCCTCACCTGTACAGGAACTTCGCAGCAGAGCAGTACGCGAGCGTGTTCGCCATCTCCCTGCCCTACACAAACCCCTCCAAGTAAGGCCACAGCAAATGTGCTGCTTCCTCCTCTCTTAAAATTAACAGTATGGAGATGCCTTTCTTGTAGGTTATTTATAGGATACTGCTCATTCTGGTGTCTCCAGGCTTGTCCTGAAGAAGGGACATTTCTTCCCTGGGAGGGTGGGGAGGCCCTGGCACAGGTTGCCCAGAGAAGCTGTGGCTGCCCCATCCCTGGAAGTGTCCAAGGCCAGGTTGGACAGGGCTTGGAGAAACCTGGGCTAGTGGAAGGTGTCCCTGCCCATGGCAGGGGGTGGGATGAGATGGTCTTTAAGGTCCCTCCAAACCATTCCAGGATTCTGATTCTGTGACATGGTCGCCTTGGAGAAAACACCTGTTTTTCTTGAACAGAACTTTTGAGTTTTTTTTTTTTTTCTTTAGAGTAGGGAAAGGATGAGGTCTGTTTCTCAGATTGAACCATGCAGCATTAAGCTCTGGAGGTGTTTCTGCTGTTCCAGGTTTAACCAGTACATCGTTTGCCTGGCCCACCACGTGATCGCCATGTGGTTCATCCGCTGCCGCCTTCCCTTCCGCAAGGACTTCGTCCCCTACATCACCAAGGTAATGGGCACCACTCAATCCAGCAGCACAGGGCAAAAGGGATGGCTTACAAACTGATCTGAGGACTTTAAAGGTTCTGTTTAAAGCAAGGAGAACAATCTGCTTTTCTTCTCAGCACCTCTTTCAGTGCTGCCCGTGAGCTCTCGCGCGTCGGTTGGGGGGTTGCAGACTCTGAGCTGCCCGTTGTGGCCATTCACACTGTCCCCTCTTGTCCCCACGGGCAGGGTTTGCGCTCCAACGTGCTCCTCTCCTTTGATGACACCCCTGAGAAGGACAGCTTCAGGGCTCGCAGCACGAGCCTCAACGAGAGGCCAAAGAGGTAAATCCCACGGAGCCCGGCAGGGCCGGTGTTCCCTGCTCTCTGCTCACACCCTTCCCTGGGTTTCCCTGAAGGAGGCTGGGTCTGGGTAGCCAAAATGTGTCAGTGCAGTAAGCAAGGAAAGTAAACCTCTTTAGGTCAGGGGATTGGGCCAAGACAAACAGGTTGGTAGGAAGCTGGGATCAAACCAGGCTGGCAGTCTGGTGGGGAGATGAGGCATCACTGGCTGTCCTGGAAGCCTTTGCAGTGAGGTGTGGGCCTTTTTGGTGTTAATTTTTGAAAATCAGCAGTTCTTTCAGGTTGATGTGTGTCAGTACAGCGTTACCAGAAACAGCAGGGTAAAGTAGTACCAGAAGGAACAGAATCCCATGCTCATAAGGATTGTGTGAACTCCTTTCATAACTGATCTGTAATGACTGATTTTTAAATGAATGCCAGAGAATTGGTCATGATCGGCAACCTGGATATAAATTAGAGAGCCAGTGGTGTGTTTTTCCATGGTGTTCCCTGTCAGGTCAGTGCACTGGCTGGCACACAGCTGCCTTCTGTCTGTCTGGATATCCTGACCCCTTTTTATTTTTTAATTTTGAGGCCCTCATGTCAGTTTTGGCAAAGCCTCTAATTAGAAGCCGGAGTGTATCTTGCCAGCAGTCTTTCAGAGTAGCCTTTTGCATATTCCTTGGAAGGCATTCAGGGTTTTTGCAACGTCCTTCTACCTGCAGGGATTACCTAAATTGGTTCACTTAACTTGCTTCAGTGTTGTGAGCAGCGAGCACACGGTGGCATCTGAGCCCTGGGGAAAGTGCCTCTACTTTACCTGCAAGGCTCGAGGAGAGTCTTGCACTGAAGAAACACCATCCCTGCCCTAATGCTGCAGCTGTAAACCCTGTGTTGTGTTTTGTCTCTCCCATCTCCTCCTCCTCTTCCATCCAGAAACTTGGAAGAGAAGCCTTTTGACACTCATCTCTCCAATTAGAATTTCAACTAATCTTTTTTTTCCTTTTTTTCCCCCCCAAAAAAAAACCCTGTTAAATTCTACCAGGTTGGAATACTACTGTATCTAAAGGCTTTTACTGGATGACTTTGCACTGAAGTCTCTGCTGAGGAGTGTGGGCTGTACTCAGGCAGCGACCTGAAGCACTGGAATGGCAGGATGCCACTGCCTCTGGGTCTGGCTGAGCTTGGATTCTGGCCAGGGGAGAGAGGAAATGGCTTGGAGCAGATATATTTCCTTGCTTGAGAAGCTTCTGTGCTTGGTTTTCTGTCCTTAAGGCCAAAGAGTGAGCATTCCCATGCCCTAGCTGAGGTGCTGGGTGTTCCAAGAGATCACGATCCCAATGGTTCCCAGGGTTTCTGGATGTCCTGGTGTTGGTGGAGGTGATTATTTCCCAGTGGGAGCCTGTGCTCTCTGCAGCACATCCCCAGTGGTGGCCAAAGATCTGAGAGAGGTTGTTGGGAGAAGGACAGATAAATTCTACTCCCTCTAGGTGGCAAACTGAGATGTAATAACTCACTGAAAGGAGGGTGGCAAATAAAGTGTGTTTAGAAAGAGCCAGAGGGGTTAAGTCAGTGTCTGTATTTTACCCACAGGGATGGGAACTGCTGGACCAACTGTTCTGTCCAAATGAGTACCAAGCCTGGCAAGCATCTCAGTGATTAATTAAAGTGCCTCTTAGACCTTAATTGCTGTCATCTCCCACATGTGGTTGGCACTTGACAGCCTGAACACTAATTTCCTCTCTGTTCCAGTTGAAAGTCAAGTGGGTTACCTGGAGCCACTGGAATTAAGCAGCTGGTTTGGCAAAGAAGCATCACAGAGTCGACAACAGCCAAGGGGGTGTTTGCTGGCTGGGCAGTGTGGGAAGGGTCTTTCTGGGGGGCTGAGTGTCCCCAGTGCCTCGAGCTGGGCTGAGGAGCACCTCTGAGAGGCCCTGGGTGTGTCGTGACTGGGGTAAAAGCTCAGATTTGAGCCAGGCCTAGCAGAGACAGAGATGGGTGACATGTTCCTGTGTCTCTTAGAAAAACCTGCTCCTGCCCAGTGTAGGTAAAGCACTTTAGGATCTGTGGAAGTCCTCAGGTGTTTAGTTGTGCTGAGGTGATGAGCTGGGGCGACACAAGACATGGTTGAACTGCACAAAACTTCTCAGCCTCGAGAAGTTTGTGCCCAGTGAGCCCTCAGGTGCCTTTGGTGAACAGCTCAGTATTCCAACTCTCATTTCAACCAGTTTTTTTTCTTTTAACTTGTACTAATTTCATTTGTTTTGTAGCACATTTAAAATCTTGTTTTCAAAAATGTGGTTTGTCTTTTTAATGCTTTCAGCTCTGCTTGTTTGTACGTTTTAATTTTTTTTTGTTTCCCTTTTTTTTTTTTTCTTTTGGCGTTTGTTTTATTTTCCATCACCCTCCGGGATCCCCCAATATTGACCCCGTGACTGTGACCTTTCAACCTACATCCCTACAATGATTTCCTCCCTTCCTGTGACCTCTTTTGGGGCTTGGTGCTTCTCCACATAGTAGTTTAAGACTAGCCAAAAATGCAAAGCAAGGCTTGAATAACTCTCCTCCAGTGAAAGAGCTGAAAGAACCCTCTGCAGTTGATGCCTTCCGGTCCCGCAGCATCAGTGTGTCTGAACATGTGGTCCGCAGGTAGAGGCACTTTAAATGGGGACAATCCAAGAGCAGCTCAGCCCTTGGAGATTTTGCTGCAAGGGGGGGGTGGTAGCAGGGGGGATTTGCATGTGGGATGCTTGCATGACTCTGGTATCCAGCGAAAAACCGGCCTTGGCCCCAGCGAAAGGTTTGGGGTGTCCTGTGGCTTCCCAAGGTCACGTTGGGCTGTCACATCACACCCTCTGTGTGTGTGTGTGGTTACTTTGCCACGTTCTCTGGTGCTTTAGCCACGAAAAATTGTGTTTTCAAAGTAAAGATGGTGAAGGGGGGGAAAAAAAACCAAAAAACACCCCAAAAAAAAACCCCACCAAAAAAAAAGAGGAAAAAGGTTGCATTCTGTGCAAGTGAGAGATCTGGTTACCACTGACTAAAACTTGAGCCTTCCAAGTAGTGACTTGGCCCAGGAGAGGCTTTGGAAGCTCTGCAAAGTTATACAGAGGCCTTCCTCCCAGTGTAGAAGGAACAGTCCTGGCCTCAGTTTAGGATTTGTTGGTTGAGCTAAAGGAGCTGATGGAAGTGTTCTGGTCTCCAGTAAGATGCCATGAAAACCTGAATTTGTCTTTCCACGGAGCAGTGAAGGGTGTGCTCAGCCCATGGGAAGCTGTTGCTTTCACAACTAAAGGAAACAAGATTTGATTTCAGGCATTGATTGGATTGATTGACGTGATTTGATTGCAGACATTGATCTGCTCCCATGAAAGATGAAACAGTTGATGCCAGTTTTTAAAACGTATTTCTGGATCACTTCCCTCGAGAGTTAAACTGCTGTTGGCTTTAATTCTGAACCTGAAGATTGGTGCCTTAATCTGTAGGATTGCTGTCAGTGGAACTTGATTTTCTGGTTTGTTTTTTTATTTTTGACAATATATGGTATTTGGGGAGAAGAGACCAAAGTGACTGAATTGCACATGTAATTCTGACACTTCATTTGATGGAAAAAATTCCTCCCTGGGAGGGTGGGGAGGCCCTGGCACAGGTTGCCCAGAGAAGCTGTGGCTGCCCCTGGATCCCTGGAAGTGTCCAAGGCCAGGTTGGACAGGGCTTGGAGCAACCTGGGCTAGTGGAAGGTGTCCCTGCCCATGGCAGGGGGAGGAATGAGATGAGCATTAAGGTCCCTTCCAACCCAAACCATTCCAGGATTCTGTGATTCTCTGACATCCCCATTAATCATTGGGTGATTTTTTTTCTTTTGTATTTATATATAAGTAGTAGCAACTAAAAATTCAGATAATTGCCATTAATGATGCCAAAGAAGTTGTCATGTCATAAAAAAATTTGGCTGTACTTCAGCTTAGTTTGTATTACAATGGCATAAGGAGTTTCTTTGTAAAATACTGCAATCCACCCTGCTACAGAAACTGTTTTAAGCTGCCTTGTTAACTTGGCTGATTTGAAGGCCAATTTCCTGTTCAGAGTGCAATTTTTTTTCTATTACAAGTTAAATTAGGTTTTACATAGCTGTTGAATTTGGAGGGGAAAAAAAGCAATATATGGAAGAGATGCAACAGAGAAAAAAGCAAAGCACAGGATTATGAAGTTAAACCTGGAGTGCCCCAACTTCTGGCTCATGGGCAACATTCTGTCTGGGAAGCTGGTGCTGGTTCAGGGGATGCTTGCCCTCAGCATAGATTAGTGAACTCAGAGCATGGTGCTGCCACTCACTCCTTGCTTGGGGCACTTGCCCATGGGCCACCAACATCAGAGAGCATTGGCCAGCTGACTGACACTTAAGTGTTCTCAGCCTCTCCGGATAAAAAATGCTTTCTGCAAGGACAGTCTGCAAAGCACAACATGAGGCTGATCCAAAAATACGTTGCTATGCCCTGGGTTTGGTGCCTGGCCACCTCTCTGCTCTGGCACATGCATGTGTGGCAGGGTCTGTGTCCTGCTGTCTGTCGGGTGACAGGGACCAGCACTTCGCAGTATGATCTGTCAGTCGGAAACATTCTCTTCCAGTCGGATCCAAACGTCCATCACCAGCTCGAGCCTGGGCTCTGCAGATGAAAATTCAATGGCTCAGGCTGATGACAACTTAAAAAACCTGCACCTGGAGCTCACAGAGACCTGCCTGGACATGATGGCTCGATACGTCTTCTCCAACTTCACTGCGGTGCCAAAGAGGTGCGGGGCCATCCCTGACCATGGGGCAGAGGGGCTGGGTGGGGTTCAGATTTCACCTCATTAGTGGAAAATTCCTGTGACATGTTGGGATTCTGGCAGGCCCAGGCTCTGAAGCCTTTCCTGACTGATAAAATCTGGCTTGGCTAATGAGGAGGTTACATGAGAGAAGACTGGAGAAGAGAAGGCTCCAGGGAGACCTCAGAGCCCCTTCCAGTGTCTAAAGGGGCTCCAGGAGAGCTGGAGAGGGA
>JAWWLV010000035.1:15231282-15253067 GCA_035041135.1 Platyrinchus mystaceus
GGAAGTGTCCAAGGCCAGATTGGACGGGGCTTGGAGCAACCTGGGCTAGTGGAAGGTGTCCCTGCCCATGGCAGGGGCTGGAACTGGATGATCTTGAAGGTCTCTTCCCACCCAAACCATTCCATGATTCTGTGAAGTCCATCGGAGACAATCAGCCTTTGTGTCAGCCTGGAACTGTCTGAAGGAGATGCCTTGAAGGTTCTGGGAGCAGTGCTTTGTTTCATGTCCTTGCTGGATAATCACAGTCTTTGCTGCAGAAACTCATACATTATCCTGATTGATAATGTGTATGTTGACAGCCAAGGGGAATGGTACAAATGCTGTATAAAGAAGGAAAGCAGGCAGGTCCTCCTGCATGGTTAATGGAATCTGCTCTCTTCTCTGCCTCCTGAGGAAGGTCCTCATCACAAGTGTGTTCCCAGGTCTCCGGTGGGTGAGTTTCTCTTGGCTGGAGGGAGGACGAAGACGTGGCTGGTTGGTAACAAGCTGGTGACCATCACTACAAGTGTTGGAACAGGAACAAGGTCCCTGCTTGGCCTGGACTCTGGAGAGTTCCAGAGCACCACAGAATCAAGGTAGTTTTTGCTCCTATTTCCAGAAGTTTCCACCTAACTTTAATGTTCGCCTAACCCGCTGTTACAGTGCAGCTTTTTAGGTTTTCCTCCTGTTAGAAGAGGGATGTCTTATTTGTCCAGCATGACTGACTCTTCTCAAAATCACCAGTATCTTCTTTTCCCACAGCTCAGACCCTATTTTGCAAGTGAGACAGACTAAAGAAGCTCCAGCCAAACTGGAATCTCAGGCTGGGCAGCAGGTTTGCAGAAGCTCTCGCAACAGGGTCCGATCCATGTCGGGTGAGTTCCCGTCCTGCAGTCTCTCTGCGATGCCTGTGTTCGTGTCACAGGTCTGAGTGTCCAAGTGCCTCCTGTGGCTGAGCTAATTTGAGGCTCTGGACCTGTCTGGTGTTTAATAACAGGCAGGTGGGGCTCCTCCTGCTTCCCTCTCCTTGCAGGAGAGCCTTGGTGATCACAGAAGTTGGTTTAGAGGAAGCACAGGGAAGGTAAAATTGCCTTGGGTTCCTGTCATGATTTAACACCAGTTGGCAGTTGAGCCCCACCCAGATGCTCCCTCAGTCCCCTGTAGTGGAATGGGGAGAGAACTGGAAGGAAAAAGTAAGAAAACTTTTGAGTTGAGAGTAGAACAGTTTAATAGTGGAAATAAAATAATAGTAACAGTAATTGTAATGAAAAGGAAAATAAAAACTGGGGCAGTTCCAATACTGTGCATGCAGCTGCTAGAGGATCTTAAAAGCCTTATTCCTGAGCTCTTCTGGGGACTGACTCTCCCTTGGTTTGTGTCTGTCCTGCCAGGTGGTCATGCCTTACGTGTTGGTGCCTTGGACAACTCAGGCTCCCATTTTGCCAGTGGCTCCACCTCCCAAGGGACACAGGGCCCTCCTGCTCCTGCAGCTCGCTCAGAGAAGGCTAATCCTGCTCCACAGACACCCCTGCAGAAGGAAAAAGCAAACTTGGCTGCCTATGTCCCACTGCTGACCCAGGGATGGGCAGAAATCCTGGTGCGCAGACCCACAGGTACGAACCTGAGTGTGGAGAGAGATCCTGGCCCTGGTGAGAAACCAGAGCCTGGGGGAAGCAGAAGAATCCCTGTTCAGTTGTGAATGGATTGCTCCTTATTGCTTGCTACCTTTTATATAGAACCATGGAATGGTTTGGGTGGGAAGGGACCTTAAAGGCCATCCAGTGCCACCCCAGGTTGCTCCAAGCCCCGTCCAGCCTGGCCTTGGACACTTCCAGGGATGGGGCATCTCCAACTGCTCAGCTGCACATTGGTGTTGGCTCTTAGGGAAGGAAGAAGGACATGTTCAAGGTCAAAATTCTGGAACACTGGTATGTTCCACAACATAACAGGAATTATCTATTTCAGCTGAAATCTGCTTCGTGAGAAAACAACTGACCTGGTATCATTAATTAAAATACCTGAGTGTTTTGGAAGACTTTGGGGAATCTGTGTAGTAATGAGTTACGAGGGATGGGCTTTGAAGAGCTTGGGGTGAAGTGCAGAGCACAGGGAGTAGGAAATTAATCAAGTGATTCTGCAGAAGAACCGAGAGCTCGGTCCAACTTGATTTTTATTTGCAAATTCCAAAACAGTTTGTGCTTTTTCAGCCTGAGCTGGGAACACTCAATACCCTTCCCTGATTTTTCCCTTCCAGGTAACACCAGCTGGCTGATGAGTCTGGAGAACCCTCTGAGCCCGTTCTCCTCAGACATCAACAACATGCCCCTGCAGGAGCTCTCCAACGCCCTCATGGCTGCAGAGCGCTTCAAGGAGCACCGGGAAACAGCTCTTTACAAATCCCTGTCCGTGCCCTCCTCCAGCCTGGCCACGGGAACGGCCAAACCCTCCCTGCTGCAGCGCTCCAACACAGGTGAGAGCCCTGGGGGAACGGCTGGGACACTTCTGGGACAGCACAGCTGGGAGCATGAGGGATACCAGCAATGAGGAGGGGAATCAGTTCTTGCCCCTACGAGTTTTCAGTGAAAAATTCCCTTCCTCCTTGCCTCTGCTGCTCCGTGGGGAAAGCAGCTCTTTGTTAGAGGGAAGGAGGAGGAGTGACGGAGCTTCTCTGGAGGAGTCGTGTGTTCCATGTGTTTCCAAAGGAAAACGAACAAAGTCATGGATCTGTTCCCTCTTCCACTCGCTTGGGGCTGATCTGGGCATCCCACTTGTGGATGGATCTTTCCATGCAGTGTTTCCATTTCCATTTGTCTTCAGTATGGGGGGCTGTGTTGGGCACTCCGAGCTGCTCCGGGGGAAGGGCCTGCTCCAAACCTGGCCAGCCAGCATCAGGTAGTTGCCACTGGCTTTGACAGCAGGAGATACCAGAATGCAAATCCTGTTGGATTTATCCACCTCTGAAAAGGACTGTTCAGCCTTTAGTTGAAGCACTTGAGTTTCATTTGCTGCCTTTCTTTTAACACAATGGCCAAGGATTTTCACTCAGTTTATTCCGGTGCTAGTTCAGCTCCTAAAAAGCTGTTAATGTTGGGAGATTAGTGTTGACCCACAGCTTTTAAAGCTTTCTGTAATCCCTGCTCATTATCTTACCAATGATACCCACACTGAGGCTCTGAGCACTGCTGGCACCATCAGAACTGAGCAGTGGTACCAGCAGAGCAGGCTTTGCCTGGGGAGCAGGGAGATGGATTGTCTGGAAATCTGGCAAAAATGCCAGTTTTCAGCTTTGTTTTAAACAGGGCAGGGTATAATTTTAGGATTTCAGAAACTGCAAGCACAAAATTGGAGTAAAAATCAAATTATCATCTCTTAAGAACAAAAAAAAATTTAAATTCTTATCTGTGAACACTTATTGACTCCTACAAATTTGAGGTGTATAGGAGCTAAGTGATGAGCTGAATGCACCACCTGAATGCCACTCCTGTGCCAGTCTGAGAGAGTAATTTTGGCCACATCCTTGTTAACATCCCCAGTAGACTTGCAGGATCTGGCTGGGAATGACTGGAAGAAGTTTTGCTGTCAGACTGTCACGAGCTTCTTGTTCTGCCTCTCCAGGGGTGAAACCTTTGTGAGTCTTCACCTGTATTTCTGCTCTTCTGTGGGTTCAAAAATGACCGTGTGCCCAGAGTGTGTAGGCCAGGAGGGGCTCAGCCTGTTTTCCTGGGAGTGCTGGGATATCAGGCAGGAATTCTCTGTGTCTGAACCTCACCAAATGTGTTCTGCAAAGGGAGCAGTTGGAGCCTGCACTGTTGGATGTGTTTATGCCTCCTTATTCGTGTTGAGACTTTGTACCCCTAAAATACCCCTTTGGCATCTAGTGAGCTTATCCCAGCTTGTTCTTTCCTTTGTTTCATTTATTTATTTGTTTGTTTTAAAATAGGCTCTTGGTTACATTTTGAACTCTGTGCTTTTTAATTTTTTTATATTTTTTATTTTCATATAGTCTCTCCTTCCTTTTGATGTAGCTGCTCACTTGATTTCCCTTTGCAGTGGCCTCTTTCTCTTCCATGTACCAGTCCAGTTGTCAAGGGAAGTTGCACAGGAGCATATCCTGGGCAGGTATATTTATATATCTTTAAGGAAAAAAAAAAAACAAACCAACAAACAGTATTGCCATAGAAGAACACCTCTGATTCATAGAAAATGTATCCCTCATCCCTCATTTTCCCCTTCCATGTCTCCTGTCTGTCCCCAGTCTCATCACTCTCAACAAATGGGATCTTGACTAGCATGAAGAAGTCCAAGCCAGATCCAACATTTGCAAGTGCAGACAATTTCCTAAAGAAACTGTGGTTTTAGCTGGGGTGCCTTGTGAGTCCTGAGGCAGAGTGTTAAACGACCTGTCTGGGTGCCTTGATTAATTGAATTCTTCATTTTCAGCTTCAGTTTACAATTGGCTTTGTGTTCTGCTCAGTGTAAAAGCTCCCACTTGTGAGAAGAGCAGCACGTGCTGCAGGACAAGCTCCCCTGAAATGGAGCCCTTGGCTGCTCAGCCCACAGGAATCTGCCAGAATTGGACACAGAAAGATATGAAAGAAAAATATATGTATTTTTGAAATATATATAAAATGTGACACTAGCGTGGATGGCGGTTAAGAGTATTTTAAATAAAAAAATATATCTCAGCAGAAAAATTCTGCTAAATTCTACCTTTTAGAGGCTCTGTAACAGTGTAAAATCTTCCTCCACTTCAGTAAAATTGATTTTGTAATTAAATGAAGTGGAGATCAAATTACACACCTTATGAGCACAACACCTGCATTGCTTTGATAACCTGCAGTGCTTTGTGATTTTAATTAGAGGGTTCAAATGTCTTTCTGCCTCTTTCCTTCACTGGAAAGCTCCCTGTAGAGCACTGGGGTGTTCTGAGCTGCTGGTGGGTGTTGTGGGAGGCCTCTCAAAGCAACACAAAGCTGCTGCAGTTAAATATTTTTCTGTACTTCTCTCTGCTCCTGTTATTCTCTTCCCACCTAAAAAAAATAATTAGTGCTTGGATTATTTCAAAGCACCAGCAATCTTGGCAGAAGTGTAAGAGGAAGCTTGGAAGCACTGGCTATGTGCAGGTGTGTTCTGGCTTGGACAGCTAACCAGATCAGCACGTTGTTTTGGTTCCTTTTGGTTTGTTTTGTATTTTTTAGAAGGTTTGTGTGTGCAATGCTAACTCTTAATTGCTTCTTTGAAATAACTTTGGTCCTGCGAGCTGAAATCAATCCAGGAAAAGCTGCTTTAGTGATTTTTCTTTGTATTTTTTTTAATTTTGCTGATTTTCTTTTTTTTTTTTTTGTGTGCGTGCTAATTTTTGGTTTTATTATTATTATTTTGGAAAACAAATCTTGGCCTTTCAGATTGGTCTTCCAGTCCCTTGTGTGCATAATGGGAAGCCTCCTGTTCTCCAGCCTTTTCCTCAGGACAAAAAGCAAGGCCAAGAGGAGCCTTTGGTCAGACTCATCCCTGTGGTCAGTGCCTGGAGTAGATCCAACGTTAAATCCTCCATGTAGGAAGGGATCCCAAGGAGTTTTCTTGTCAGTGTGGTTCCATTCCCTGTTTGTCTGAGCAGGTGCCACGTGCAGCTTTGCTGCAGTGCCTGTGTCACTCCTGCTCCCTTCCTTCCACATGTTTAGGGCTGAATTGTTTTGCTTCTCCTGAGATATCCCAGGAAAACTGCCAAACTGCAAGGAAATGGCTCCTAGGAAAATTTCTTATCTCCTTCCAGGCCTCAAGGCACAGGAGTGTTGCATTTCAGAACAAGAAAAAACCCCCTGTGTTGCAGAGAACTGATGTCTCAGTGAACTTTTAGCACTAGTCTTGTACTTTCCTACATCTCTGTAGTTCCTGTCTGTCCTGGTAACCAATGTCCAAGGTCCCATTTCCTCATTCTGTCCCCTCCTCGTTCATCAGTAACAATTGGAAACAACTGCACTTCCTCTGCCCCAGGCAGCCCTTTGCTGTGAGGGGGTTTTATTCCGTGCCAAAGGGGGACCCGGAGCGAGTCTGACATGCCAAGAAATCAAAGAGCACTCATTCCACATGGCCTTCCGTTGAGATCCCGTAGGGAAAAGGCTGGTACTTCAGAGGAGAGGATGGGGGCCTGCCCCTGTGGGCCCTGCCCACACCTCAGCTGCCCTGCCCTGTGTCTCCGTAGAATCCGCCGTGGTGCTGGAGGAGGGGAGCGCGGGGGAGACGGAGCTCAAGGAATCCGAGTCCCCAGCGGAGTCTCCGGAGAGCGAGGACATGGAGACGTCGTGTTCGGAGCATGTCCTGAGCGAGGAAAGGTTTGGTAAAGGCCAGGAGTCCTATAGCAGGGTAAGGAGAACCAGGGGCAGCAGCGTGTCCTGGGTGGCAGCCACGGCGGGATCCTCTGGGACTTCCCTCTTGGCACCCTGGGAACAGCTCCTTAACGGCGTCAAAGCGCACGTGGAGCCATCACTGAGAGTTTGGGTGGCCTGGGGGGACTGCAGGGGAAAATACCTGTTTTATCAGGGTCCCTGATGCACACTGCTTTGTGCCTGGCACCTTCCTGCTCACCTTCCCCTGGAAGTGTTGAGGTGCCTCGAGCGTTGCTGTTGCCAGCTTTTGTTTCGCCTCTCAGGAAAAGGAAGAAGTTTGTTATTATAAGGGTGGGGAGGCCCTGGCACAGGTTGCCCAGAGAAGCTGTGGCTGCCCCTGGATCCCTGGGAGTGTCCAAGGCCAGGTTGGACGGGGCTTGGAGCAACCTTGGCTAGTGGAAGGTGTCCCTGCCCATGGCAGGGGGTGGAATGGGATGGGCTTTAAGGTCCCTTCCAACCCAAACCGATCTGGGATTCTGTGATTCCATGAAAACTGTTCATCTCCCTTTCTCTCTCTTTAAGTCCTCCTCCACCTCCAGCCAAGAAGACAAATCTATGAAGTCAGAAGATCTGGTGGAGGGCGGGATTCCCATCGGGAGAGAGGACGGCCGGACGCTGGAGGAACTCTCCTTCCAGCCTTCCCAGCCACTCAGCAAGTCCAGCTCTTCCCCCGAGCTGCAGACGCTGCAGGAGGTCCTCAAGGACACAAACGGCAGAGAAGTAACGAGGAGGCTGAGCACGGAAGTGAAATCCAAATCCCAGTCTGGGAACCTGGAAGGGGAAGGGCTGGGCGGCTGGCTGGGCAGGGGGGAGGATTCCAGGAGCACCGGCTCGGGCTTGGACGGCGCTGGGGCCGCCACCTCTCCCCGCTCCCCCTCGGGACACCGGCCCCGGGGATACACCATCTCCGACTCTGCCCCGTCCAGGAGGGGGAAGAGGATCGAGAGAGACGCCTTCAAGGGCAGGACAGCAGCTTCCAACGCTGAGAAAGTACCCGGGATAAACCCCAGGTGGGTGGAGGTTCCCTGAGCCAGACGTGGGAGCTCAGAACTGCTGCGTCGTTGCTGGGCTTGTCCGGAGCTTTCATGGGGTCTGCAAAGCTGTATCTGATGGAAAAGGTTAATTACCTGCTTTATTAAGGAGCCAGTACAGGAATATGGAGCCCACTGCCGGATTAGATTTGTGATTTAGGAAACAGAACTCCTAAATGGTGAAAGAAACGGATGAATAGTTTCCTCATGTTCTTAATCTATGCTAATTTAAGGTGTGTGGCTCAACTGCAGGTCACCTGGAGTTAATTTTGCTGGGAGCAGGATGAATTGCTAGTTTTGCATTTCAAGAAATACAATGTGCAAAATCCTAAGAAAAAGAAATAGAAGGGTTATAATTGTTACTTTTTGAACTTGAGATAATGGTAATTACCCAAAATTGCATGATGAGACAATTTTCATCTTATTGAGGGCAGGTAAAATGGAAATGTCTGTGCAATCATGTGTCTGATAGCCCAGAAATACCCCCAGAGCTGTGAGGCAGGAGGGCATTCCTGCTCCTCCTTTCCGTGCCTTTGAACAGGGAATTTGTGTGGCTGCTGCTGTTTGACACATCACTGCTTTTCTGACAGGGGTCTATTACAAACTGCAGGTAGCCCAGGCACCTAAAGTCTCTAAAGGATGAGTAATACCCTGTTAGCATTTTAATTGCTCCTATTTTTCTGCTGTACATAATGTTCTTGCATCCAACAGATCAAAATTGACCTAATTTTTATGGTAACAGAACTTTTTCCCCCCCTCTCTCCCTTAGCTTTGTGTTTTTACAGTTGTACCACTCCCCATTCTTCGGTGATGAAAACAACAAGCCCCTCTTGTTGCCAAATGAGGTAGGCAAGGAACTTTTTGTAAATTCTTATAGTTAATTTTTTTGACCTCGTTACTTTCTTTGAATTTAAATGATAATTACAAAAGTCCAGCTCAGGTGGTGCAATTAAAAGGCGTTTCCTACCAGCAGTGCCACAGATGGGAGATTCTCTGTACCCCAATCCTGATGGCTCCTGCTTTATGGCTCTGGATTGGATTTGGGATACTGGGATGTGTTACTGGTGATGTTTCAGAATCCTGGACAGAAGGCAGGGAGAGTTGAGGAGTTGGGGGTTTGCTGGTAGGACGAGAACTGAGCATTAGGTGACCTGTAATTGGGAATGGGGAAGAAGCATTCTGTGGTTATATGGGATATTAGTCATAAAATTCCTGGAGAAGTAGTGCTGGAATGGGGTTATGGAGGGCTGAGCCCCACAGGCTCCTGCTGACAGATTCCCCTTGCTTTGGGTGTGGGTGGTCAGGCAGGAGGGAGCCCAGGTGAGAGGAGGCCAGAAATGTTCTTCAGAGCAAGAGGCACAACCATTTTCCATGCCTGGAGCTGAAGTGAAGATAGGATGTGGTTTGTCGTGGCAAATGCACCCAACCCAGGCACTTGGAGTGTAAACCCAGGAGAGCTGGTGCCAGATGCCATGGAGCACTGCCCTCTCCCTGTGCTGATGGGCACTGTGCCCATGCAGGGCAGAGCAGGGCAGCATCCAGCAGGGAAAACACAAGGGAGGGTCAGGAATCTGTGCTGGCTCTGTCCCGAAGGGGTTTTGGCGCAGGCAGTGGATGTGTGGAGGCAAATTTTTTAAAGATCACAGAATCCTGGAATGGCTGGGGTTGGAAGGGACCTTAAAGCCCCCCCAGCCCCAACCCTGCCCTGGGCAGGGACACCTTCCCCTGGTGTGTCCTGCTGCTGGGCTGTGACCACTGCTTTGGTTGCAGACGTTTGAGAGGTCGGTGCAGCTCCTGGACCAGATCCCGTCATATGACACACACAAGATTGCAGTGCTGTACGTGGGGGAGGGCCAGGTGAGTGTGGGGAGGGCCAGGTGAGTGTGGGGAGGGCCAGGTGAGTGTGTGCAGGGCCAGGTGAGTGTGGGGAGGGCCCTCAGCCCCCACAGCTGTGGGCTTTGTCCTGCTCCTGCACCCCTCGCTTTTCCTTAGTGTCTGGCCGTAAAAATCAGTGCCTGCACGAAGCCCTTCCGGGAGGGTGGTGACCCAATCCCAGGAGGGTGATAACCTGGTCACTGGTGCTCTTGGGTGCCCTGGGCACTCAGTGACTGTGCCACGTTCCCGTGTCCCAGAGCAACAACGAGATCGCGATCCTGTCCAACGAACACGGCTCCTATCGCTACACCGAGTTCCTCACGGGGCTGGGGAAGCTCATTGAGCTCAAAGACTGCCAGCCAGACAAGATCTACCTCGGGGGCCTGGATGTGTGTGGGGAGGATGGCCAGTTTACCTACTGCTGGCACGATGACATCATGCAAGGTGAGATGGCTCCAGAAGCTGGAAGGGTGGTCTGTTCCTTCTCACCTTGACCTACCTGCCTTCTGCACGCTGTTTCCTTTCCAGGGATGGAGGGAAGGTGACCTGGGGCTCCTGTTCTTTCTGATATCTCTGCAAGCCATGTGTTAAAGTTCAAGAGACCTGCCTTATTTAAGAAAAATCACTGCACTTTTAAAGTAGCCTGCTCTCTAAGGGTCGGTAGGGCTTGGTGTGGAGGTTTGCAGAGTAAGCAGGTTGTTCCTGGGCTGTTGTGAAGGCTGTTCACTGAAGGTGGTGTCAAAGCTCTGCTCTGTTTCTCTGAAGAGTGGTTTTGAGCAGGGGGTGTCACTGCTGTGGCCATTGCTCACTGCACTGCAGTGTCACCCAGCTCCCTCAGGCACCCACAGTGCAGAAATCAGCTGGGATCCAGCAGGCCCTGGTGAACTTCCCCTGATTTTTCCACACAGCTCTGCTCATCACAAGTTCAGTTCCATGCTGCAGGTCCTGGTGCTCAGATAGGGCAAGTCCTGATTTAAGCTGTTTTAACTCTTGCTCCCCACAGTCCTCTGCTCCTTTCCACTGACCACTGCATTCTGTGCTCCAGGGACTGTTGGAGCAGCCCATGGGACTGGATTCAGCTGTCACACATGGGACAAGCTTATTGAGGGAGCACAACTTGTATTTTTATTATTTTGGTGCTGGTACTGCTCTGTCTGGCGTGTGACCATTGCTGCTTTCCCAGCCCAACCCGAGGATTTTTGTTTCCCCCTCCAGCCATTTTCCACATTGCTACTCTGATGCCCACCAAGGATTTGGATAAATATCGCTGTGACAAGAAGAGGCACCTGGGCAATGATTTTGTTTCCATCGTTTACAATGATTCAGGAGAGGACTTTAAACTGGGAACGATAAAGGTACGGGGTTTTCCTGGTGGGTGTGTTGTGAAGCTCCATCTGGTGTGGTACCTTAGCTAACAGTGTGGAGATCAGGAGTTATTGGCCTTGCTGGGTTCACAGGCCACGATGCTGCCAGGGAAACGTTTCTGACTGTTTGATTGTTCCCTCTTTAGGGCCAGTTCAACTTTGTGCACGTGATCATCACACCCCTGGACTATGACTGTAACCTGGTGACGCTGCAGTGTCGGAAAGGTGGGGATCCCTCAGCCTTTCCCATGTTGGGGGTCAGCAACTGCCTTCCCTGCACAGTGGGGTTGTGTTTCCAAAGTGGGTGTTTTTGGCTCACCTTTTGGTTCATGTGAGAGCCCAGCAGGCTGTTCTTTACGAGTTCTGTTACAGTGGGAGCTGTGGAGCTCAGTGGGAACTTCTGTGATACAGTTCCTCAGGTTTCTATTACTTATTTAGTTACTGGCACCCTTTGGCTTGTCCTTAACTGTGTGAAAATAATTTTTTTCTTACTCCTTTAAATGAAAGACATGGAGGGTCTCGTGGACACGAGTGTTGCCAAGATCATCTCGGACAAGAACCTGCCCTTCGTGGCCCGTCAGATGGCCCTGCATGCCAACGTGAGTACCCCGAGCTCCCCGAGACCTCCTGGCTTCCAGCTGGTGCCTCGGGCCATCACCAGCTTCCAAGGAAACAAGCAGGGCTTGCTAAAGCAGAGAAATAAGTTTTCTACTTGACCTTGAAGTCAGAATTGGCACATGAACAGTCGTTAACTCAGCGCTGTATTTCGGTTGCTGTCAAACTGCACTGAGAAGTTCTGGTGATTCTGTTGTCGTGGTTATGCTGATGTGGCTCCTCTCTCCCCCTGCTTCATCCCTCAGATGGCTTCCCAGGTGCACCACAGCCGCTCAAACCCCACCGACACCTACCCCTCCAAGTGGATCGCGAGGCTGCGGCACATCAAGAGGCTGCGGCACCGGGTGAGCGCCGCCGCTCCGGGCTTCGCGCCGGCCCTGGCCGGGCGGCAGGTAAGGTCACCCAGCCACCTCTGCCCTTTGCCTTTCAGCTCCGGGAGGAAACGCAGTACCAGAGCCCCGGCCTTCCCCTGCAGCTGCACCCCTCTGCCCCCAGCAAGCCCCCTCCCCAGGTGCCCCAGGACCCCCCGCCCACCTACGAGACGGGGCAGCGCAAGCGGCTCATCTCCTCCGTGGACGACTTCACCGAGTTCGTGTAGATCCCGGGCCCTGGAACGGTGTTGTCTGCCTGCTGATCCCTGCACCTGCGTGGACACAGGGTTTGGGAGGCCTGGATGTGCTCCTTGCATGTGCACTTGGCGTCGAACCCCGCCAGGTTTGGATGTTCCTGCCTCAGCCTTCCCCGAGGAGGACGCTGTTCCCAGCAGAAGCTCTGAGAGGACCAACCCACCGTGTTTGGTTTTATTTGGGATGAGCTATTTCAAGGCTTCTGGCTGTTGGGAACTTCCCTGCAGAACCTTTCTTTGGACTCCTTCCACACCAGCTCCTGGTGGAAGCAGACAAAGGATGATATTCTGCAGATCCTTACATGAAGGTGCAGGAATTGTGGGATTTTTGATGACTTTATTGGGAATGAAATATGAAGTATTGAAAATCCAGTTGCTATTTTTGAGCACCCTGGAATCCCAGCTCCTACCTGGACTCGGAGTCTCTCAGCACTTGGACTTTCCAGGCTCTGACTCGTTCTGCTGCCAGCTCTGGAAAGAGTTAATTTGGGTTCTCTCCTGCCCAAAATGCTGCTTAAATTCCCAAGGGTTTTTCTGCATTTTGAGAGATTCACAGCAGAAATTATTTTGCCACCAGAAGTAACAGGTGGAGCAGCAGAATGGCAGAGCTGGGCCGGGAATCCCTGGGGATGAACAGTCACAGGGCTGACTCCAGGTGATCCCCCCAAGGCCTGACCCCACTTCCAGGTCCATCTGCAGACCTTCCACTGGTTGCAGGAATGCTGGGGCATCCCAGCCTTCTCCTGTAACCCGCTTTGGAGACTGTTGCCACGTCTCGGGGCATCGTCTCTGCATGAGTTTTGCCTGTTGCACTAACAGTGACAGTCTCTCCTGGGGCTCCTCAAAGGTTCAGGCCCTTCCAGTCCATCTGTGCACAGCTGGAATGGGATCCTGTAGCCCATCTTGAGGTGAGATGAGCACCAGACACTACACTGCCCAACTGGGAGACACCACAAAAGCTGGACTATACTGTGAGTACTTTATCTCCTGCTTTGGCCCTGGCTGGGAAGCGTGGATTTGGGAATGGCTGACAGCAGTGAGGTGAAGACAAGTGCAATGTGCACGTGGGACTGTGAAGTGCCAGGGGAGGGGACAGAAGGGTCCCCCCCTGGCCTGTGCAGGGTGTTTGGGAACCAAGTGTCTGTTGTGTTTGAGTGTTTGAGTCGTAAAGGAAATAAAGTATTTGTCTGGTCAGTGGTTCTTGCTGGCCTGGGAAGGTTCCAGCTGTTTCCTAATCCTGTAAATCCTTCCTCCTTCCCCCTTTCAGCTTCCTGATCTGTGTTGCTTCTGTAATCACCCCCCACACCTTCCAGTGCTGGACACAGGGGATTCCTGGCTGTGTTCCAGCCCCTGCACTGGGATATTCCTTGTGGTTCAGCTTCAGGTAACCTCTGCAGTGGGGAGGGGGCTTTTCTGTGGGCACTGCCCACCACAGGTGGGCAGCTTTGTGTGAGCCCTGGAGCCACACTCTGCCTTGGCCCAGTCTCCTTTAGGTGGCCTCAGGAGCTGATGTCACTAATGCCAGCCCAGAGCTGCCCTAAGAGCCTGGAGGATTTAAGGAGGTGTCTTGTGTTGTGCAGGAGACCTTAATTCACATTTTGGACACAAAGAGCATCAGTATGGGCTGGAGCTGCTTTGCCCCTCAATGAGGGGCTGCAGGGATTGAGATAAAACCAGCCAAGCCAGGTTGTAGCAGTCAGTGTTTATTTGACCTTGTCAGTTTTTAAGAAGCATCCCCACAGTTACAAAACACACCATTTTTGTTTGCAGTGAAATGCTGACCCGACAGGAACCATTGGCATTTTGGTCACAATCACTGTTCTTTGAAAAAAGAAAAAAGGCACTTACAGAAGTCCCTCCCTCTCCCTTGGATGGAGGTTTTGTTTTTCATTTAAGCAGCTTGATCCTGATGCATTTACGACAATAAATAAGAAACCATCTCTTGGTGACTACAGACAGAAATATACATTCAGGGGGATTTACTGGCGAGGGCTGCAAGTCAAGTTTATTGCTGTGAGGTTGTGACTCCTGACCTGAGTCCCTGTGGCTGCAGCTGTGCCTTAGCTGGGACACTGAGGGGACCCTGGGATGCTCCAACAAATAACTGCTGCTCTGAGAACTGTGAGTGCTGGAAGCTGTGGGTGCTGCCCACCACAGAGGGGTTGGGCTCTTCAGGGAACAACTGTGGGGGGCAGAGCTGCTCTCCCTTCTTCCAGGGAAGGACAGAGGGAGGGCAGTTGTCTGATCCCATTTCTGCTCCTCTTTGATTAGAAGAAGCACTTGTAAGTCACACACATCAAGTCACACACACACATACACACAAGGCAAGCTTGGTAAGGAACAGGCACTTAAAACTCCTGATGGATTTGAGGAGTGTCCTTGTTACAGCTTCCCCTTTAGCTTAGGAAGGGCTGCTCCAAGCAGTTGGGGTCCTGCTCGCCCCTCTTGCCTCCATGTCTCCTTCCTTCACTTCACTCCTACCACCGACCTCTTTTAACGAGGATACCCAAGCTGAGAACTAAACTCTGGGTCAGGAACTGAAATTTTTGGCTCTTCAAGAGATTTCCAAGACCTGCTTGGTTCATTTGGTTCATTTCAATCACTAAACATTCCCACAGGGCCCTTGGGGGTGGCTGGAGCCATTGTGAGTGGAGCAAGGAGCTTAGGAGCTGGATGTGACTCCAGCCCTGTGCCATGATCAGCTGCAGGGACACGTTCCAGGACCCTGAGACATCTCACCACTGCTCCTGTTACTGCCTTGGGGATTTGGGAACAGGGCTTGCACTGGCATTGTTACCAAATAAGTCAGGGACATCTGCCAAAGCAGAGCATGGTGCTGTGCTGCCTGGGAAGTTAAAGGAACAAAAAATCCAGGGCCAACAGTTTTGTATCTCTGGCTTGAAAACCAGGGTTTTTTTGGAGCACAGAGCAAAAAGCCCCAGCCCTGGGCTCAAACCACTAAGTCCTGGTTCTGCCTGCTCCAGGCACCTCCTGCCCCTGAGCTGGGATCCTCCCTCTGACCTTCTCTGTCGTCTCCCACCTGCCTTTCCTGCCATTACCAACATGTCCTGGTTACCAGGATTGGATTTCCCCTCTACACTCCACTTCTCTGTGCCATCTGCTCTTCCAACACCTCCACACTGACCAACCACCAGCTCACTTTAACCAATCCTCTCTTTCTTCTCCTGCCCTCATCCCTCTTCAACCTTTCCACCGCATCTGTCCTGCACAGCACCCGAGTTTTCCAAAGGTAACTTAGACCTGTCCTAAAGCCATCACGAAGCACCCACTGTGCCCCTGCAGCCACCCAGACGGGATGTGGCCAAGGAGCCAAGGAAGCACATGGATCATGGAATGAAATCTTGAAAAGTATCCAGCACAGCTGGGGCTGGAGGGGGGAGGCTCAGGAGGTGATGGAGCAATGGAAGTGCCATAGGAGACCCCTCTCTCTGCCTGGAATGGTCTCCCCTGCCACGGGAAGGTGCTTCCAGGAGCATCAGAGACACCTCCCCTGCAGCACTGCCCACCTGAGCCTTCCCTTCCACCCTCTGGCCTGTCCAAAGCCTGGAGCAGGTTCTGGAAGACACGGAGGAACCCCCTGGGGGCTTCCCCCCCTTGCCCCGAGCCAGCCCGGCCGACCCTCAGCCAGGAGAGCACACGCACCACACACACACAGACACCCGATCCTTATATACACGGGACATTCCCAGGAAGAAGCACTTAATACATCCTTTAAATAACTCTGACAATAGTATTCTGTCTCCTATCTACATGTTTCAAACACGGTACCGATGCTATGAAAATATAGCAAACATACAAAAATATATACATTTAAAAACCAAACACACCCCGTATAAATTACTTACAATAGCCATAAGGTGAAATGGGGCTGAGGAGGGGAACGCAGACCCCGGGGAGGGGGGTCCAGGCCCTGCTCTGCACCCCCGTGCTGTGAGCTGGGGGTGCCCCGTGGCACAGCCCAGCTGTAGCCCAGCAGCTGAGCCCAGCACACGGCCAGTCCCGGGGGGCACGGCTGGAGGGACCCCGAAAAAGCTCCCTCAGGGCTTCACCTGCCTCCTTTGTGCTGTAGGGAAGGTGCTGCCTGAGCAGGGGCTGCGCTCGCCTCCTCACTGCCCATTTCAGTTTATGATTTAAACAAACAAAATACTGCTTTTGTGATATATTATCCCGTTCTTAGCTCGCACGTGTCACTGTAGCCGAGGAAAGCCTTGTTTAAAGTGCTGGGCAGTACATAGGAACAAGTAAACCAAAAAAATACATATACTTAGGGCAATACATTCCTTGGGTTAGAGAAGCCAAGCAGCCAGCGGTGCCCAGGGGCCACGGTGGGGGGACAGGGACACGTGGGGACCATGGTGACACCAGCACCTTGGGAACCCCAACTGGAGGAGGCTGGAGCAGCCCTGGGGTCTCAAAGCCTTTGGGGAGAGCTGCTGCTCCCTGTCTCCCCCAGCCTGGCTGGGCTCGCTGGAGCTTGCAACGTCCTTTGTTTTAAATATTGGATTTCTTTAAATACAAATAATAGTACCAATTTCTGGAGGATAAAAATAGCCAATACTGGAAATTAACTGATCTGGGCGTAGATAGCATTTATCTATATATCTATTTATGCTTAAAAAACAAGGTGGGTTAAATACCTTCTCGAAAGCTGTCGCTTTCCTCCACAGTGCGTCTGGTCGACAAAAATCCAAGACTTGGTTCAAACCTTCCAGGCCTGGGGTTCTCCCGTCCTTTCCCATCCGGCACAGCCAGCAGGGAAGGGGCTGAGCTTTGTCCCGCTCCCCCAGTGCCCGTGCCCCGTCACCACCCGCAGCTGGGGCCGCTTAACACCCACCCTGGTCCCCACTCCCACCGGGATCTCCTGCACCTGCCCGGCCCCAGGGGAAAGGCTCGGCCTTCTGCCCCGCTCTGTAACACTGGAATGCCCCCGTGGGCTCCGGGACAGCCGTGCCAGCGGCGTGGCGGGAGAGCCCCGTGTGCCCTGGCCGGCCCAGCCGCCGGGCAGCTCCCGAGGCTGCAGGGCGGGCACAGCCCACCCTGGGCGAACCAACCCCTCCCCGTGCCCTGCCCGGGCGCTGCTCCCACACCCGCGTTACTTGACCGTGGGGTGCACCCTGTTCTTGGCGCGGAGGGGCCGTTTCCTCCTGACGGCCGGCGCGGCCGCGGCGCAGGGTTTGCCCGGGGCCACCGCGCTGACGCCCCGGCTGGCCCGCAGGAGCCGGCTGGGCACCGAGCCCCGGCCGGCCGGCACGGCCCCGGCACCACGCGCGTCCGTGTCCCACACCTCGGGGGAAGGTCCCTGCTCCGGGCCGCCCGCACAGCCCCTGCCCGGCCCGGCCTCGGAGCCGCGGGGCCTCCTCCGGGAGCGGCGGCTCCGCGAGCCCTCCAGGAGCAGCTCGATGCGCGACACGTCCTCCGTCACCTGGTTGACGCGGTCGAACTGGGCCAGCAGCATCTCGAAGAGGGAGAGGAGGCGCTGGATGTCGGCGTCCACTTCCAGGCTGTCCCGGGTGCTCAGCACGAGGCTCAGCCCGTCCAGCTGGCTGGAGGACGTGGAGGCCCTGGAGCTGTCGGAGGCAGCGCTGGGAGTGGGGCCCCGGAAGGACTTGGAGTCGCTGGAGTCTCGGGAGGGCAGCGGCTCCATCCCTTCGAACCTCACCTTGTGCCGGAACTGGAGGGAACAGGGGAGCAGGGACAGGGTTAGTTCACAGCTCTGAGAGGGAACACTCCAAACACCCCGGGGTTGCTCCCACACAGCTCCCTGTGTGACAAGCCGTGGACCTGGGGGATGGATCCCAGTCAAAACCACATGGAACTGTGGGGCTAAGAACTGGCAGCTGATGGCCCTACAGTGCCCCATCACTAACCCAGCCCTGGGGCCCTCAGGAACAACGACTGCTCCAGCCCTTGCCTGCCAGAGGAACTCGGCTGTGAGCGGCAGCGGGACGTAGCCAGGGACAAAGGAAGGCTAAGGATGGTGGACATTGCTCTTTGCCACCTGGCCCCTTCTCCATGGAGCCCCCGGGCTGCTCTCACCTCCTTGGCTTTGCTGAAGCCCATCCACATCTTGAGCCTGCGCACGAAGAGCTCCACCATCTCGTAGTCCTGGGGCTCGAAGGCAGGACGGTACAGCTCGAAGTGCATCTCGCGGTAGCTGTGGATCAGCACCACCGTGAGCAGCCTCAGCACGACCCACACCTCCAGGACGATGTAGCTGGTGCAGAACAGGCAGTAGAGGCCCGAGGCCTCGGGCAGACAGGGCCGGAGGCTCCCGCTGCCCCGGAGCAGGGCCAGCAGCAGCAGGAGGCTGCTGCCCACGCTGCGGAACGACTCGGAGGAGGAGGAGAAGAGCTGCAAAGGGGACATTGGAGATGTGATGAGAAGGGATCAGTGGCAAAGCGTTCCCCTAAGCCAAGATATCTCCTCTTACATGGGCCCTGAGGGGTGGCTTGTGAACCAGCTGTGACAGGGACAGCCCCTGGCCAAAGCTGCCTGTGGCAGGGTGGGCACGGAGCACCCAGGGGGCCCATGGGCTTTGCTCACGTTGTGCCACGGTGAGGGATGAGGGACAACAGCACCACAACCAGCCCCGCTGTGAGGGGAGGGGGACAGTGGTAGTTACCAGGAAGCCGAGCTGGGCATAGGCCAGGAGGAGGAGGGCGAAGGCCATCCCTGCAGCCATGAGCTCCTTGGCTGACTTCTGGAAGGTCTTCCCGAACACCGACCACTGCCTGACGAACCGCAGCTGCTGGGCAGCCTGGGGAGCAGAGAGGGGGTGTTACAGCACAGGAGGGTCTCTCACACACGTCTGAGAAACACAAACCCTGGCAGAACACAGACCATCCCAGGCCACAGGTTTCCTTGCAGACAAAATCATCCTGTCAGCCACACTTGGCTGGATCTGCCAAGGGAACTGGGGCCCCGAGGCTGTAGAGACCCAAAGTGCTACAGCAGAGACATGTGTGGGCTCCCTGCCACCCCTCTGCCCTGCAGCACGGTCTGATGTGGCAGCAGCATCCAACCAGTGCCTGATCAGGACCTCAATCCTGCATGTTTTCCTTCAGGGCCCCTTTGCTGGCCCTGCCAGAGACCACGCAGAGATGACAGGGTGGCACGGGAGGGCCAAAGCACCCCATGCCCACGTGCTGCTCCCCCCAAGCCCCCGTACCTGCACAGTCAGGAGGAAGAGCAGGGACGCGGCCAGGCTGCTGAACACGGAGCCGAGAAAGGCCACCTGGTAGAAGTTGGTGAAGCCCCTGCGGTTGTTGAGGTACTTGAGCCACTGCTGGTCAGCGAGGGTGGCCTGGCTGAGGTGAACAACCACGGTGCTCGTGGTGAGCAGGATGAAGAGCCACTGGCCGTAGTTGCCCCAGTGGGTGAAGTAGGATCTGCCTTCCTTCTTGATGGACAGCGACTCCGACACCACGAAGTAAACCACAAACATCATGAGGAAGACCTGGGGGAGGGACAGGGAGGTCACCAGGAGAGGAGGAATGGAGAGGTTACCAGGGAAGGAGAGGGCAATGCTTGACTGTTGTGCTGCACCCAGGACAGCAAATGCCCCTGGCCTAGGCCCAGTTCCACCACCTGGAGCACTGCAGTGTCCTGCCCTGCCTTCCCTGCTCAGCCAGTGCCCCACTCCCTCCTGAAGCTCCCCAGAGCCCATGTCCAATGCCCCTGTGGCAGGGTGGCAGTGCCCAGGGGACGAGGTCTCTGCAGACACCAAACCCAGCCAAGGTCTCTGGGGACATGGCTTGTCTGGCTGGTGTCCCCAGTGAGGGCAGAACAAACCCTCATGTTTCCACAGCGACACACATGAGCTCAAGGAAATTAAAATGCTGAGACAAGACCAAGAGGAGGAGGAACCTTCTTCCCCTCAGTGGTGCCAGGGCTGTTCCCTGTGTGCTACCCAGGCCTGGAAGCAGAGTGGTGACAGGCAAGGGGACAAGTGGCTTCAAGGGGAGCTCGAGTGCACAGTGACCAGCCTGGGTGAGGGTCCCCAGAGCCCCCCCTGCAGTGACCTCAAGGGCAGAGGGGTGCAGGGGGAGGTGCCCCACTGACCATCATGAGGAGCTGCAGCGTGACCCCCCCGCTGAGCCGCAGCAGAGGGAAGGGGCTGATGGTGAGGGCGGCGATGGCCTGGCCGGATCCCGGGAATTCCAGGCGCAGGGTGATGGCCACGTGCAGGTCCACGCTGGGGTTGTACTGCAGCAGCTCCACAAACACTGCCCGGCTCCTGCGGGACGAGAGGAGCAGCTCGGGGACTGGGACAACACCAGCCCCGGGGCCTCTGCTGGGTGGGATCATGGATCCTGTTCCCTGTGACACTCCAGCAGAACCCCTGAAGCCCCAGCTGACAGCAGGACGTGTCCTCTGCCCCTGCCACACTCACATGTTGTCGATCCACGTGTGCTGCTGCAGGAAGTCCAGCTGGGCCCGGCTCTCCTCCAGTGAAGGGCCCAGCTCCTGCACGTACCCGCTGCTGTCGTAGAAGGACAGGTAACCCCAGTACCAGATCCTGCAGAGGAAGAGGAGCCACGGCGTGAGGCTGAAGGGCACTGGTTGCTCTCCTTTGTGGCAGGCCAGGGGCAGGTGTGCAGATGCAGATCCTGCCCCTCGAGAGCTGCCTCAGCATTTCTTTCACAAGACAAATCATAGGAGTGCATTGATCCACCTCAGTGTTCCCAACCTCAGAACAGCCCCAGGCCCTGTGGTGGCCCATGAAGGTGCCTCCAGGGTCAAACTAGAGCAGAAACCAACAGTGATTTATGTCCAGTGTGCAGGACAACCTCCCATCACCCCCTTGAACAGAAATCTAGTGCTGCTCTGTGGGTGCTGGGTTACCCTCCCTGTCTCTGCCCTGGAAGGTGGAGAGTTGAACCCTCTGCCCCTGGGACCCCCAGAACAGCACAGCACTGCTGTTCAGACAGTTTGGGGTGACGTGCACATCCCCAGGGAAGCTGGGTGCCCCCCACCACTCCCACTGCCAGTGTGGGTGTGCCCAGGGAAGCCCTTTGGCATTTGTGTCTGTTTGCCCTTTGCCAGGCTCAGGGGCTGCAGTTGGCCTCGCTGAGGGGAGGGCTGGGAACCACTCAGGGCACAAAACCAAGTGAAAAGACCTTGTAAAGGTCTGCAGGGACCGGCTGTCCCATCCCTGGAGGACGGGGGATGGAGCAGGGGGTGGGAGCAGGCTGGGCAGCCCCTTACCCTGCCAGGTCGGGTGGGGAGTGGGCCCACGCCGCCGTCACGTTCCCGTCTGCCCTGTCCCAGCCTGTGCCATAGTCAGCGGTGGCAAAGCTGTGCTGGTCAGTGCAGCTCCTCTGGGCCCTGCCCACGCCGGGCAGGATGTCCTGGGCATGGCATTCACCTGGAATGAGACCACACTGTCACCCCAGGGAGTCCAGCACAGCCAGAGCTGGGGCACAGCTGAGCTCACACCCCCAGCATCTCCTTCCTCCCAGACCCCACCACCTCCACACCTCAGCCACCCCTCCAACCTTTCTCTTCAGTGTAAACCCCCATGATTTCACCAGGCTGAGGGGAAGGGAGCATGCAGAAGTTAGGGATTAAAAAAGAATGGATATTAACAAGGAAAATGTAGGAGTCATGATATATCCACATTGCCAGCTCAGAGTGGATTTGCTCAGAGTGGAGAGCAATCAGCCTTGGGGTAACTATGAACCACCTCTGCTCCTGGAATACACCACTGGCTTTTAACTACCTGAGGGCAGGGTTAGATGGGAGACTGGGGAGAACCTGTGAGGGTGGGGAGGCCCTGGCACAGGTTGCCCAGAGAAGCTGTGGCTGCCCCCTCCCTGCAAGTGTCCAAGGCCAGGTTGGACGGGGCTTGGAGCAACCTGGGCTAGTGGAAGGTGTCCCTGCCCATGGC
>JAWWLV010000035.1:15255815-15288921 GCA_035041135.1 Platyrinchus mystaceus
TGTGGGTGTGGCACTTGAGGACATGGGTTAGTGGTGAACATGGTGGGGGGCTGATGGTTGGACTTGATGGCCTTAAAGGGCTTTTCCAACCCCTCAATTCAGTGATTCTGTGATTAGTAGCTGGACAAGACATGCATTAGAGCTGACACACACACATGTATCCTCACCTTCAGGGGCTCCCAGACCAGGAAGGATGCCAGAAAGCTGAATATCCCTGAGATGAGCCACATGAGGGCCACGCTGGAGGAAAAGCCCACCCCGATCCACACGGAGACCCCCGTGGAGGTGGCGAAGAGCAGCAGGCTGATGCCATGAGCCAGGTAGGAGCACCAGGGGGGGAGCAAGCGCTTCCTGAACGTTTGGTCTGCAACTGGGAGGAGGAGGGAAAGCAGATGTGAACATTCCTGCCAAAAGGTTCCAGTGGGCACAGGAAGGGCTGAGCTCCCCACCCGTCCTGGGTGAGTTTGGAGGGATTATCCCAAACGTTTCCCACTAAGCAGCACATGAAGAGAGCCAGGCTCTGAAAGAAGCTGGTGGGAAATAGCAGATATATCCCAAGCCTTTCCTGTATTTCCCCTCTGTTCCCCCAAGTGCTGCTGTGTGGGATGGCCCCTGTCCCTGCACACCCCACCCCCTGCCCTGATGGGCACAGCCCTGGTACCTGTCCATGTGGACTTGGCTGATCTGCTCACTTCCCTGGGAGGAGCTGCCATGCTCTGCCCTTTGTCGTTCAGCTTCTGCATCATGACAGTCTCCACCTTCTCCCCAAACACGCTGGACCTGCCGAGGCAAAGGGGTGACAGCTGTGTCACTGCTGGCACTGAGAGGGGCTGAACTCCAGTGCCAGCACCAGGGACCAGTCCTGGGACAGACACACACACAAGGGACACAGACACTGCTCTGTGTCTCGTGGACAAGGGCTGAAACTCTTTCCCCTCCCTTGATCTGCCACTCTGCAGTGGCTGCCCACTGGTGGGCTGCCAGCCTGGCTGGGTGCTGGTCAGGGTGCCCAGCAAGGTGCTCTGGGCAAGATATAACAAAGATTCAACCCCCTTCTCCCTCCCTTCAGTGCCATGAAGTGAACCTGCATCCCAGCACTTGGCCAGCAGTCCAGAAGTGCTGGAGGCACAGCTGGGGCTTTAAGGGATATTCCAGGTGGCTCCTGGAAGGACAGCAGTGCCCTCCTGGAGCCCTGGCTGTGGGGGCTGCAGGAATCATGGCCAGCAGGAACACAGTGACCCATGGAAATGTCCCAAATCCAGCTCAGCTTGGCTGGGGTGACACTGGTGGGGTTGGGAGGGAGGACAAGGGGCAGGAGGCTCGGGCTCAGTGGGGATTCTGCCCCCCAAACACTCACAGGCCTGAGATCAGATCTGTTTCAGCTCTCATGTATGGCCCCAGGTCCTGGGAGTGGGAGATGCCGCTGGCTCCATCCGCCAGGATCTGCCGGATCAGATCCTCGTCTGGGAAAGGGAGAGAGCACAAAGAGCATTGGGCACGAGCACAGCACCCAGCACGCACCAGGCATGGCTCTGCACCCAAGGGCTCAGCCAAGTGGTGGAACTGGGGAGGAGAAGGAGGGCCAGGGTGATGTCTGCTGGCAGCATGGGACCACTCACTTCAGAATGATCCCCACCAGGATTTCTGCTTTCCCAGACTAAAACCCCTGTTAAGCAGACCCAACCCTCCTCCTCTGCCCTTCAAAGTGAAGCCAGTGGTGATGGCAGCAGCTCTGCCTCTCTAACCTGAGGCAGAGAAGTACCGAGGCTGTCCCTGGTGAATGCCAAGGGACAAACTGTCCTCCTCGGTGGCCAGTGGGGCCTCAAGCCCGAGGTGGCGGCTGGCCCGGCCTCTCTTCAGCTTCTGGATGGTGTTGCCCATGATGGAGGGGTCACTGAGGAGGTCTGGCCAGCTGAGCAGGGCCTCACTGGAGGGCCACCGCACCAGGCTGTGGGAAAACAGGAATGGGGACATCAGGTCCGTGTGGGGAAGCAGGAGAAAAGGAACCGGGTGGGAATGCCTGCAGGGAAACAGCACAACCCCAGCCCAGCAAAGCAGAAACTCCATCCCCAGAAACATCCTCACCTTTTGGAGTCCTCCAAGAACAGATCTGTCTTGGTTTGCTCAGAGAAGGCCTGTGGAGGAGACAGAGGCATTTCGGGCACATGACACTGGTCTGTGCCTGGTTAAAGCAGCAGGTTGTGAACACCAGTAGTCACTGGGAAGCTGGAGGTGCCGTTAGCTCTGTGCCCACCCTGTGCTCTCCCCTAGCACTGGGATTTTCCAGAGGCACTTGAGTGCTTCAGCTCTGCCCCTGACAGCTGGGTGGACACTGTCCCTGCAGGGAGCACCCAGAGCTGTGCAGCCTGTGCAGCTTTGGGCAGGGAAGCAGGTTACCTCTGCCTGGAGCCCGGGGAAGGTGGGGAAGGAGCTGTCGAGGATTGAGGAGTCCAGGTAGTTGTCAATCTCCAAGGACTGCTGGTCTGAGTGGGTCACTGTGTGGCTGATGGAGACCTGCAGGGGACAGGAAGGAGGGATGGAGGTGACACTGTCACTGCTGCTGAGGATCCCTCCAGCTCCCTGCTCTGGTGGGGAGCCCAGACATGCCCGGGGGGGCTGAAAACAGGCACAGACCCCTCCTCCACTGCCTCCCAGACCCCTTGGACACCACATACACCACAGCCCAGTGCCACCCAGGCTGTCCCAGGGACAAGCTCCCAGGAAGCCCCATGAGTCTGAAAGGTTGTTCCTGTGTGCTTACAGGAACAAGGAACATCAGACACATTTGCTGCTCATCAGTCCCTGAGCATCTGGCTGCAATACTTAATGTGGCTGTTAATTGTGCCTAACTAGTCAGTAAATCCCCAGCTAATCCCTTCCCAGCTGCTTAACCACAGCTCTGCTCAGCCAGCTGAGCTGTACCCAGGGCAGACATTCCATTAGAGAGGCTCCAATGAGCATCTCCCGGGCTCCTGCCAGTGCAGCAAAGGGTTGTGCATGGCATTTGAGTGCCTGTCACACACTGAAATCAAGAGGGAGGAGGTGCCTAAACAGCTTCTAAAATCTGCCCCTTTGGTCTCTGGGCACTGTCAGAGTCCAGGCAGTGATCTGAGGTCAAGGGAGGGAGGCAAAGACTCCCTAAGTGAAGGGTCTGGCCATGGTGCAGCACAACTGGGAAAATGCAGAGACCACTTGGAGTGGAGTGGTGAGTGCTGGAGCGGTGAGGTCCCAGGAAGGGCAAAATTTAGCCTCAGATAAGCAAAGCTGGTGGCATCCCACCCATGAGAGCAGCCTGCAACCATTCCTCCTCCCCACCTTGCCTCGAGCCATCCGGAAGAGGAATAAAATGACCAGGTAGAGGGGATAAACCACCACGCTGGACACCAGACCAACAGCCACTGTGTCCACATTCACAGGGATCAGGTTGGAAACGGCCACGTTGCTGGAGAGAATCAAGAGAGACCAGAGACAGGTGTCAGCAGGAGCTTTTGGGGTTGCCAGGTAAGAAAGGAGGAGATAAAACTGCACAACTGGTTATTTCAGAAGGGCAGAGAAAGAAACAGGCCTGGGCAGTGCTAACAGACGGCACAGCAAACCCAAAATCTGACTGTCCTCAGTCATCCACCATCTGTGCCCTGCTCCCAGTTCTTCAGAATGAGAAGGGCAGGCTCAAGGCCACAACCAAGGCAGCTGTTCCCAGGGGGTTTAAGGTCTGCCCTGCCCCAGTGGGACAGGCAGGAGGGGCTCTGAGGAGGGTGGGGGCTGCCAGGGCACCCAGGGCCCAGCGCACCTGAGGTGGACGTTGCCCACCACGCCGTACCACACGGCGTTGGCGCAGAGGAAGAGGAAGATGAGGAGGGAGCAGCAGGTGGCTCTCTGGACGCGGGTGAAGCGGCTGCGGGGCGGACGGTCCCACAGCGACAGCCACACGTGCTTCTCGAAGAACCCCCGCTGCAGCTCCGCCACGAAGATCCGCCAGAAGCTCCTCAGCTCCGTCTCGCCTGGGGACAAAGAGGGACACTCGGGGTGGGTGTGCTGCAGAGGGGACCTGGCTGGGCACACCACAGCCCTCCCCACAGACAACCCTAACGACTCCATGATTCTGTGATTCTCTCCTGCACAGGTCCCTGCCGTGCCCTGTCCTCCAGCACAACAGACCCAGCAGAGCACGTGGCATCACTGCCATGATGAAGAGCCAGTGTGGAGGCTCTGGGTCTGCTCTCCTGTGCCATGAGAGCTGCTCAGCACCCCAAACCCACACCAGGGTGAGCACTCACTGGCAGCAAACACCTCCTTCTCCACCATGCCATCGTTGTCCTCGCTCTCCACCGACAGCCAGTCGTTCACCAGGAAGAAGTAGCTCTTGCTGCTCTGCAGGTCCCGCACGATGACGTGCTGCAGGTACCAGGAGGGGCTGAGTCCTGAAAGGGAAGAGATGGAGAAATATTTCATGGCAGATATTCCCTGTGTGAGCCTGCAAAGCTGAGAGGGCCACACAAGGACCTGCCAGTGGGACAGCAGCAGTTCCCTGTGACACCATCAGCATCGATGGGAGAAGTCACAGTACCCAGAAAAGCTTGGCACAGCCAGCTCACCCCCGAGGTGACATTTACAGACACTGCCACAGCGCACAGCACGAGGCATCATATGTGTCTGGGGTGACACATATGATGTGTGATCCATCCACGTGCCCCACCCCACACGTGCCGGTGTCCCACCTTTGTTGTCGTGCCAGATGCGGATGCGCCAGATGCTGCCGAGGCTGCGCTCCGTGGCGATCTGGAACACGTCGAGGCTGTTGCGGTGGAAGGCGTTGTCTCCATCCAGGTGCCTGTGACCACTCTTGTTGTCCACCCCGTACAGGGCGATCCCCACGTGGGCTGTGGTACCTGCAGGGAAGGGGCTCACTTAGGGCAGCCCACCCGAGGTGTGGCCGTTCCCGCCATCGTGCCAGGGACCTGCACCAGCGGGGTAGGAATGAGATGGTCTTTAAGGATCCTTCCAACCCAAACCAGTCTGTGACTCCACGATTTTTGATCTGTCCCATCATCACCCAATCAGAACTGGGAATGCTGTGGGAAGCCCTGGCCTGACTGCTCAGAGCTGCCTCAGACACCAGCTCAGCTCTGTGCCCTGCAGGGAACGTTCAGTGGGTGACGTGCTGAGGTGAGACCAGGTGACCTACGCAGACGTCACCTGAGTCCCCACGCACGGGAGCAGCGTGTGGACTAACCTGATCCTCTGCCCCAGCCCGTCTTCACCAGGATCTCGTATTTGTACATCCCGTTCTTCCCGCAGAAGGGAATCACTCCCACCCGGTGCAGGTCGATCATGTCCAGCTTGTGCACGATCAGCGCAGCCACCGAGTAGGTCACAAAGCACACGGCGCAGGTCAGCAGGACGATGTAGTTCAGACCCGGGCCTGGGGCCTGGGAGGAAAGAAACATGGTGAAAGGCAACTCTCCTTCCCCAAATGGGAACCTCCCTTCCCATTCCCTGCCTCCTTCCTGGCTCTCATCACCGCTCAGCCGTGATCCCACAGATCACGGCAGCAGCTGCCAGGAGCTCTCTGCTCCCACTCACGTCACAGGGACAGAGCGAGGAAGGGCTTGGATACCCTTGGGAAGCAGGGAGCAGCTGGCAGGTGCAATTCCTTGGGATAAAACAGTGCTGGGTGACAGCTGGAAGGAGAGTTTGGCATCTCCCTTAAAGGTGAGCACGCTGCAAGGTGTCCAGATTGGGGACTAACGCCATCTGCCAAAGGTCTGTTTTCATCAGCAGCCAGGATTCCCAACCAGAGGACACAGCCCTCTGTGAGCTGTGCCCATCTGCACCTCCCAAAGGCTCCCAGGTGCCTGTGCTGGTGCCAGGTGGGCACAGGGCAGCCTGACCCAGCTCGAGCAGGAAGCTGACAGGAGCCCGAGGCTTTGCGAGGTGACAACAACCCGCTCAGCGTGTGACAACACTGCTCAGCCTCTGCTTGGTGGTACTCACAGGGAAGATGAACTGGACAGAGTTTGGGGGCACAAACAGGCTGGCCCCAAAGGCAGTGAGGTGCTGGGTTAGGCACACGGCCTGGTCTGGCCTGGTCTCCTCCAGGGGCACAATTCCTTCTGTTTTCCAGCGCTTCTCCCGCTCGCTGAAGTACTGGCACAGGGACGTGTAGAGCCCCAGCGTCACCTCCACCGGAGACCAGCTGAAGTGGTTGGTGATGTTCAGGTAGTACCTCTGGATGGGATCATCCGTTCTGGAGAAGGGAAAGAGCAAGGAGATGACTAATCCACCTTCTGAAGGACACAAAGCCAGTTCTGATGGACGTGTGCCCATGGAAAGCATCCAGCTGCAGGGGCAGGGGAGCACACAGAGAAGAGAAGAAGCCCAGTGAACATGGTATGATTTACACTCTTTGGCAGTGCAGATACTCAAGGGTTCACCAGACCCCATGAATCCTTCATTTTGTATTATTTCAGCACCTGGAGCACTACTGCACATCCTCCCTGCCCAGCTCTCCCACTCGCCCTTCCCTGTGTCCCACTGACTCCCACGACACTTCCAAGAATCTTGGCTGAGAGGAGATTTGATTAGGATGATTTATTCCTCTTTGAGCATCCTGTTCCCAAAAGCCATGGAAGCTGTGCCAACTTGCACAACAGTGGCTCCACTCTTGCCCCACCTATTCCCAAGCTGCCCATCTTTTCTCCTCAGATAATGCCTAGGAATGGCTCCTAAATAACCCAAGGCATGAACATGTGTTCCAGGGCAAGGCAGCAACTGGAATTGCAGGAATGACTGCTCTGATACAAAGAAAAAAGCTTTTGGGAGCCCAAGAGGGATGTGGTGTTCTCCTGTCACCCACTGGGAAGGGGAGCTGTGAGGACAGAGGTGCTCCCTAAAGGTTTCACTGCAGAACAAGAACAAGATTAACGTGGCGTGCTTTGCTCTGGGAAAGGGTTTCATGAGCTGCATAAAGCAAACCCTGAACCCACCAGGGGTCAGTGTGAGTCCCTTGGGAAGAGTCCTGCTAGGGCTGGGCAGCTCTGGGATCATGGTGCACAGAGGAGGGAAGCCTGGACAAGCAGCAGTCACACTCCAGCCGGTATCAGGTATCCCTGGGTGACAGGGACCACCAGGGAGATTTCTCTTACCTGGGTGAGGTGAAGAAGGTGTAGAGCTTGTGGTCACTTCCAGCCAGGGCATCCAGGCTGATTTTCTTGGAGGCAGTGCAGTTGTGCTCGTTGGGCTCGGGCTCGTGATGGAGATAGGCCATGATGAACGGCTCGGGCTCGCTGGCAAGGTAGTGATCTGTGTGGGGAGAGACACACAGGGCTTCAGAAACACCTGGGAGACTCAACCACAAGCCTGCTACCAGCAGTGGGTGCTCAGGGAGGAGAATCAGGAATGCAGAAAGTCGGGAGAGATGCTTTTCCAGACTGCACCCTGTCAGTCTGCAGCTCAGAGGAACCCTGAGCACTGGACACCATCGTACCTGCCCAGGATTGGGACTGGACCAACTCCCTCCAGTGCTAATGTGGCTCAACAGAAGGACTGAGAAAAGCAAAAGGCTTCTCAGTGCCAGAATGCACAAACAAGGATGACTCTGGGCACTGGATAATGCCTGAGACTGCCAGAACCTCAACCATGCAGTGTGGAACCTGCTGGCTACCCCTGGTATCCTCTCTCACCCCAATTATCCCTTGACACAGCTCTCCTTTGCTGCAGCACCCAGCCCTCCTCTCCCACAGGAAGAACAAAGAGCACGAGGAAATGGATTTGTCTGTGCTACCATTGAGGACTCTGTAGGTGAGCTGGAAGTGCAGTCCTGCTTCTCTGTTGTTGCTCTCCATGTTCACAATCAGGCTGACAGACGTTCTTGGCTCGATGACTTCAGTGCCAGCAGCGAGGTTGTCGGGATCTGTGTTGTTTGACACCATCACAGTGATGGCTTTCTCTGAGTCCAGGCTCCCGATGGGGATCTGCACCCCGTTGTGTGTCTGGAACTCCATGGAGGCCACCTTTGTGGACACAGTGTAGTTGCTGATGTAACCAAAGGGGAAAGGATTGGAGTCCACTTGGAACATGACTTGAATGACATCCGTCAGGTTGGAAAGGGTGGAGTTGAAGGCCTGGGGGATGGAGAACTGGCAGTTCGGCGTGTTTTCGTAGCAAAGCAAGTTGAAGGGGTCAGACCTCTTGCCTGTGGCCTTAATTTCTCCTCCCACCAGCTCGAGGGGCTCTTCGTTCAGCACTCGGGACTTCATGAGGATGCGCATCAGGCTGGAAGACAGGTTGTAGGCTTTGGGAGCCAGCAGCAAGTTGTGGGAATCAGCAAGCAGCTCCTGGGGCTTGGATTCTTGTGAAACTGTATTGACAAGGTGGATTAGGTCACCTGCCAGGAGAGAAATAAAGGTGCAAACAGAGGAAGTGGTAAATAGCCTGGATAACTCTACAGTCCACATAACACCTGACACCTTCCCAAAACAATCAGACAAGGCTTCCCTTACTGTCTTCTCACTGTTACTCCACACTCTGCACATGACCTTCCCCACTGGAAGTGTTTGTAGCCCAGAGCTAAAAACAGAGCTGCCAGAAATTCCTGCAGCCTCTCTAATCTACAAAGTTTGGTGAGAAATACTTAATCACAACTGGCTTTATTTTCCTCCGGTGTAGTGGGAAGGAAAGGATAAAACAAACATATGTTACTAAGTTTTTGCACTATAAAGTGGAGAACACTCAGAAAGGAGTGCAGAGAATGTGTCTCTGCTTCCTCCCAGGTCAACCAGGTGGGAATTTCCACACAGTGTTGACAGATGCCCCAGTGAGGTCTGAAAGCCTCCTCAGACTCCAACCCGAAGACAAGCATCTGGAAGCCATAGCTGTTACTCATTGTTTACTGAAAAGAGAAATCCCTGGAGAATTAGTGAGTTTATTAGGAGTATTAGGGAATTTATTAACAACTGTCATGTCCGCAGAGAAGCTGCCAGAGCCAGGACAACCCTGGGAAACATGAGGGGGAAGAGACTACTGGGATGCCACACTCCAAATCACACGTCAGATGCAATTTCCTAACAGCTTGAGAAGGCCAAACCCCAATGGCAGAGGAGGAGGCCTCCCAGGCTGCCCTCAGCAGGAGCCCTGTGCCCTGGTCACCCGTCCCCAGGCCTGCAGGACAGAGCTCACCTGTGATGTTGAGGATGTTGTCAGCGATGCCGGTCGGTGTCACGGTGCCCTGGGTCGTTTCCCCCTGCAGAATGGTCATCATGGTCTCCAGCTTGTTCAAGGTCCTTGACAGGCATGACTTGCACACCAGCTCCTTGCTCACCACCTGCAAAGAGAAACAGGGTCAGATGGAGCAGGAACAGCCCCAGGGAAAGAGAAGGCAGCTGTGGGCAAGTCCAGCTGGATCAGTCCTGCAAAGACCTTTTTATTCTGAAAGTCACCCCTGCTCTTCCCAGCCCTGGGGAGGGGACAGCAGACACCGTGGCTGCACTGCCCACACTGGGAGAGGCCAACAAGTCACTGGTGTCTCCAAGACTCTTCCATCCACCTCCGTGACATTCCAATGTGCCAACACACAGGCAGGCATGGCAGAGGCTGACAGGGGATGCTTTGGGGTTGGAAAGAGGAATAAAGGGAGCATAGGACTGCCCAGAGAAGCTGTGGCTGCCCCATCCCTAGAAGAGTTCAAGGCCAGGGTGGACAAGGCTTGGAATAACCTGGGATAGTGGAAGGTGTCCCTGCCCATGGCAATGGGTGGGACTGGATAAGCTTTAAGATCCTTTCTAACCCAAACCATTCCAGAATTCTATGATTCTATATTCCTGTTCCCTGGAGTTCACTTGTAAGGACCATGCACATCTTCCCTTTGGGGCTACACACTTTACCTACAGAGCCCAACCAGAAAAAGCTGGATAGGATTCCCCCATCCACTCTGCTCCCATCAATGGAAGCAGGATTTAGCCCCAACTGAACCCCTTTCAGTGTCCAGATACTCCTGAAAGCTGTGGGAGGGACCCTGCCACTCAGGCATGATGGATGTCCCTCCCTCTGCTCCCAGATGTGTCCAAGAAACAGAATGTTCTAGCCATGGCCTGGAGCTTCCCGCACTCTCGAGGCTGGATGGGAGGGACTGAGGCAACACATGGAAGCTGTTACCACAACCCCCTTCCTCGCTCTTATTCATCTTTTTTTTCTTTTAATCATCATAGGATTCAGACGTGATTCACCATATGTTTTGGTGAAGAATCAAAACAGCATCTGCAGGTCTTGAATTCCCCCTTTTCTGCTTTTATTTGTAAGCTCTGAGAAGCCAGGACACAGTGTGTGAATCGGAGTCCACAAGTCAGGAATCAGGAAGTGGGGAAGAAACTGGGTTATGGGGAGGAACCACCCAAGGGCAGCTCCTACTTAGGGAGGAGAATCAACCAAGAAGACTGAGATTCTTTTTTTTCCCCTCCAGGATAAACTAATTCTGATTCCTCCCCTCCCCTGTAGGTAAAATCAGAACTGTAACAGCCCTGACGGACCTTTATGCAGGAAAGGAATGTGTGAACTCCACTTGTCTCAACCCCTTGGGAAATTCTAGATTACTGTTTTCCTAAGCTTTTCATTCCAATCCAGAGCACAAACTAATCCTGGACTGTCAGCTTTTCTTGTGGAATAAAAATTCTGTTTCTAGACCCAAGCTTCCACAGCGAGACCGAGTCACGAGGCAGAAGGAGGTGGGAGAGACAGAAACAAACCGATCCAGCCCGGCAAGGGATGTGCTGAGCCCCAACCCCCAGGCAAAGATGAACAGAAAGAAGAGATTTCTGAGGTCTGCAGGCTCTGAAGCAGAGAAGGGAGCACAGGACAGGACTCTGTGGGTGGGATGCAGTAGTCTGTCCATCATTCCAATGCCTGTTCCCGCTGCGCAAGGCCCTGACCTGGCTGGAGGCGAAGCACGGCCGAGGCCGAGGCACCTGACTCCAGTCCCCAGAGCAAGGATCCGGGAGGGCGGGGAGGAGGATCATGCCAGGGCAGCCTGGCTGACCACCAAACCCCAAGTGCCTTATATAACTGGGCTCCCTTCCCTCCTCAATCCACCAGGCAGCAGCCCCAGCACTGGGAACTGGCCGGGGAACAAGGCGCTTCCAGGCAGCAGCAGAGCAGAGCAGAGCAGAGCAGAGGAGGGTTTCTCATCCTGTAGGCCAGAAACAGGGCTGGGAGGAACATCAGGCCTTGGTGCTGGTCCCTGGCCCAAGGCAGGTCCAGCTCTACTCATGCTGCTCCTGATGGGAGCCCAGTCTGTGCTTGGAGATTCTGCGACTCCCCCAGCAATTTATCCCAGTGTTTCTGGAGCCCCCCTGTGCTGGGGAGGGAGCCAGGGAAGCAAAACAAGGACTGGAGAGCACCTAAGCTGCAGCTGGACGGCCAGAGGCGGGAGGTGGTGACAGGAACGTACCGTGCACTGCGCCAGGGCCGCCGAGATCTGCTGGATGTCATCAACTGTGTTCACCTTCAGGGAGTTCAGGGTCTCTGTGATGTTGTTGCGAGTCCAGGTCCGGAGCTCGAATTCATTCCCAGCCTCAGGTTCCAGAAGCATGGATCGCTCATACTGGGGGGACAAAAGCACGTAGAGTGAGGAAATCTATGAGGTTGTTCCAGGGGATGATGAGCTGAGCTGAAGTCACCTCTTCCATGCCCTCTGTACCTCCCCGACTCTGCTTCTCCCCAGGGGGATCTAATGAGCCCATTTCCCAGCAGAACTTCCTCAATTTTGCTTGTGCCTTCCAAGCAATTATCTGAACAGCCTTGCACTTGACAGGTAAGTAGGTGCCCAGCGTAGTCCTTACCCAGCTAGCAGAGTCCTGTGCTCAGGGGGATCATCCTTGCCTGGCTTCCAGGAGTGCAGCAGGCTCTTACCAGGCAGGAAAACACAAGTATAGCCCAAAATTCCTGCCCTGCCTATAGAGATGCACAAGGAAGGACTGGGCCCCACTTCAGGTGGGAGTGAAAGGGAATTCTGCCAGGATGGTGATGCTGTAGAATTAGTAATTTCCCTACACTGTTGTACAAAATGGCCCAAGAACTTTTCCTGGTGACTACAAGGACTTCTGGAAGCCCCTCTTGAGCAGAAAGAGCTGCCTTACCTCATTTAAGATGGTGATGAGGGCCAGGGAGTACTCAATGACCTGCTGAGGGTCCCCTTGTTTCACCAATCCCTGGAGCACAGTGTCAGTTTGGTTGTAGAGCCAGTGGGAAAGGCTGGGAAAGCCCTCGGGTAAGCCAATTTCCATGGAGCTGCAAGGGAAAGTGGGATTTGGGTTAAGTGCAGACTGTCACCAGGGCTGGGAGGGGGGAGGAACAGGGAAGCAGGTGGGTGAGCCACAAAGACAGCCCTGCTGACACCCTGGTACCCACTTTTCAGGAGCTATAAGGAAAACCACCATGGACCTGAGGCCTGGCTCCTCATCAGCCCAGCTCAGGGACCTGATGATCTTAGAGGTCTTTTCGAGCCTTAACATTTCCATGATTCCAAGATTCTGTGAAAGCAGTAACTTCTGGGAAAACCTTCCCCTTGAGCGATGATCCACAAAGACTGGAATTCTCCGTACTGTACTGCCCTTCTGCCTCCCCTCCCCTCCCCTTCCTGCCAAACAGCCTCTTCCAGGAGGCAGACTTTTCCCCCAGGATCCACCAAGCCCTTCAGGACAGGGACGTGGAGCCCGGGATGTGGAGCCCAGGCCGGAGGCCGACGCTGCCGGCGATCCCTTACCTGTTAACGGCCACCACGGTGGCCCCCAGCTGGTCCTGCACGAGGACGGACACGGACACCTGGAAGCTGCTCTCGTGGAAGCCGGGGGGCAGGAAGGCTCCGTGCTCGGCCCGGCTGCCCTTGTAGAGGCAGAACTCGTGGAAGTGGCCGCGGCGGCGGCGCGAGGCCAGCAGGATGTAAACCAGCGGGCCCTCCGCGTCCTCCGTGTCCCGCCAGCCTGCAGGGCAAACCCACACGTTTAAAAGGGATCACGAAAAATCCACCATCAAAATAAAAACAGGAATAACTCTGCTGGGAGTGGGAACAGCACCGACCAAGGCCACAGCTTTTGTACAAGCCTTGCAAAGCCTGACAGAGGCTCAGCACAGGCAGTTCAGCATCTCAGGAGCAACTGAGTCAAGGATAAAACCCGCACAAAGGTTTCCTTGGAGATCCCAGGAATTATGGGGAGTTCCTGGGGGCTGGGAAATGGACTGTATGTTTGCCAGTGAGCCCCAGTGAAGGTGCTGGCTCTGCCAGGGCTCACTGAGCTGGACATCCACCAGTAGGTCTGTGTCCTGGCCTGTCACTTCAGCTTAAAAACAATCTAAGAGCTAAAATTCCCACCATTCCAAAGAGGGATGGACTTCAGCATTATCCTGGATAGCTCAAAACATCCCGAAGTTACAGCCACATCCCGCTGAACACACTCTGCTGCTCCCCCAGCTTTGGTGACCATCCCCCTGGAAGCAGCAGCGTCCATCCCCTCTCTGCGTGGCTTCCCGGCACTGTGCACAAACAGCTCTAATCTCTGACACTAATCATTTGGGGAAATCTGGTTTCCAGAGGCACTTAGTCCTTGGCCCAAGGCTACGGGACATCAGCCAGGCCACTTTTCCAAAGCTGGGCTCGTTGTTGCTGTCTCTGCAGCTGGTTGGGAAGGTAACTGAGGGCGGGAACATCCAGCCCACATGGCAGACTTGGCCCCAGTGCTTTGTCTTTTGATTCTTCCCACATATATGTGACTCAGTTTTGGGCACCATCTTCTTTTTCCTGCACTGAAGCACCAGTTTCTACCCCAAGAGCTGGCCTGGCCTGGATGTCACCACTCAACTACAGGAATTAAGATTTATAAAACAGCCTGCCTGCCACCATGAGTTTTTTAGAGCTCCATAATTTGGGCACACAAAGCTTAAATGGGCCAAGCTGCTTCCGAGCTCAGCCCTGGCCAACAATGTCCTGGGGCAGGAGTTTGGGGTACAGGGAAGACCTGTGGGAAGAGCATCTGGTAACACTGGCCACGGGAAGGCTTTGCCCACGAGGAGCAGGGAGGACTGGCAGGTGCCCACCCAACGCTCTCACCTGCACACTCAAAGTGCACCTTGGTCATGAGCGCCCTGAGGGGTCCTTCGGGAGACAGGAAGCACCTTCCCCCCACGGGGGGCTGGTTGGGGAGCAGGTCGATGGAGGCAAAGCCCTCCTCCCCCGTGGTGAGGTCTGTGATGTGCAGGGTGAAGGTGTAGCCCTCGCCGTCCTTCAGCACCCCCGGCCTCAGCACCAGGTTCATCCCCGTGTCCCCAGTGGAGGTCGTTGTTTTGTCCAGGACGAGAGACTTGTTCTTAAAGCTGTGTGCTGCCCACCTCTGCAGGGATGGAGAGACAGCAGAAGTTTTGTTTAAATCTGCAGTTATGTCCTTAAAATGTTTTCAGATTGAGTCTCTTATAAAAAGTAACAGATTTCTAGTGGGAGCGTCTGCCAAATTTGCAGTTGATAATTCAGCTTTAGTCTTGTGTGCTACAGCAACAAGAACTGGAACCTTTCCAAAATGTCTGGTGGGAATATTTCCACTGTGAGATCTACTTTAGTTTCTGGGATTACATCACCCTCCGACAGAATATTTCATAATACAGAGTACAAAACACAGGAAATAAATGAAGGACTGGTGGAGTCTCCACGGGATACCATGTTTTATATGCTTTGAGCTGAACATGGCCTGGGCGGTTACTGTTAATAGCACAAACGTACAATTGTGATAACAAGAGAAAGAGTGAGATAACCAGGCAGAAAATGCCAGGCAAGGACATGCTGGGCTTGCTGGGAGCAACAGGACTTCCCATTCTGAGACCTGCTCCACTCCACAGGCTGCAGGGATGCTGTGTAGTGGAATCAGGAATCAGAGGAGGGCAGGAGGTACTTTGGGGATCAGGAGAGACTAAACCACCTCTGCTTGAGCCACCAGAATTACAGGCAAAAATGCCAACCAGCATGGAGGAAAAACACTTTACCAAAGGTGAAGCAAAGGCCAATGACTTTACCCCAAGCTTGGAGTCGTTGTGACAGTTCTGGCAGGTCCCCTCCAGGTAGACATAGGAGCTCTTGCTGACTTCGTAGACAGACTGAGCCTTGCAGGAAACACACTCCAGGGACACGATAGGGACTCCTCCCCTCTTGATGAACACCTGGGAAAGCAAGAGGCTCCATCAGAAGATCTGACACCAAAATCCAGACGTCTAAAATGTAAGGACACATCCCAGCCCCTGGTTCTGAAAGGGGGAATCAGTCTGAACCAACCCAGCCTATGCTAAGGAAACAGCAGGAAAGGATTCCCAAAGGATTTCCAGTCAGATTTAAGCTACATCACTGCTCTTACACTGCCCAGTTCTGTCACTGGTTTTCAAGAGCCACTCGATGCCAAACTGGGCCAATCTAGGTCATTCTGGATTTACTTTATCTATACTTTAACAACATAAATTGGTTTCAAAATGTCCCTCTGGCCCCCTGTGCTGAATTCTCAGCAAACCCTGCTTTGGCTGTAGGTTAGGGATGGAAGAACCACCTTTTCCAGAGAGCAGCGTGTTGTTCCAGGCTTTTAGCTGGAATCTAACTGCACTTCTCAAGATATCTACCACACCTTCCTGGCAGAGCACCCAGAGAGAGGAGAGGCACCGGTGGCTCAGACACAACAGCTATTGAGCTCTGACCCCCGTACTTTGTCTAAATTCCTTTAATCCCCGAGGAAACAGGCCTGTCCAGTCTTGGACAGAGCCCTCTGTCCTGGCATAACGAGCATTATGAATTCAAAGACAGTAATGAAGACATTGTTTAACATGGCAGACTCTTAAAAGAGGATAAATACTCCCCAGCATTAAGCCTGAGAGCATTGAAGCTCCATTCATTCCTCCAGTATTTGCAAATTTCCTGCGACACTGGGATCGTTGTTTTGCGCTCGCGCATGGAAACCAGATAGTACGGAATGTCCTTGAAAGACTATCAATTTCATTTTTTTCTTTTCATCCTCCAGCTCTGGTTTCAAACCCCGGCAGTAAGAGTTTCCACTTTCAGAGTAACTACACCTCTAATTGCCAAGTGCACCAGATGAATGTTCCTGACACGAACCGTCGGGCTGCGGGTGCACTTGGCCTTGGGCTTAATGTGACATAAACAACGTGCACTTAAGAAAATCCTCCCTTCAAAAAATTTGGAAGGAGAGAATAGAGGAACTGTTGACAGCAGAATTAAGCACCAGCTCTTAGGAAGCAATCTCTGGGCAAAAACCAGGGAAGACCCTGGTGCTGTGGCATGGGAAGAGCCAGGACTGCACAAAGTGCTGGGAGAGCCATCGACCGAGCCCGGGCTCCTTCACTGGCCCGTGGTGGGACCCGATGATCTTAAAGGTCTTTTCCAACCTACATGATTCCATACAGAAACTAAAAGGACTTGGCAGGACAAGCAAAAAGTGCTGCCCAAGGAAGATGACTGTTAAGATGGCTCTATCACAGAAATACCAATGTCTGCTCCTGCCAACGACCTGGACAAGATCAGCTACAGAGCCCCAGTGATGCCCTAAAATCTGGGGACTAATTCTTCCCTGGGAGGGTGGTGAGGTTGCCCAGAGAAGCTATGGCTGCCCCATCCCTGGAAGTGTCCAAGGCCAGGTTGGACGAGGCTTGGAGCAACCTGGGCTAGTGGAAGGTGTCCCTGCCCACGGCAGGAGGTGGAAGGTCCTTCCAACCCAACCATTCTACAGTTCTGTGACTCCCAGTCTGGCTGTGTCCAGCAACAGGCACCCAAGGAGAGAAGTGACAGCTGTCTGTGGTACGTACGGTTTGGTTGGTTGCCTCGGGACTCATCCCCCCCTTCCTGACGGTGAGGTCGAAGGTGTACTCCACATCTGCTTCTAATTCAGCTTTGGGAATTGTGACAATTCCTTCATTGGCACTGAAATTCAGAGAGCACCCTGCAGCCGAGCTCTGCTTGCAAGGAGAAAAGAACTTTCAAACCCTCCTTGGTACGGGTGCAAGTCGGGTTAGTCCACAGCCAAAACATTCAGGTCCACACAGAGTCACTGCCACAGACCTTGCTGTGCAGTGCCACCACTGGGGTGGGAGAAACAGGGCGTGTGTGGACAATAAAACACATCATCCTACTTTTCAGGTTAGTAAACAGTACTTGGAATAGTCCTGTGTTTCATCTGAGCTTCAGATTCTTATTTTATAGCAATTAATTCTTCATTAAATAGCTTATAAACATTGCCAAGAAACACAAAAAGCTCACATTAAACCAAAAGGTCTAATCCACAGACGCTCCATAGAAACAATGACATTTTACAAGCAGAAGAATCCCTCATTCAATCAAAAAGTGCTCCTGAGGTGGATTTCCCATCAGGATCTGCAGGGCAGTTCTCCCTTGCCCCTCCATCAGTGCAGGGTCAGATCACTCCAGCATGTGAGGACAGTGACCTGCTTGTGACCACAGCTTGTGGTCACTTGACCTCTCCAAAGTCTAACTCTGTCCCCTGATGGCATTACAGACATTTAACTGTTAATGGGGGAGGGACCAGAGCCCTCAGCCCCCAGAACTGCAGTCAGCAGCTGTTTCGAGCCAGACATGTTTGTAGTGGAGCTGACGTGCAGCTGGAGCTCCCAAATGGTCTCCCTGGCTGTGCAAGGCTGCTCTTACCTTGGAGGAGTACGTACAGGACCACTCGTACCACAGCGGAGTCTGTTCACCGTCATCCAAGTTCGGGTCATAGGACTTCTCCCCGTCCAAGATTAAGTCCTGAGTGTTGGACCATACACGGTATGACCCCCCATCAATGATTGGGACCAGCTTACTTGGGATCACAGTCACATTGGCAAAGATGCTTTTGGACAGCGGGGTGTCTCCAAAGGAGACAATAAACATGAAGCAGTAGTTCCCAACTTGCAGGGCGAGCTTCGGGATAACCAGCTGGGGCCTGTTCACGTCAACGTTGGGCAGCCGGATCCTGCTGGAGTCGTCCAGGTCCATGCAGCTGGGTGCTCGGTAGATCTCCCACAGGTGCTCTGTCTGGTACTTGATGCACCCTCGGAGGTCAATCTGTGCCTCCAGGTAGTTCCTCTGGGATCGCTTCATGACCACCTGGGGGGGCAAGGCCAGCTCCACCTCCGGCTCCTCGCACTCCAGGACTTTGACGGTGACAGTGAGCTGGGCTATGAAGAAGCTGATGAGATTGGTGGCATTCACCTCCACCAGGTAATCCCCGGGGCTCAGGTAGGAATAGTTGGCCACTGCAGCCCTGGTTGTTTGAGTGGGAGAACCATCCCCAAAGCTCCACAAGAACTCAACGCTCCTGCTGCTGGGCACCACTGTGGCTTCAAACAGTGCCGTCCTGTTGACAAAGGCGTTGGAGGCAGAGAGGGAGACCTGGACTATGGGGTCTTGGACCTGGATTGTTCTGGTGATATTGACACTTCCCAAGTCATTGAAGGCACTGAGGTGAATCTCAAGCAGCCCTGCAGCTTCTGGAGTGTAGGAAACACTCTCTCCTGACACAGTGACCACGGATCGACCTTGCTCTTTCCACAGGGAGAACCGCCAGGAGAAGGACACACGGGAGCCACTCCCCACACGGGCACTGAAGCTCTTCTCCGTGCCCGTGGGGATGCCCTCCTCGCAGCAGTTCAGGAGCCTGACATCCCGGATGGCCTCCAGGACAGAGATGAGCACCTGGGCGTGCGCGATGCTGATCTGGTTCTGCACGGTCACAGTCACCAAATAATCGCCGCTCTTGGTGAACTCGTGGGTGTACCGGGACCCGTTGAGCACCACAGAGTAGTCCCCACTTATGCTCACCAGGTAACTCACAGAGGTACCTGACAACATCCTGATCACAAAGGTGACCTGTTCCCCTGGCTCCACCACCTTCTTGCTGGCGAGAACTTCCAGACCTTGGATCCTGTCCAGCACTGAGATATTCCTGCTGGCCAGAGCCCAGCTGATGTCGTTGGATGCGTTCAGATGGACTGTGTAAAGCCCTGCCGTGGGGAACGGGACTGCCACAGACTGGCCAGTCAAGGTGCCATTGGGCACCTCCCAAAGCCAGGTCACCTCAGTCCCTTTCTGCAGCTCCCCCTCAAAGACCACTGTGGAGCCTGATGAGACGTACCTGCAGTCCAGCTCTGCTGTCCCTATACTCAGCCCCTCTATAACCTCCTCTACACAGATAGAAATTGTTGAATTGGTTGAATTCAGCTTGTTTTCTGCTCCAACGACAACCTCAATCACCCCAGGGCTTTGGAAGGAGTGTATAATGAAGGGTTCAGAAGTAACAGGAGAGGAGCCATCCTCGAGGTACCACACGTACGTGATGCCAGTGCCACTGGTTATGCTGGCACTTATGTTAACAGAGGCATTAATAGCAGCTGGGTTGGGGAAGGCATAGGGCTTTAGGAGACCAAGGCTTTCAACAAACTCCAGTGTCCTGTTAACAGTGGCACATCCCAGCATATTGGTGGCCTTCAGGTAGACAGTGTAGTTCCCAGCTTCGGGGACGCTAAAGGAGAAGGTTTTCCCACTGGAGGTCTGCACAGCATTGCCATCCCGGTGCACTACCCAGCTGTAGGAGATGTTTGTTCCCTCTCTCACCACAGCCTGCAAATGGAGTGTTCTGTTTGTTGGGAAATACATGTCCTCCACCAGGTCACCGCTGGCCACCTGCAGGCCCTCAATCTGCTCCAGGACGTAGACGTAGATGCTGTCCTGCAACGAGCTGATCTTGTTCTCCGCTGTCACAATGACGTTGAACGTGCCCACGGACCGGAAAGTGTAGGAAATCGTGGAGGAGCCTTGGATAGGAGTGCACCGATCGCAGAGGATCCACGAGTAGCGGATGGCAGTGCCAGCCACAAGGGTGGCTACAAAACTCACCGACCCGTTTAGTGGCACCACTGTCCTGCTGGCGTTGATGGTCAGGCCAAAGAGCCGACGTTTCACGGTGACGTCGATGGTGGTCTCGTTAGAGCTCACGTCGTTCTGGCCCATCACAGTAATGCTGTAATGGCCCGTGCTGTTGTAGGAGTGGGTGGCGACTTGCCCAGGCTGGGTAGTGCCATCTCCAAAGTCCCAGCAGTAACTCACTTTGGTTCCATTCATGCTGGCAGAGAACAGGTAGATCTGGTTCAGCTCCAAAACATTTGTCCCATTATATTCAATCTTCGCTACCCCAACTGGTTCCTGGACTTCCACAAATGCTGTGTCATTGTTGAAAGAGACGTTGTTGGAGACGGTCACTGTGACCAGGAAGACCCCCGTGTTCTTGTAGGTGTAGGTCACCTCAGTCCCACTCGATCTGGCGGACTCGTTGTTGCCGAAATCCCAGCGGTAGCGGTACTGGTAGGAAGGCACAGCACTGACCTGGAAGGTGCTCTCCTCCCCCAGCCTCACAAACTGCTTGGAAGGGAGAAGGGTGACGTTGACTATCTCCGGCTCCACACAGACGCTGGTGAAATAGTGAGCCTTGTTAAACCTGCTGGAGAGAGTCAGGGAGAGCAGGAACGTCCCACTTCGGGTGAAGTTGTGCATCACCCCCGGGTCCCCCCTGACGGTGACATTGGACGAGCCATCTCCGAAAGTCCAGTCAAAGATGTACTCCTCGGGATTCCCCGTCACGTGCGCGGTGAGCCGCACGTCCGGGTGCTCCAGGATGCAAGAAGTTGGCTCTATTTTGAGCACTTCCAGGACGAATATCCGAACGGGAACGGTCTGGGAGACGGAGTTCACAGGATTCACAGCCGTCACGTTCACAGTGCAGTTGATGTCCTTTATGTACACGTGTTCTACCAGCGGCTCCTGGCTCCTCAGCACCGTCCCGTCCCCCAGGTCGAACACCCAGGTGATGCTGTCCCCGGTCTGCACGGAGGCGTTAACGGTGACCGACGCTCCCAGCTCCGCTGCCTCGCCCGCGGACACTCGGAGCCCAGTGATCTCTTCAAACACCTGGTAGCACTCCACTGTCTCCACGCTGCTCACGGTGTTGTTGGCTGTCACGGTGACGTTGTACACCCCTCGCTGGGCATAGCTGTAGGTCACTGCAGGCTGGATCTCTGCGAGCAGGGGGGACCCGTCCCCGAAGTCCCAGGTGTACACGACGCCGTACGGGGACGGCAGTGCTCGGGCTCGGAAGGTCACCGGGCGGCCCACGACTAAAACTTCCTCCTCTGCCTCCACCTTCACATCAACCAGGTAACTGTGAACGTGAACTGGGGTCAAGTGTGTGAGGTTCTCGAACTGGTTGGACACAACAACCATCAGGGCATATTCTCCTGCATCGGAAGAGAGCAGAGCAAGAGCAGGGTGAGGACATGCCTGTCTGCCCCTGTGCTGTGCACACCCTGGGCCTTCCCTGCTCCGGCCCAGGACCAGCAGGAATTACACCAGGCCCTGTGTGTGAGGACCAAACACCAAGTAAGGAGCCAGTCCAACAGGTACAGAGAAAAGATTTTCTTTCTATTTGCCCACAGAACAGACCCTTCCTGTTGTCCACCCCTCCCACCAGCACAGTGCTCACCCTGCTCCTCGTCCATCCACTGAGACTGCCCAAAAATGGACTGTGTGTGGTGGACCTGCTTCTTACAGTGGTCAAACCTCTCCAAGAAACAGTTATAGAGATGGCAACTGGAAACTTCCAGTCTCTCTGGCTGTTCGCTCAGGAACAAGGTAATGACTTCCATGCCTTGGTTTTATTGGATGGTGTCTTGTAGTCCCCTCATAACAAAAATACCTGAGCCCCTTCTTCCCCAGAGAACCTTCCTGACCATACCTGGGTCTTGGTAGATGTGTGAAACATTGTGCTCAATGACAACTTCATGGACACTGGGATCAGGAACAAGGAAAGACTTGTTGTAGGGAGGTTTGAACAGGTACGTCTCCTGGACACCATCTCCAAAATCCCACCTGGAGAAACAGGTAAACAGTGTCACACACTGCACAACAGGAGAATCACGGAAATCCCAGAGGAATCCTGGCCTATCTTTCAGGTCAGGACTGGGTTTTCCAAAAGAAACATCGGAAGCAGCATGACAAATATCAAAGCAGTAGCTGTGCCTGATGCTGAGAGGAGCACAGCACTGGTAAGAGGAGGAGGAACCCAATATTTGAGCAGTGTTGCAATACTTTAAAAGAGTGAACTCAACTACAGGTTGCAGCCAGTCTGACTAACCCACACTCACAGGGATTTCAAATTAACTAGGCAGCATCTGAGAGATGGACCAGTTGGCCCTGGGAAGAGAAACAGTGCAGGCAAGGTAAGATATGCACAGAAAGATCCTAAGTTTGTGGGCAAGTAGCAAAAGACTCACAGGAACAGAGCCTCCACAGCCGAATCAACGTGAACCCTCGCCGTGAGCTCCACGGTGCTGTTCTGGGGCAGGACTGGCAGGACACCCAGCACCGTCAGGTTCCTCATCTTATTCATCATCTCCACCGTGACATTGTAATTGACCGTGAAGTTACTGACGTGGTTGGAGGCGGTGAGCTGGGAAGGACAGTGGGACAGAGACTGTGTTGGGGATCACCGTGCTGCCCTCTCTGAGCGTGAGGCTTCACCACACTGAGGATGTCCCACCAGGCAGGAGAGCAGGCCAGCGCAGGAAAGAGTGGCCCCTGGGGCAGGGAGGCATGGCAGGAGCCTGGATGGCACTGGAAAGCAGCCCAGGCTGGCAGGTCACCTACCTGGCAAAGCCACCTCTTGCTGGAACCACCAGTACAGTCAGTCCAAGGAAGGACTGGTGCTACAGCAAGAGGGAAGGAGAGGAGCTTCTCATCCAGAGGCTCCTCTGGCTCTGAACTTGCCAGTTCCCCCTGTGCTGGCTCCAACATGCCCTGCACACTGTCTCCAGCTGCTGAGCACAGGCCACAAAGGGGACAAGAGACACCATGGGACAGTGGCAGATGAGTGGCTTCAAGCACAGAGAGCAGGGATGGCAGAGGCTCATAAAACCAAGCACATGAAATGCACCTCCATGATCCTGGAGTGGTGAGCACAGAGAGAGAGCAAGGCTGGGCCGAGAAGGAAAAGAAAGGCAAGAGATGGAAGAGACACAACAGAAACAGAGCAGGATCCTCAAGATTATTTAGGCTTGAAACACTGACAGGCCACCTGGTGACAGAGCATCTTGCCACCTCCTCATCTGCAGGAGCTGCTGACAGAGGGATCCTTCAAACAAAGTTGAGTAGAGATGGTCCCACCTCAATATGTAAGAGAAGTTCATGTCTAGGCTCCAGTGACTCTGCTACACTGAACCCAGTGCCCCCAGGCACCTTATCAGCTCTGTAAGTGAAAGCGCCCCAGGCTTGTCAGCACAGTGCTCCACCCAGCAAATTAGTGCTGCACCAAGCAAATTAGAGCTAGCATGGCCCTGGAGCTGGGGCTGGAGTCTCCTCAGGAAGCCAAGTCACCCTGCAAGAGGATCAAGCACCTTGCATGAGAGCAGACTCCACCTGGCAGTACAGGGCATGACACAGAGAGATGTTCTGGCCAGAGATAAACTCCTGTTCCACACACACACCTCCCCTGGCCCAGACTCTCTGCTCCATCCTTCTGGGGCCATGACAAAACCCAGTTCCACTCTGCATCAGGAGAAAGAGAACAGGACAGAGAACAAAGAGCTTGTGGGAGAAGGTCTGTCCTGCCTACAGTTTGCACCCTGCCTCTGCCTGGTTCCGAATCCATATCTCCTGCCTCCCAGAGCAGGGGTCCCTGCCTCATTCCTGCTGGGAGGAGGAAGCACAGACACTCCATAAGCAGAAAGAAGAACAAGGGGAAAAGAGGAGAAAGCAAAGACGAGGAATAAAGTGAAGTAATGGAAGAACAGAAGAAACTATTTGCATTTGCAAGAGCAGCTCAATGAGAAATAGCAGACGAGCTTGCTGGGAGCACAGTGAAAACCTCAGCTCAATTCTGCCTTCTCCTCTCCCTGCTGCTCTTCCCGCTGAGTTTGTGGGATGAGATGGAAACCCAGTGTTGAAATGGTATCATGGGAAAGGCCTTGGCTTACCGAAAGCTTGTACACGGCTGGGCTTTGGTAGATTACGTTGAAGACAACATTGTAAAAAGTGAAAGATGGCTTATCATCTACTGTCCATCGGAAAGTCACATCTGACCCAGCCTCCATCACAGGGATGTAGCTCTGAAAGGCATGAGAACATTTCACACTAGTGCAAGAGAAAAGCATGCCCAGCACTTCCCAGGAGATCTCCAGCTGAACTGGAGAGGGAGCAGAGCCGGAATGGGAGGCACCTCACACCTGCAGACAGAGCCCTCAGAGCATGACACAGCGGTGACACATCGTCTGTGACTCTGCTGCTGATGGAGAAACGCAGACCCTGACCAGCAGAGCAGGGAGCAGACCCCACACTCCCACAGCCCAGCACTCTGCTCTTGTGATGGGGTCTAAAAAACCTTCTGGTATCTTCACAGAAACAACTCGGCTTTAGCTACACCTGTAAGCTGAGCCTCTGACCCTCGCCCATGGATGGTGCCTGACCCAAAGCTGAAGGGCTTGACCTGCCCTGTCCTCACTCCAGTAGTGCCTCCTGAGCAGACTGTGGCAGCCAGGAAGGGTGAGACCAAGAGGTGCAGGCGCAGGATCTGCTGGAAGCAGCCAGAGCTTGAACAGAGCATTTGGGGCAGCTGCTGAACAGGTTCCCAGGGCTGCAGCTCTGGGGACAGGGGACTGGAAAACAAAAAGACTGGAAATGCCAGAGGAACCCCAAGACTTGGACAGACTAAGCTGTTTTACAGCTTCAGTCAGCTGATGTAAGGATTTAGTAGAGCAAATCTAAACACCTTGGCAAGTCAAAAGAAGGTAAATACTGGCCTTTCATAACGCCTCTGGTTTCCTGCAGAAGTGGAAAGCCAGTATCCCCCTCACAGGAGCTACTGCCTCACCTCTGAGGGGATTCAAGGGAACGTACAGCCAAGCTGCCTTCCTGCTGGAGAGCACCAGTGCTTGTGCCACATGCCTGTGTCTGCAGCAGCGCGGGCAGCACGGCCTGGGAGCTTAGCAGCAAGCAGTGCTCCCCCAGCCCAGCCTCCCCAGAGCCAGACACACACCTAGAGGCTGAAGGGGAAGGCTAAAAACCCAGGTGACGAATTAAGGGCAGCAGGCAGCACTCACCACCCGTGTGTTCAGCAGGACCCTGCTCTCGGGGTCCGGGGTGGCCCTCAGCCCGCGGATCGGCTCCTCCACCTTCACCGTGACCGTGATGTTCTGGGAGCTCACGGCGTTCTCCGCCACCAGCACGTGGGTGCTGAGCCCCTCCCTGAGGCCGCTCAGCTGCACCACAGCAAACCAGGTGTCGTTGCTGTCCCTGGCACACTGCGCCGTGAGCGCGGCCACGGCCGCCGGGCAGGCCCCCGTGAAGGGCACGGTGCGGTTGTCCCCCAGCCAGGCGGCCGTGGCGTTCGCCCCCGAGGACAGTTTGAGCACCAGGGTGGTGTGGTTGGTGGGCAGGTAGACCCTGCTGCCCTGGGGAGCGGGGTGGATGACACGCAGGCCCGACACCCGTGAGGCCACCCAGAAGCTGCAGGACAGGTTGGCGCTGAAGACCCCGTTGTCCACGCTGGCTCTGACCGAGTAGAGCCCGGGCTGGTCGAGCCCCGCGTTGTGGGGGCTGAGCACCGGCACCAGCTGCTCCTCGGCATAGCGGACACGCAGGGAGCACCCGGTGCTGTTCACCCAGGGGGGATCCACGGAGCCCTCAGACAGGCCCAGCGCCCACGCGGAGGAGTTCACACGGAGGATGTTGGTGTTGGTTCTGGACGGGGACGTGGCACTGGGCTGGCACTGCAGGAAGGAGCCCCAGACTGCATTGTGCTGGATGCTGAAGACGTCCCCAGCCCTGACAAAGATATTTTCCTCTCTGAATGAGACCTGCAAAGAGCGGAGACATTTTTGGATTAAGAGCACTCAGCACCCAGCTCCTGCCTGGGCATGATGCTGGATGTCCTGCCAAGTGGAAACCAACAGAAAAGCTGCAGATCCAAACACAGCACAAGGAGACCTTTCTCCACTCTGTTCTCCTTGGCCACTCTGAATAAAATGTGCCAACACTGAAATCAGCTTTATGCTCCATCTCCACTAGGTTAATGCCATGGGAATAGCCCAGGGAATCTGCATGGCCTTTTCACAGAATCATGGAACCACAGAATGGTTTGGGTTGGAAGGGACCTGAAAGCTCATCTCATTCCACCCCCTGTCACAGGCAGGGACACCTTCCACTAGCCCAGGCTGCTCCAAGCACCCTCCAACCTGGCCTTGGACACTCCCAGGGATCCAGGGGCAGCCACAGCTTCTCTGGGCAACCTGTGCCAGGGCCTCCCCACCCTCTTTTGACCCCTCTGACCAACTGTGCTTGGCAACAGGTTATTGCAGGGGTCCCATGGCTTGGAGCCATGTGGTGGCACGGGTGACACTGGGCACATCCTCTCATTTCAGTGGACTTCAGTGTCTCCAGCTGCCACAACTCAAATCTACCCAAAACCCTCAGGAGAAAACTGCCCCACCTACCCACTGGTTACAACAGCTAGTAAACACTGACCTGATACTGGGAAGAGGGGCCAGCTGGTACTGTAAAGAGAAATTCCTTGCTGAGCTCATAGCTGAGCTGGCTGTCGTTGGGCTGCAGGGACCTCGTGGCAGGGCTGCTGGCAGAGGAACTGTTGCCGGCACACTCGGTCGCGTTGCAGCAGTTGTTGTGGGACGAGCACAGATCAGTCAAATGACACCACTGGAAACCAGGAGGACATTCCAGCAGCGTCCAGTTCCCGTCATCCTGAGCAGGGTGGAACGGTTCTGTAGCGTTGTTTCCCTCCTGGTAGTCTGGAAGAAGTGAAAAAGAAAGCAGAGATCACCATTCTCACAGGTAACTCTCCTGGTGCACTTCATTCCTCCAAACCCACCATTTTTTCCACTATGCTGGTGGCTCCACTCTTAGCAAAAGCTGAAACTGCAGTACATACTGGTGCTACTGAAGTGCCTTGTTTTACTGGAAAAACTCACAAAGATCATTAAAACCAAAGTTGTCTCTTTTCCAGCGAGAACACACCAATTTGCACTCTAAAAGAGATCTGTGCTCGAGCAAAAGCGAGTCCAAGAGAAAGCAGAGCTGGCTTTGACTTTGAAAACACATTAAGCAACTTTTCTGAAGTTAATGTTTCCATGTCAAAGTATCAGCTTGTCAGTGTCAAAAAAGATCCTTTTGTAACCAGCCAACCCTAGGGCTACAACAAACATTCTGCTGCAGAATTAATTGTTGCCAAAACTGTGACTGTTGAGCTGTTGTACAAGGAATAAAAGGCTTTTCAGATTATCTCATCCATCAGGATGAAATGGGCTCAGGACAATGTTCTTCCTTGTTAACCCGTGGGGCCAGATGGACCAGAACACATTCCCATTTGACATGTGTCTTCCCAAAGTAAAAAAGTACAGCTCAGAAGATTAATTGACTTCTACACATGCTCCTTTCACTCACATTCTCTTCATGCACGGAGAAAGGCTTCTCCCTCTGTTATTTTTTCCAGGATAACCACTTCTCCAAGACAGCCTCAGGCTGTTCAACCCCCCCTGCAGGGGGGGGTTGACCTCCTCAAAAACGAAAATCAAACCTCTGAGCCTTTAAGGTCAAAGCTTTGAAGCCAGAGGGGCCACGAGGCCACGTAGTTTGACATGGCCCTGATGGCATCCCCTCCCACAATCCCACGAGTGTTGAGGAGATGCCTCACCTTCTCCATTCACCAGTCTATGCACCTGGAACCTCACTTGGACGGGCTGATGCAGATCCTGTGTCACAAACTCCAGGGCAGTCAGATACCCCTCGTGCCTGAATGCCAGCTCAGGGAACTCCATCACCTGCAAAGCACACACAGCTCTCACCTGCCCGTGTCTCCCCGGGCTCCCTGGGCATGGGCAGGGTGAGCAAACCCTTCTCACCTCCTCAGCCTGCCATGGATCTGACAGCACAGCTCCAGTCACGTTCCTCACGGCCTCGGGTGTGCCGAACACAGCGTCGCCCTCAAAGAAGTTTTCGGCATTTAGGAGGACTCCTGTTTACAAAGGAAATATTTGAACAAAGCCCATGAGACCCAGCAAGGCCTGAGGTATTCCCTCCACCCTGCAAAGCTGCAGCAGGGCTTGGACCCGACCACTTGTCACTCCAGCTGTGCTGGAGAAGCAGCTCCATAACTCTGTACCTCCTTTCTTCTTCTCACACGTGTTTTGATTTCTTTCTCATCCTGCACAAGTCACGTTTGCAGCAATTTTGACTTCTAGGAACTTTGCAAACACTTCTCCCTTCCTACAACTAATTATTTGCTTTGAGCTTTAGAGCTCAAGATGCACCCCTCATCCTCCCAGTGCCCCTGGATTTCCTGGGAAACGTGTCCAGGACCAGCTGGTTTCCACCAGCAGCAAACACCTCTGATCAGGCTCTGGGCACTGATGCTGCCCCTCTGACCGGGGCCAGTGGCCTCTTCCTAGCAATGGCTTTTCCTTCTGGCCTAAATCTTCTCCCATATTTTATGTCCTTTCTAATGCTGTTTATTCCTCCCTACACTGCTTTGGGAGATTTGGGAAGCTGCATAAACACAAACCTGCACAGCACACACCACCTCACACCTTTTAAGTCATCAGACCCCAACATCTCACAAGGTACACGATGCCACAGAAGGACACCAAGTCCCCAGGGCAGCACCATGGCCTCCTGCCAGCAGCAGAGGTTGCTCAAATAACAGGGAACAGCTATTTCCAGAGCTCTGCCTCAAAGCTTCACTCCTCTCCCTCCTTCTGCTGATGGGAAAGATTGGAGTAGGCCAAATTCTTCCCTTTGGGCTAAAGTTGGGTTCCTGAAAGTTATCAGTCAAGCCTCTGTTGGGAACACTGTTACACGTCCTACTCGTTCTGCTGTGATGCTCTAGATGACCCTCTCTCTCCATGAAGCCCTATTTTTCCTTGCCACGTGCCACTGCGAGCAGGATGTGCCAGTGACCTGCCTGCCCCCAGTGCCAGGAGGGGAGGCAGAGCCCACCTTTAGGCTTGTACTCGCAGACGTAGCTGTGCTTGGCCATGCACAGGTCGGTGTTGCACTGGCCCGTCGGGCCCATCCGGACGCAGTGGTCAGCGTTGGAGGGATGGGGTTCTCCTGGCAGCCAGTTCTGACAGCTCTCCAGATTAAATCCTTCCCCTCTTTGCTGAGCTCCAGAGCTTGCAAAATCATTGAATCCGATCCAGACATCGAGGCTCCTTCAAAAAAAAAAAAAATGAAGGGGGAGGGGGGATTTCAGGAAATCATGAGTATTAGAAAGAGCTGGGAGAGCTGCCATCTATGGTTCTCTCTAAAAATAATAACAGCTTCATCAGGGTGTCACAGCCTGCATTTAATGGAGCTTTTCAGTTACTAAAGGGTTTCAGTTTCCATCCTGCCACCAGAACGTGGCTCCTCAGTAACAGCCCCTCCACGGCACATCACTGCTCCACAACACCCTGCACACTCTGTCCCATTGTCCCACGAGCCTGCTGAGGGTGGTGAGGCCCTGGCACAGGTTGCCCAGAGAAGCTGTGGCTGCCCCTGGATCCCTGGAAGTGCCCAAGGCCAGGTTCGACGGAGCTTGGAGCAACCTGGGCTAGTGGAAGGTGTCCCTGTCCAAGGCAGGGGGTGGCACTGGATGGGCTTTAAGGTCCCTTCCAACCCAAACCAGTCTGGGATTCCATGAACTGCAGAACGACGCCCGAATTTTCCGGCTGCTCCCTCCTCCGGCAAACGGGGCAGTGGTTTTAATCCTCACAAACATTTTCATACAGGAAAGCAACCTCCTGACCAGTGCACACGTCCTGGAGGTGCAGAATTAAAGCCCTAACGAAGGGCCTGATCCTCCTGCCACGAGCCTGGCACTCGTGCAGCCCCACTAATCCTCCTGGAGACACTTCTGATTTACACCAGCGCCGGAAAGGGAACGAACCCCAGCTCGGATCTGACAAGTGAAAACAAACACTGGATTCAGACACTTTCTGCAGGGAAGGGGGGGGGCTGTTTAATTTTTGTTCCCTCTCTCCAGGCTGCTGCTGTGACCTCTGCTACCTCCTAAGTCAGCAACACAATATGTTGCAGCTGTGGCACAGGCACAGCCTGATTCAATTTGTGTGTGTGTGTGGCTGCGAGGGCAGTTCATCCCTCCAACGTCTTGTGGCGTGGCAGAGGTGGGGGAAGAGGGGGTTTGATCCTCCCCTCCCAAAAGAAAAGGGGGGAAAACCCTGCTTTGCCTCCCCTGCACAGCACTGGAGAGATGGGAACAAAATCAACGGGAGGAAAACGTCCATTTCCATCCCAGTTTTTAGGAGCTTGGGGTTTGGCCAAGCCAAGGCAGAAAATATCTGTTCAACAACTGTTTTCTGCCTAGAAAGAAAAAAAAAAAAAAAAAAAAAAAAAAAAAGAGGTGGAAATTGTCTTTGCTGCCCACTCTCCTGCACAGTCCCAGCTCCCAGGAGAGCAGGGGTTGTGTGTCCCTGGTGCAGTGCCCAGCTGGGCAAGGGTAGAGCTCGGAGCTTGTTTTCCAAGGGAATGGAGCCGGAGGTCTCTGCCACATTCCCCCTCAGGGGTCCCTCTCACAGGTCCCCCCCCACTGGAGCTGCCTCAGGGGGGGTTCTCTGTTGGGGCTCTGACTTTGGGGGGTTTGGCTGTGGGGGTTTAATCTCTGCCTTCTCCAAGGCTGGAGTTCAGCCTCGCTCTTGGCACTGTCATCCCTCCGCTTTGCAAACGGCTCCTGCTGAAAATCATCCCGGGATTGCCCAAATGTCAGCCCGCTGCCAAAGCCCCCAGGGAAGCAGGAATGGTGGCAGGGAAGAACTGGCAGCACCAAGGCTTCTCCACTCTGGCTCCTTTGGGGAGCTTCTGTCCTGCCGTGTGACGTGGGGGCTGAGCTCATCCAGGCACCAAGGGCCCCTCCAGGAATTCCCGAGCCATGAGGATGCTCCGTGCTGGAGCACGTGCCAGGAGTTTGCAGGGGCCACACAAAGGAGTCAGAATCCCCAAATTCATTCAAATCCAAAAGGATTTGAAAGCCTAAAGCTCTCCCCACATCACCAAACTGTGCCTTTACGACTGTGACCCAGGGCAGCGGGGAAGCAAAGGAATGACCCCGCCTTTCCAACAGCACCAGCCTTCTACTTTCCATTCTATTTGTTTATTTATGGCTTTTACCTTTGTGATACTGAAGCTCCTTCCCATCTGGCACAGCCAAAACCACCTCCCCAGCTGTAAAAAAACCTCAGCCCCCTCCCTGGTGGGTGCTGCAGCCTCCTCTCTGCGCTCCAGCCCGGCACTGCCTGCCAGCTCCGAGGGGCAAGGTGGCTTTTTCCTGGCTTTCTTGGCTTTCCTCTCGCTTCCCCTCATCAACTCCTTTGCCAAGCAGTGTAATTTTACTGCCTGGCTTGGAAGGAGCCAAGAAATACGTTTGCTGGTGTAAGCTGTGCATTAGATGGCGTGAAGAACATGCAGCTTCAGGGTTTTTAGGAGGAAGCTCCAGGGAACAGCGAAACAGCCGCCGAGCAGCAGGACTTGCCTTCCCCACGCAGCACTTCCAGCTTCCCTCCCCCTTCAAACCACAAGATCCTCGGGGTATGGGCAGGCTCTGCCCTGATGCTTCCACAGAACCAAGAATAACAGAGTCCAGACCTCACCTGGGGTCTCCAAGACCCTCCAAGATCTCTCCCTCCCCAGTCCAGATACCCAAAGCCACATTCTGGACTCGATTCCCCCTGAACATTGGGGGTGCTTCAGATCTACATGTGTATTTCTGAGGCTCAGACCCCTCCACTACTACAGAAATCAGCCAATCATGGATTCAACAGAATCATGGAATCATCAAATCCAATCATCAACCAGCACCACCCCCACGTTCACCACTAAATCACGTCCTCAAATGTCACATCCACAGGTTTTCTGAACACTTCCAGGGGTGGTGACTCCAGCACTGCCCAGGGCAGCCCATTCCAATGCTTTATAACCCTTTGGGTGAAGAAATTCCTCCTGATGTCCAACCTGTCATCACCACCCAGATCTCCCATATGGAGGTGGCCCAGGATCCTCCAGCAGATTGGAACCAGCAGAATCCCACAGGAATCCAAGGGTGGACAGACCCCCATCCTCCAGCACAGTCTCCACTGCTCAGCCCCTCCCCTCTGATGTTTCCAAACTCACTAAGCCTTTTCCCTTACAAACATGTACTAGGCAAGTAGAATAAGTTCACACTTGGAAAAAAACTCACTTTTTTTTCTTTAAAGCCCAACTTCTTTTGGGTTCCTGACAAAGCAATATTCTCCAGGCCAGTTGGAATCTGGAAAAATACACTCACTCAACCTAGCCACCATGACTCCAATAACAATTATAAAATGTCCAATAAAACTTGCATGTAATGTCAATTCAAATCTTGAAAAGCAGAATTAAGTGGTATATCAACATTAAACTTTATTGCTTCCTTTGCAGAGCAGAAGTATTGTCAATAAAAGTCATTCTGAATGAAGAAAAGGGCAGTAAATATTAAATAAACAGGTTTTTGTTGAAATGCTATAAAGGCACCAGAGCTGCATTTTACACTGGGACCCTTTCTGCTCTGCAGACTCCCCTCGTGATAGAAATAAGGCAGTAATTGCCAACTATCAATAAACTGCCAATTAAAGGGGGGTTGATGCCTGCATTTACTCCGTGTCATTAGGAGCCTTTATTGTATGGAGTTGGCTTTTCCAGGTCCCCCTGGCTCTGTCTGACATCCCCCAGCACACCCAGGGTCGTGCTGCTCGTTAGGGGCCCTCGGGGGAGCCGAGAGGGCGACAGAGGCGACACCGGCCCCGAGCCCTGGCTGGGGGCTTGGCATGGATGGAGCACCCCAAGGTGAGAAGGGGATGAGTGAGGAGCACTGACAGAGACCCAGAATGGTGTGGGTTGGAAGGGACCTCAAGCTCATCCAGTTCCACTCCCCTGTCACGGGCAGGGACACCTTCCACTAGCCCAGGTTGCTCCAACCTGGCCTTGGACACTTGCAGGGATGGGGCAGCCACAGCT
>JAWWLV010000035.1:15297249-15313625 GCA_035041135.1 Platyrinchus mystaceus
AAGGCCAGGTTGGAGCAACCTGGGCTGGTGGAAGGTGTCCCTGCCCATGGCAGGGGGTGACACTGGATGGGCTTTAAGGTCCCTCCCAACCCAACCCATTCTGGGATTCGATGATTTTCCATGCACTAACACACATCTTGTGACAATCCTCATTCTCTGCCTCGATGTCCTCTCCATCAGGACAGAGGGTCAAAATCCTGCCCAACCCTCAATGCCAATCAGCAAATCACTGCACTGAGCAGCTAAAGGCCTTGAGGAGGGAGTTCATGGACAGGACTATCTATCTGGGGCTCAGCAGACGAGGTCAAACACAAAGTAACCTGTGAAACACCAGCACATGTGCCAGGGCCCAGCTCAGCCCAGCAAGAGGAGCTGCAGGACTGGGGGGCAAGGGGTACTCACAGCTTTGCCAGCGAAGTCAGGCTTCTGAACAGTTGAACATCTAAACCACTGATCTTGTTGTTGGAAAGATCCCTAGGGAAAGAAAACACCATTTTCAGCCTTTGTTCAACCTTGTTTCATCACATCTCCGTTACTAGACCTGAGAAGAGCCTCTCTCCAAACTCCAGCCAGGCTCCTGACTGGAAGTTTGGTGTGTTGAAGTGGAGCACTTTTCCCAGCCAAAGAAAACACCTTTCCCAACCATGAAGCATTTGCTCCTCCTGTAACGTGTAGACAGAGATCAGGACTCTCGTTGTGTGCCCCACACCTGGAGCAATGACAGCCATGACAAACGTGGCACTAAATGTGATGCATCCTTTTAAAAAACAGCCTGGTCTAATATATGTTCAAAGAAATCATTAAGAAATAATTATGTTAAAGCAGTAATTAAGTTTAAGAAAAATTTAAGAGGAACTTCCAAGAGCGTTTCTGGTGCCAAAGCCCTGATCAGTAATTACACAGTTGATGGCGTCAATTCTACATTTTAAACACCTTTTTGTCTCTTTGGAAAAGCTTAGAATGGAGGAAGAAGCAACAAAGAATATTTTCCATTTGATATCAGGGCAGACTGTCCTCCTAAAAGGAACACTGCTTAAAAAAATCTCCAGTCGCTCCCAGTAACACCAGCTCATCCAAACCAAACTGGCCTGTCCAGCCCAGCCCAGCTCTCTCCTCTTTCCCAATTTGAAATGTCACTCAGAGAAGAAGTGAAAGTTGCACTGATTGGTCTCCACTTGTTCCCAATAAACTTCACATTTTGGTTTCAGATAAATCTCCTTTGGCCTAAACTTTCTTTTAGCAGCATCAAAACACTCTGAGCCCGTGTGATGGTCCTTATCCTTCAGGGATCTCTGGCAGAGCTCCAGGGAGCAGACAGGGCTGGACACACCGTGTGCTGCCTCCTGCTTTGTCACCTGTTACCCTACAAGCACCTCTCCTCACTTCTTCTGGCTTTCTCACCGCTTATTTTTACCCCTTAATCAATTAATCCTTGGTTTGATCTGACATTTAAATTTCATTTATCCAAATGAAAATAATTCTGCCAAACTGGCAGGAAAATTGTGTATGATTCCAGGAAACTCTGGGGATAAGTAATGGGGATGGATGTCTCTTTAAAAGGTTTATTTTCCCTGATTTTGCTGTCTGGGAGTTCTTTGCCAAGCTGAGAATGGATTCAGAAGAGTTCACCAGCAACACCAACACAGAAGTCCCCGGCTCCACTTCCCCTTGAGCATTTCCTGGACCTCGTACCCCTCTGGCCCTGCACCTTCCTGCAATACTTGCCCCATTTTGGAAAGGACCAGACCACCAACCAGTTACCTGTCAGGGAGACCAGCACAAACATTTCTCAGCTGCTTTGAAATACCTGGAAATCGCCCATTTAGTTTTAGGCAGCACCTCAAGTGCTGAAGGAAATGGTGTTCCAGCTCAGATGCCTTCCTGCTCCTCGCCCAGACAAGCAGAGCCTCCAAAACAAACCATTCAGCTGCTACAAAAACAGGGCTCTGCCATTTCCAAGAGCCTCTTCCAAGTGCTGCTTGGCTGCAGGGAGCGGGGAGCGTGGGGCAGGGGGAAGATCTCACCCTCACAGATGGCACGATGGGCACCAAACCCTTGGGGCACCCAGCCCCAAGTCCTCCCTGCATCTCTCCCATCCTGCTGCCTCCCAGCTGGGAAGTGAAGGATTCCAGCAGGGCAGATCCGCTCTTCTCCATCCCTCTGCCAGGATGCCAGGCGGGATAGGTTGGTCCGGCGCTGCCCCCAGCCCTTTACAAACATCCTTTGTTGTTGTTTCCACTCCATCTCAGAGGAAACTCTTAAACTTCAGATAAGGGAAGGCCAAGACCCAAATGCCTGACTCTCAGGGGTCAGTCAGCTTCACTGGATAATGTTAAAGTTATTTGAAATACCAGGGCAATGGAGCTGGGGAAGGGGCTGGAGCAGCAGGAGGGGCTGAGGGAGCTGGGGGGACTCAGCCTGGAGAAAAGGAGGCTCAGGGGGGACCTTCTGGCTCTGCAATTCCCTGCCAGGAGGGGGGAGCTGGGAGGGACTGGGCTCTGCTCCCAGGGAACAAGGGACAGGAGGAAAGGAATCGGCCTCCAGCTGTGCCAGGGGAGGCTCAGGTTGGATATTGGGAAAATTCCTTCACAGAAAGGACTGTCCAGCCCTGGCACAGCTGCCCAGGGCAGGGGTGGAGTTCCCATCCCTGGAGGGGTTTAAAAGCCCTGTGGATGTGGCAGCTGGGGACATGGGTTAGTGGTGGCCTTGGCAGTGCTGGGGGATGGTTGGACCCAATTTTCGAGGCCTCCCCAACCTCCTCAGTGCTGAGCCTGCAAGGGAAGCAGAGCTGCTGTTGACAGGACAGCCGGGAGAACTGAGGAATGGTGGTGGATCCAGCACCCACCACCTCCAGCCACGAGGCAGAGCTGGGCTCCCAGCTGCCTGCCTGCCCTCTCCCACTGCTCCCTCTCCAGCTTGTATGGAAAATCATAACATGCCTTCCTGGCATGGGAAAGGTGGCTGTGAACCAAGTGGGGCTGCAGAAAAAAAAATAAACCAGGAAATACTGAGCAATAAAAGCCAAGGCAAGGGCTGTGGGACAGAGCAGAGCCTGGAGGTGCCACAGACTGCCACGACTGTATTTTCCCATCCCAGTGCCAGGCTGGAGGAAATTCAGAGCAGGTTCAAAGCAGAGCTGAAGCCAGCAGCAAACAAGGCTCTCCATTGACATGCTCTGCACATGCAGCCTGACGCCCTCCCCACGAGGAGAAAGGAAAATGTAGTTTCCTGTGTCTCGGGGGTTTTGAGAATAGGCTGTGCTGCCTGGAAAAGGGCAGCTACAAGTCACCACTTCTTGGTCCTGCCTCAGTTTCCACACCTGTAAAATGGAGCTGTGCAATGCCAGAGGAGGTTGGAAGGCTTTTCATGTTCTGTGAGATATGGGGCACCAAAACCCACCAGCAACTATGGTACAGGACAAGAACTGTGTTACAGAGCTCCCCCTGCAGCTCCCCAAATGCCCCAGCAAACACAGCCACGTTTCACTGACCAGCCAAGCAAAGGGAGGGTTTAAAATCCTTCTGGAAAAGGAGTTGGTTGTGTGAGGAAGGTGAAACTTTGGTTACGGGAACATTTAGTAATGACGGCATCAACCTGAGCCTTGGGAGCCTCCAGCTCCATCCCAGCCCTGCTACCAGGTCCCTGTGTGATGCTGGGTGCATCCCTGACCCTCTCCAGAGCTGTGGATAAACACAGCCCACCCACTCCCCTGGAGAGGATGGATCTGTGAGGACACCACCAGCCCGACCTCCTGCTGATGGGCTCGGGGAACTTGTGGGGGTGCAGAGCACGGAGCACCAGCTCCTCTCACAGGAGCACCGAGGATGGAGGTGAGCAGGAGGGCTCAGCGCCTCGCTCTGCCCCTCCTGGATGCTCAGAGGGGCCCTGCAGAGCCCAGCTCAGGGTTTTATTTCTGCAGCGCTGTGGTGGGCAGGCTTTTTTTTTTTTTGGTGCACTGCTGTTTGCTGCTCAGTTCCACGGAACATCTAACGTTCGGCAGAGCAGGGCCGGCCCCGGCCAAGCCTGATGTCAGGCTCTCATTATGTCATTTGTGGGCCCGTTCTGCCCCCATCTCACAAACAGGGAGGGGAGGGGAGGGGGCAGCGCTGGCCTGTGCCTTCCCCAGCCCTTCTGGTGCAGGGAGCCCAGCCAGAACAGTAATGGGAAAAGCATCCGGAGATGGAGAGAAGGGAGTGCAGAGAGGAGCATCCGTGCAGGCTGGGGCAGGAAAGAAGCTCCAGGTCGGTAAGCCATGATCAAAGCTAAGATTGTTGTGGAGCAGTGAAGCTCCAGAGGCACCAGGGGAAGACAGCTCCCAACACCACTCAGCAAAACCCAGCAGTGCTCCCAGCAATGCTCCCATCTCTCACCCCACCATCCAGGCTGTGGCTGCCCCAGCCCTGGAAGTGTCCAAGGACAGGTTGGACAGGGCTTGGAGCAACCTGAGACAGTGGAAGTGTCCCTGCCCATGGCAGGGGGGTTGCACTAGATGGTCTTTAAGGTCCCTTCCAACCCAAACTAGTCCAGGATTCTATGCAAAGCCAGGCTGCACTGTCCCCACCCTGCAAGCAGCGAGGACAGAGGGACACGCGAGATGGCTGGTGAGACACAAGGAAGCCCCACGGCTTCCAGAGCCATCCATCAGCTCACAGAGCCATAAATGCCCAGGAGATTCCCTGCACAGCCCAAATGCTGCCTGTCATGTTGCCATGGCAAACACTTCCCTGTCTCCAGGAAGAAAAGGCAGCGTGGTGCTGATCTCGCCTGACGTACAGAACAGACTTTCCAGAAAAGAGCAGGAAAAACTCTACGTGCTTTTGCAAGCTGGAGCCAGGAAAAATTAGAGGTTTTTGCTGATCTGATTCCTTTTTTCTTCGTCTTTTGGCTTGCACCTCTCCCAGGAAGCACAGCAGAAGTCACAGTGCTTGTGTGCAGAGGTGGAGATCATGGGGATCATCACCACCTACTGGCTTCAATCATGCTGAAGCAGGGATTTTCCAAGGCAAAAGGAGTCCAGCTCCACCACACTTCACCTCCAAGAGCTGTAGCCCAACACCAGGAGGGGCCTTCTGCTGGTGGCAGGCTGCTCTGAGCACCCTCATCTCCCCGAGGCTGACACGGCACGATGACAATTCATTAGCTCATTTTGAATTTATGAGTTTCAAATGCTGACCCAAGTCCTGGCTCCCTCTGAGGAATTTTTCCCAAAAGACATTTTCACAAATATTAATCTAAAACCGAAATGTTTTTCTTCCCACAGCAAAATCCTATTGTAGATAGGAAAATGCAAGGCACAGATAGGAGCATCTCTGCAACGTTCTGTACACTCTGTGCCCTCCTGAGGAGTGACAAAGCTCTCTCAACACACCCTTGCAGGGCAGCTGTGCCAGGGGTTGGCTGGGTTTGGCACAGAGCTCCTGCAGGACCACGAGCAGGTCACTCCATCACTGCAGACTCCCTGAGCAGTGGGGTGAAGCCACACTCCTTCCCCACCTCCCTGCCTTGCCTTGTCCTGCTCAAGCCTCTCCCCGAGCACCAGAACAACACAACTCTTGGATTTGTAGGAGTAAATCCTACTCATCTTGCTGGGCTGGGACCACAGGCTCTTCACAGCTCAGGAAAAGGGGCTGGGAGAGCCTGTGCTTCAAGAAGCAGAGAAAGACTGAGCCCTGCAGGAGTCTGAGCTGAGAGCTCGGGGCACCCCAGGTGACACAGCAGTCCCTCCCAGGTGCTGCTGGCCCACACTGCCCCTGCTCCTGTGCCTCATCCCTGGAGCAAACACAGGAGGGGAGGCTGCCTGCACCTGCAGGATGCACAGCCCAAGCATTCCTGCCACAACCAGGAGATCCCCACCACAGTCAGAGCATCCCAACCACGGCCAAGGCATTCCTGCTACAGCCAGGACACACCAATCATGGTCAGAGAATCCCAACCACAGCCAGGACATCCCAACCACAGGCAAGGCAACACTGCCATAGCCAGGACACTACCCACCATGGCCAGGGCATTCCTTCCACGGCCAGGGCTCTCCTGCCACAGCCAGAACACCCTCACCACGGCCAGGGCATCCCAGCCAAGGCCACACATCCCCACCACAGTCAGGATAAGCCCTCCCTCCAGGTGGGAGCTGTCTGCAGTGCAGCTGTGACTCCAGGAGCAGCTCCTCAGATCCCCACAGCCAGCAGCTTTCTGCAGACTTTCCCAAATATGGTTACAAAGCCAGACCAGGGGTGAAGCCACTCGAACAAAGGGGCCGTGTTACCTCATGGGGCGACGTCACGTGCTGGCAGGGCTGGCCTGCAGCAATGGCATCATGAGCCCCATCCCTCTCCCCTCAGGGGGGCTCCCAGGACCCACAGCACGGCTCCTCTTACGAGTTATTCTTGGACTGAACTGACTTCACCTCCTCATTCCCAACAAGCAACGGAGCCAGTGGCAAGGGGGGCACTGAGGTGTCACCGGGAGCCTCCTGTGCTTGTGGAGGTCAGCAGGGTGCTCCGTGGGGACCAGGGGCTGGACACAGGGGTGGCCACTGCTATGAGAGAGACTTTTCACGCCAGGTCTCACCTTCTGAGCCACCCAAGCGACCAGGAGCCAGCACGAGCCGTGGTCCCCCCTCACTGCCAAGAGGTGACCTCATGTGGCACAAACCAAGGATGAAACAGGCATCACCCAGCCCTGCAACACTGCACCAAAAGATGGGAACAGGGAAAACCTTCAGCTTGGGAAAGCTGCAACCCAAATATTTAAGTCAAGCTGACGTCCACAATTAGTGCCGCGCGTAAACGAGCTGTCTGCAGCTCCAGCCAGGGAAATGTCAGCCCTGCAAACACACATTTGTTTCATGGAAAATCTGCAGAGAAACCAAAGACGCGATAAATTCAAGTGTCTTTCCCAGTACACGTGGCAGGGCTCGAGCAGACTGTGTTAGGTGCCTGCAGCCCAAATCCAACCACTTTCCATGCAGGCCCCCACTTCTTCCCCCAAAACACACCTGCCCCCAGGTCCTGTGGCACTGAAAGCCAACACTCAGCTCTTCCAGTGCCCAGCTCTGCTCCCCTGAAAACCCAGCACGTTTCCAAGTCAGCATGATGGAAGCCCGGGAATATTTGATTTTACCACAAAAAGTGAGCCCTCTGGAAGCTGCAATTTAGGGATTACAGAGCTGAGCTACTTAGTGCCTAATCTTCCTCACAGGAGTGAAGAGTTTTCAATAAATGTTTAGGTATTGCTGATACTAATTCGCCACAGGGACAGGGGATGGAGTACGTAATCTTTGAATCCTCCTTTTTTATTACTCAATTTGTATTTATTTTAACGTGAGGCCTTTCCTTGGACAACCATCCACTGGGGTTGTTACTTCTCTGTGAGAAACAATAAAAATCCAACGCTATTTTGTCCCAGCACCATAAATCCTGCAGTACACAAGGAGCAAGAGCCCCAGACAAGGCTCACAGGATGCAGGAGGCTCGGGATGCTGCTGGACCAACAGCACTGATAAGTCCCTGACACGGGAGCTGCAGCCAAGGGACACAGAGAACTCCAGAGAGGCTTCTCCAAAGCACACGTCAAACACTGCAAGCACTGATAAAGTACAAAAAAATATTTACATGGCCTGTTCCTTGGAAACCCTCTGGGGTATCTGTGTTCTGTATCCCAAAAGGAACAGGGGAGCAACTTGGGCATCATCGATACAGCACAACAGCCACGAGCCAGGACTGCCTGATCCCTCCAAAATACCCTGAGGAGACCTGTTAAAATCTTAATGCCACTTCTGAGCTGAATTCAGAGAGCAAGCCAGCTGAGAGAGAGTGAGACTGAAAAGGCAGTATCAGACCAGAAGTGATTTCTTCAATCAGCTGGGAAATACTCTCATTTCCCACACGGGGAGCACAGGCAGTTCACTGCCAGGCACCGCACGGCACCGGCACCACGAGGGACGAGGCAGCAAACCCCAGCCCTCAGGGGGGCTCACAGAACCCTGGGATGGACCCTAAAGCCCATCCACTTCCACCCCCTACCATGGGGACACCTTCCACCAGCCCAGGCTGCTCCCAGCCCTGTCCAACCCGAGTCCACAAAGGAATCAGGATTTAGGAGTAACACCAGCAGCCAGCCAAAGCCACCCCTTGTGGCAGGTCAAGGGGACACACGGGGTCAAACCCAGTGTGAGAACAGACAGCAGGTCTCATGATATACTCTGGTGCCAGCATTTAATTCCTTTAAAATAAGTAGTGCTGATTTTTTCATTCCAGTTCCTGACAAATGCAGGTGGCATTGAGTCAAATTCAAAAATCTGACTCAGAGTTCCAACTCTGCCCTCTTACTGAAGTCAGATGTGCATTACATCAACATCAGCATCTTCATCTCCTCCATCTGTCAACTTACTTAAAAGACAGAGGTTCATGAGATCTATTTTCCATAAGTGGATTTTCCATGTTGACTGCCACTAATCACACCATCCCCTTTAATTGTTAGCTAATGCCATGCTATGCAATGTATTGTTTCTCCTTGGGATAGAAAATCAGGACACTGATTTGTACCATCCCATTTACCTTCTGTGAACACTGGCACCATGTTCATTTTGATCCAGTCCTTGGGAATCTCCCTAATGCCCAAAAATCCATTAAAAGTGAACATTAATAGCCCAGAGGGCTCTTCAGACAGATCTTTTAAAATTCTTGGATACAAAATAACTGAACTTGCTGGTTTAAGAAAGTCTAACATTAATAGCAGCTGTTTAACATCCTCCTCGGTTACTGTTGGAGTGGAAAGTGTTTCATCATCCTCATATGATACAAATACATCACCTGGCTTTATTCCAAATGGAAAACAGAAATATTTACTTAGAAGTCCTGTCTTTTCTGTATTTTCATTGATAATTTGACCATGTCCATCTATTAACAGACCAGTATCATCTAACTCCTTCAATTCCCAATATACTTGAAAAACTCTTCACTCTTCTCAACCTTGCTGGCCACAGACTTTTCCTTGCATTCTTTTGCTTATCAATGTTTGACGGGCTCAAGTTCAGCCCACACTCATCACTACCACCATTTCTCTTTCCCACTACTCTATCTTGTATATTTATTTTCCATAAGTGTCTCTGTTTCTTTCCCAGGCTCCCACAACACTACAAGCAGAGTTTCAAGCATCCACAGCTTCTCTGGGGAGCCTGTGCCAGGGCCTCACCACCCTCACAGCTAAGAATCTCTTCCCAATATCCCATCTAACCCTGCCCTCTGGCAGTGGGAAGCCATTCCCTGTGTCCTGTCCCTCCAGGCCCTTGTCCAAAGTCCCTCTCCAGCTCTCCCTGTGTCTGTGACAGACAGCACCTTTAAGGGGTCCTCCTTAGGGACCTGATGCCCCTAAGAGCTTTGTTCTCCCATTCCTTGCAGTAAAGATGATAAGAAAACAGAAAATTAGAAAATTAGAGGAGTAAAAAAAATCAGTGATCTCCTGGATCCTCCCATAAAAGAGGACCAGCCCCATCAGATATCCCTCAGGGATGGTTACAGCCTTAATTTGAAGCTGTTCCATAAAAAGCAACATTCTGTGTTCTCTGCTCTTCATGTAAACTATTTTTTTGTGCAATTAAATCCTGTCTTTCCATTTTCTCTAATTCTGGCACACCTACAGCTGCTTTGTCCTTGGCATGCACAACCCTTGGATACCTGCAGGACGTTAATCATAGAATTCCAAATCCAAGAACGGTTTGGCTTGGAAGGGACCCGAAAGCCCATCCAGTGCCACTCCCTGCCATGGGCAGGGACACCTTCCACCAGCCCAGGCTGCTCCAAGCCCCGTCCAACCTGGTCCTGGACACTCCCAGGGATGGGGCAGCCACAGCTTCTCTGGGCAACCTGTGCCAGGGCCTCCCCACCCTCTGAGTAAAGAATTTCTTCCATCTAATCCCACTCTCTTCCAGTTTAAAACCAACAGACCCTGCAATGGTTTGGGTTGGGAGGGGCCTAATTTTCCCCCAAGAAGCCAAATTTTTCAGAATTCTTCCAGAAAACTTCTTCCAGGACTATGTGGCACCACGTGAGAGCCGACTGTGGGACCTCCCTGTGCCCAGCCCGTGTGTCCTGCAGCCCAGCCCCAAACCCCTTCAGCCCCAGCAGACACTGGGTTTTACATCAGCAGGGCTGGGAGCGACATGCCCAGCCCGGGTACAGCTCCATGGGGCTCTGTGTGTGTGTTTGTTTGGGATTTTGTGAATAGGGCTGCTTAGCACGTTGAGTCCTCCCCGTGGGGATGATGTGTTAGAGCGGATTGGCTCGCGATTCCCCGAAGGAAACATCTGCACATTCCAGACACATTTTGTAACGGGAGTGAAACCCATCCTTGAAGTGAAATTTTACAGCCTCCACAGCGCAAAATAACGATCGCTGGCAAGGGCCAGTGGAAAAGTAATGTTTAAAATATTATTACAGGGAAGCGGCTGCCAGAGCCTCAAATTCATCATCCGAACGTGTCTCTGGAGCGGAGCGGTGCGTTATGTAACCCCGAGCCGCTCCTCTCCCGCCCCATCCCGGCACCCGCTGCCAGGACACAGCCAGGACAGAGCCAGGGACCCACTGCCCACACCCACCACGGCCTGGGGGCTGCCATCCCCTCCTCTGAGGTCTCTTGCAAGAGATTCCAGACAGGCCTGGGGTCCACGTTGCTTTCCACGTGTCCAATTTTTCCTTGTGTTAAGAAAATCCCGGGAGAGACAAGGACAAGGGGTGTTTCCCCGTCACCTCTGGAAAGCAGCGCCTGTCCCAGCCCTCTGCAGCAGAAGGTGCTGGAGGGAGCCTTGACTGCTTCCCACCACAGGGAGCTACAGGTCTGCTGGTTAAACTGGTTTGCTGGTGGGCACTGGTGTTCAGCCCACCTGGTCTGCTGGGATGGCCTTGGGACAGGTGACAGGACACGGACACTGTCTGCACATCACCCTCCCCCTCACGCGGTGATCACTAACTGGCAGGACCCAAACATTAAAGAAATGCAACTGATGTTCAAGAAACCCAAAAAAAGCCTCTAAAGGAGAGCAGGAACACAAACAGCAGTGGATGCAGACACAGCTATGGGGGAGGAAGAAACGAAATGCTTGGCAGCCTCCACCAGCAGCAGGAAAAGGAGTGACACGAGTATGGAAGGGAGACGAGTCCTGCAGTACAGCAACCAGGGAAAGGCCTGCAGGCCCTCAGGAAGGGATGTTCTCCCAGCTGAAACAAGGGCAAAGCTCTGCTACCCATCAGGCTGAAGATAACATAAACAGAGCAAGACATCTCCATCTCTGCTCGTCTGTAGCTGTGTTGGGGGATCCAGCCCTTCCAGGGGATGAGGACTCAGCCCAACCTGTGCCAGATTTCTGTCTCTCCCAGGTACATGGGGGAGCAGAGGTGCTCTGGTGGCAGGTAGGCCTGAGTCCTGGGTGGTCTCTGTGCAGAAGTTCCTTCTGAAGCTTGAGATAACAGTATTTCCATGATTCCCTGGGAGAAAGGGCTTCCAAGTCACTGTTGTAAACATCTCTTTAGCTCAAAGGCTCCATAATTCAAAGTCAGGCCCCCGAATCCCTACTGGAACAGAAACACTCAAGGAATTCGTTAAACAGCAGCTCTGGTTGACGTTCTGTGCCATAAATCAGAGGTGAAACCCAGAGCCAGGCTGCTCTGCAACGGGACAGATGGAGCAAAGGGAATGGTCTACGAGAGGCCAAAGGACAGGCCCTCCCCTAATCCCCCTGTCCCGGTGCTGGTACCAATACCAGCTCCCCCATATTTTTTCAAATGTGGTTGTTTGGGTTGGAGGGCTCTGCTCTCAATATTTTTGGAGCATGTTCTCTACTATGGAACCTTAAACATCTTCCTTCTGAAAACAAAAACCAATTAGAACCCAATATAGACCTGCTGGTTCCCGTACAAAAGGCATTTGCATGTTTCTGGCATTAATAATGTGTGTGGTTGGGCTGCTTCCTTTTAGCATTAGAAAGTCTTCTGTGATGCAGTCAGAATATTTCTGCTTAAAAAAAATGCTGATGTTCAGAGGCCCCAAAGTAGGTACAAAGGGAAATGAGCAGCTTGTTGGGGCCCCGGCAGGACCCCGAGTGTGGCACCAGAGCTGCCCCTCCAGAAGGCTTTGGGAACGGGTTTGGAAACAGTAACTCATTTGTTCCCTGCACAAGATCATGGAATCCTGGAATGGTTTGGGTTGGAATGGACCTGAAAGCTCATCTCATTCCACCCCCTGCCACAGCAGGGACACCTTCCACTAGCCCAGGCTGCTCCAAATCCTGTCCAACCTGGCCTTGGACACTTGCAGGGATGGGGCAGCCACAGCTTCTCTGGGCAACCTGTGCCAGGGCCTCTCCACCCTCTGAACCCACCCTGACCAACAGACACACCCAGGGATCCACTCACTTCCACATGTTGTACATTAAGAGATGCCAATGGTCCCTCAGCATTCCAAGGGTTCAGGTGACACAGGTGACACCTTGGCAGTGAGACAGCTGGAACAACCCCAGCCTGACACCACAGAAGGGAAGGTTCTGGATCTCATGGGTTAAACAGGGCTTGCACATCTAATTCTCTTACCCATTCCTTTGAAAATTTAAACTCCAGATAGAAGAGAGCCAAAGCTTTTACATGATCTGCCTGAGACAAATAATTGTCCACACTTCTGCCAAATATCAGGAGCTGATAAATCCAGCGTGCAACATATCTGGAGGTATGGGGTGGAGACCAAAGGACAAATCCCTGGAAAGAGCTTTGGAAGAATGCTTCAGTCAAGTCACTGGCTTATCCTGAAGAGATGCAGCTGACCTTGAGATAACCTGCTTTATGCTGCTCCCCTCAGCTCAACTCTCCCCCTTGACAGGGACTGACCTCCACCTGTCCAGAGCAACAAAAACAATTCACCTCTGACCTCTGGCTCAGTCAGACCCTCCTGGGCTTGTCTCTGCTGGCTGTAAAACAGCTTCTGTGCTGCTTCACTGCAGCCCACACGACCTTCAGCAACTGCAGAACTTCCAGCTCCCTGCTCCTCATGCTCCAGGCTGAGGGGACAAGATGGGGCTGTGGAAAAAGCCACCGCAGTCTGAGAACACAGGTGTGTGCTTCTTAAGGAGAACTTCCATGCTTCCCTGGGGAAGGACATGGCAGGCTCTGATCCTCCACAAGTTTCCCAGCTCGGTGCCAGGCATCATCCCGTCCTGGCACAAGTGTTATCCCTACATGTATGTAGGTCACACGTGTCTCAGGTCAAGGACACGTTATCTCCAGAGCATCTGTTTCAGCTCAGCCTGGGGGAAAAACAGGAGGAAACCACAGCAGCCATTCCAGAGCCTGCAGGAAAGAGGCCAGTCTGCTTCCCAGTGGAACCACAGCAGGGATAGAGCTGGTGTGACAGACTGGCAGTGCCCACAGCCCTCCCTTCACAAGGAGCTGCCTGCTCCTGCAGATTCCTTCCTCTGACCAACTTTGGAAAAGGGACTTCTCTTCCTCAAGTTAAACACATAATAGAGAGACACACTTGGAGTGTTCAAGGCCAGGTTGGACAGGGCTTGGAGCAACCTGGGCTAGTGGAAGGTGTCCCTGCCCATGGCAGGGGGGTTGGAATCAGATGGTCTTTAAGCTCCATTCCAACCCAAACCATTCCAGGATTCTATGATTTTTCTGTGAGGAATCAGAGAAAGGATAATTCCATTCACTTCAGACTACAGGTCCTGTCAGGGATCTGTTAAAGGGAGGATCACTACGGTGTCTGTGTCTGTCCCCTTCTCTCACAGGACCAACGACTATAATCCACTCTTTGGAACATCATTATGGTGAATAAACTCGGGGGGGGGGGGAGGGAAAGAAGGTCTTGCAATTCTGCTAATCTTCCTGATGATTTAATACCTGCAAATACTCCTGGGAGGTATTGCTTTCCCCATCCCATTAAATGCTGCTGTGTGAAACGTCTCACCACACTTCAGCATCCTACTGTGGATTTTGTTTTTAAACAAAGCCAATTTCTCTGGAGACTGAGTAGGGGTTTCTGATCCCACAGCCCCACCAATTTTAAAAGATCTTCCAAAGGCCTGCCTGGGGGATTCCAATAAGTCCTGGCACGGATCCTCCAAATAGTAGCAAAGCTAAACAGGGTACGGCTGTTATTGTAGAGGTCTGTCCCTGCCAGCACAAATACACAGCCCGGACCATTCAACCTTTTACAGCAGGAAAGTCACGGACAGTTCATGATTCACAATCAGCATTTTTCCTTCAGCCACTCTTTTTAATTATTCCATCTTTCTGGCAAGCAGACCTTCCCTGCAGTTTTTGAGATGCTTTTTCCCCCCTGATTTCCTAACCACATTGACAAGGACAGGGCACATCCCAGAGTCCCTGCTTTGACTTCTCCATCTGCCCACGCCGCCGCATCAATGGGGAGATGTCCCAGGCTGTGGTTCAGCCAGCCAGGGTTGGCCACTGCACTGTGTACAAGACCAAAAACAAAGCCTGTGAAACACTCTGTGCCCCTCAAGACCTCAGAATAAGGCTGAGGCGGTTTCAGGGGCCATGTTTGTGCTGGCTCTGTGCCCCAGGATGAACCTCACCCAAGTCAGCCCATACGATGTCCTGTTATTTTTTCTTTGCATATGCAAAACCAAGGGATGTTACTTTCCCAGGTCAGTATGTACAGGCACATCAAACTTATAAAATATACTAAATAGATAAAATATATTAAGTTATTGCCTACTCCCTACCCAAGCACACGCTGGGACCAACACTGAGGCTCATGGCTCCTCTCAGAAATCTTTGCTTGATTACTCAAACCCTCCTCAATTTGCTGTTTTCCCCAGAGTTCCCAAGCACAGGTCCTGTGATGATTCACCTGAACTACAGGTGTTTAGTGCTGAGACTGCTAAGTCTGAACACCCAAAGGCATCACACAGCACACAGTGAAGCACACATCAAAAAAGAAGAAACGAAACATCAGAAACCCACTAGGACAGAAACTCCCAGAGCAGCCAGATGTCTTAAAAAAGAGAAAGTCACACCCCTTACAGCTTATAGAGGGTTTTTTTCAGTAAACAGATTAATTTTGTTGTTGTTATTTATGTTGAATAAAACAGACACCCAAAGCTGAGCCCCCTCCCTGGCACAAGGTGACTCAAACACTGACACTGCTAAGAGGAGTCTCTGGGGAGGCTGATGCTTCACTTCAGGTTCGGGCAACTGTCTTGGACTACGGCTCAGTTCACTGATTGAACACAAAATTACTCTTCCCTATTCACCATAAACAGGACATACAAACCCATGAGGGTGATTGTGTCAGAGGGTGTTAGCGGTACACACAAACCACCAGTAAATCTGCTTTGTTTAACAAGGAAAGGAGCAACAAAACACCAAGTGAAGGCCAAGACAAATGAAATGGTACAGACAGAGCGGCCCAACAAGCCGGGGCATGCTGTGTGCTCTGTGCCCTGCCAGCACCATCCTCAGCCTCTGCTCCGAGCTCTGCTGACACTGGAAGGCTCCCAAGAGCAGGTTTGGCACAGCGGGACACGTAAATGCCGCCTGATCCCTTCTCAGGCTCCACACGGAGACTCTGCCCGGTCTCAGTAAACATCCCTGGTAAACTCTGGACACCAAGCAACGCCAAGAAGTACAACACCCATAAATCAGCCCTTCCATCAGCTCTGCTGGCAGGAGGAGGGTCTGCCCAGTTCCCGAGGCCCATCGAGCCTCAGACAGCACCATCACTCCTCGGGATTTACGGCAGACACCGAGTTAAGCTGCATCTTTGGTCTCATGTTAAATCACCTCCTTGCCAAAGCTAAAAATTGCTCCGTGTTGTAATCACAAACTGAGGCAGAAGAGCGAAATAATAAATTTCATTCCCATATAATAATAACAAGTTAGGTTTCCATAGCATCCCTCTTCCTCTCGGATCCAAAAGGACATTACTGACTGGCCTCGCTGCAGCAGGCTCTGTGCACAGGGATTATGTAATCCACCACAGCCACTGCTCCTAAGGGTGTAATCCAGCATTGCAGCAGAGTTTAAGAAGGAAAGGATCACCAGTGCACTAGGAAAGGGAGGCCATGGAGCAAGAACTGAATCCTCCATCGTGCTGCTGATGCGAGGGTGACTCTGATCCACAGTGTGCTCTCTGCACATCTCCCAGGTGACAGTTGTTGCTTTGTGCTCACAAGACTAAACTCAGATCCCTCTGGGACAATGACAAATCATGGAATCTCAGAATTCTTTAAGTTGGAAAAGACCTCCAAGATTATCAAGTCCCCCCTGTGCCCAATGCCCACCTTGTCCCCAGCCCAGAGCACTGAGTGCCATGGCCAGGCCTTCCTTGGACACCTCCAGGGGTGGGGACTCCAAACCTCCCTG
>JAWWLV010000035.1:15326309-15340971 GCA_035041135.1 Platyrinchus mystaceus
TTTTTCCCAATGCACTTTTAAACACCACCAAAAATAAATAAATAAATAAATAAATAAATAAATAAATAAATAAATAACATCTTAATTTTTAAAAAAGGTAAATTTCTCAGCCATGGGAACAACACTCACACTTCTCTGAAGCTTTAGGGGAGGAGGACAATAAACAACCCAGTCCTGTCTAACACCAGAGCCCATTTTGCTGACAGAACACCACAGAATTGCCTCCTTGTTCATGCTCAAACTATAGCAAAAGTTGCTTATGGGACTGGTCCCTTCCCTAGGCTGAATGAATCTCATTGGCAAAATATTTATCTAGCACCTCATTTGGGCCCTTTTCCCCCTCCAGAATTTCTCACAAAAGAGAAACACAGCCTTGTTTTTGCTGGGATACGGCTTCCTACAAGAATGACATTCCAGGCTGTCTCAGTTTTTTTCTAGGAACAGCAGCAGAGCTATTTTGCCTCTGTGGACACTACTGCACAGATACTCCACTGCCTGTGGGTTTACCTGAATTAGATTTTAATTTAAATTGGATTGGTTTTTTCCCTGATAGCTGTTGAAGACACTTCAAGCCTTGAAAAAAGGCTTTTCCTGCATCACACAATCATACCAAAATCCACTGATCGTTGCTGACTCTTGAAATCTAAAATATCACAGACTGCAGGTTCAGGAACTTGCATAAGATCACAAGATCTGTTTTATTTTAAGGGTTGGTTGGGTGAAGTCACCGGCTGGGCAGTGCAACCCCACGGCTCACTGCCAAACCCACAGAAAACCCCACCGGGTTTCGGATGAAAGTTCTGACCCCCAAACCCAGAGCCTGGTGACAGCAGAGCCCCTCTGATCCCAGCCCCTCCTTCTCACCCATCCACAAACACCACTCCATGCTAATGAAGGAAAAATAAGGAAGTCTCAACTCTCGTCTTTGTACATCAAGATTCTAATTTCCACTTCAAACCTATCACGACACCAAAGAAGTGTCAGAAAGAATCAATATTTGCATGGGAAGGTCGGAAACCCTCGACGAGCTTTATTTCCAGTTGAGGAATGAAAGAAGCGACGAAAGGTCATGAAACAGCTCGGGCTCAAATAAACATGAACAAACTCCAGTAAGGCTGAGAGCAAAGCACTTGAAAAGAGCTGGATCAGAGCGTTCCTGGGATGGAGGAGCTCAGAAGTGCAAATGCTGCCACTCGTTGCTCCTCAAGCTCAGCTGTTTAAGTTGCGCACTGCGGATTATTCCAAAACAACAGCCTTTGCTCCTGGTTCCAGCCAGGCTTTGTGTTACACTCCAAGGACCCGACTCTGGCCATGGGAAGGGGCCAATATTCCCAGTCCCTGCCTGGAGACTGCTCCCAGCGAGGTATGTGGTGTCTGCGAGCTGCAGAGCTGATTTCCTCGGTGACTCTTTGGATGGGGCATTTCTCTGGGCTCCTGGTAACGGTGCTGCCGCAGTTGGCATTTATTTCCCCAAAGCTGCTCTGCCTAAAACATTGCACATGGGGGGAATTCATCCCTAGGCCTTACTTCTCCAGCTAGAGGAATGGAATGGCACTGCTGAGTGCAGATCTGAGCACACACACCACAGAGTCCGGGAGCTTTGGCGCTGGGAATTCTCTGAACTTGGCCTTCTTAAAGGCTGGCTTCATTTCAGAGTAATTAATTTTTTAAAAAAAAGGGGTTGTTCAGATATTAAAAAAAAATAAATTTCCTCTAATGAGAGACTAGACAGCAATCATTAAAAATGTTATTTATCTGTCAGTGTTCAATAAAGGAAACATGAAATTAATAGACAAAGCCACTTGTGTAACCTCACTGTGCCATGAGCCAGAGCCCCTCTCACCCCGACAGAAATGAATCTGTAAACCCTTCATGGTAATGACAAAGGTGTAAGTACACCTGCCTTCTTTGCCAACAACAGGAGTCAAACAGGGCAGTAAATTTTAAGGAAACCCCCTTCAGCACATCTTCCACCAGCCATGAGAACAGGACCAGCACACATTTTCAGCTGACTGTACACACAAGACGATGTGCTGCCTGACTCTGTGGTCGCAATTCCAAAGACACCCATCCCACAGCTCCTCCCTTCCACACACTGCCCTCCACAGTGCCATACACAAACACTTCTCCCTCAGAATCAGAGGAAGATCAGTAACACCACCCATTGCTTCAGTAGGTTTCCCTGTCCCGTGTTTTGTTCAAGAAGACAAGCTTTATGTCCAGCTTCCCTTTGTCATTGCACAACAGCATCTAATCCAAAACATTTTGAGAGCTTTTACAACTCAGCGCCCCTGAACAACAATAACAAAAAGCCAAGTGAAGGACAGATGAGCACAGCTTTCAGGAGGCTGCTCTGCAGTGACCAGCGATGCGCTGGCACGTTCCACCCCTGTCACAGCCTCGGGAGCTGCAGTTCCCCATCTCTAACCAACAACAGATAACAAAACCCAGAAACTCCTTAATAAAAACCAGTCTTTCCCAGTTAGGGACTTTTTGCAACAAACAATGGCCGGTTTGTTTTGAAAAGTCTAAATATATCTCGTAAGAAAAGAGCTGGAAAATACCTTGCCTGCTGGATTTAGAGATGTGCATTTTCCTGAGGTTAGTCCAGACACATCCTGCAAAACCTACAATTTCTGTTTACTGTGGTGTTCCACAACTTCTACAGTATCTCTGTATTGACACTAAGAAGTGGAAACTTAGTTAGGAATATGGAAAGAGAAAGGCAAACCCTTAACATAGTGAAATACCAGCAGAAGTTTTAGTTCATGTGAGATTTATCTACTGCGCCGGGCCCCACGTCATCTCTCTTATGTGAATCACTCGATGCTTTTGTCTCGTCAAGAACTGAAAAGTTGCTTCCTACAGAACACAAATTTAGGTTCAAACCCAAACTTTTCCCTTATGTCTGTTTTTGCGTCATACAGTAACTTTACTTCAGTGACTGTGCACGTGGACCATTTCAGTGCCCCTCCATGAAACATGCCTGATTCATCTTCCCAAAACAACAAAACCAGCATCTGGACACACATCTGTCATCTCATCCCAGCGCTTCCATGGACAAATGTTTATTTGAACTTGTTAGTTGGGTCTTTTGAATTTTCTATTAACAGCGTTTAACCCACATCCAACCGCTCATTCCCCCCAATACCTTCCTCCTGCATCCCCCTAGAACTTCCAAAATCAAAACTCCGAGCACAGAACCTCCTGCATTCCCCCAGAACTCCCAAAATCAGAACTCCGGGCACAGAACCTCCTGCATTCCCCCAGAACTTCCAAAATCAAAACTCCGAGCACAGAACCTCCTGCATTCCCCCAGAACTTCCAAAATCAAAACTCCGAGCACACAACCTCCTGCATTCCCCCAGAACTTCCAAAATAGAACTCCGGGCACAGAACCGCCCGCCTTCCGCCAGAAATCAAACTCCGGGCACAGAACCGCCCGCATTCCGCCAGAAATCAAAACTCTGGGCACAGAACCTCCCTCTCCATCGCCCCGCGGCCCCGCCGGGCTGTCCCCTTCGGGACACACGGAATTATCCCGCGCTGGGTCTGGGCCGAACCCCGGGGAGGCGGCTCGGGCTGCGGGTCCGCGCATCCCCCGCGGGGGCTCCGCGGGCACCGAGCGGCGGCCGGGCCGGTGTCCGCGTTCCGTCCCTGTGCCCGCGTTCCCTCCCGGTACCCGCGTTCCCTCCTGGTACCCGCGCTCCGTCCCGTCCCGGTACCCGCGTTCCCTCCCGGTACCCGCGCTCCCTCCCGGTACCCGCGTTCCCTCCCGTCCCGGTGCCCGCTCCGTCGCCCCGGCCGTGCCGCCCCCCGGGTGCCCGCGGTACTCACAGCGCGGTGGCGGCGGCGGGCACGGCGGGCCCCGGGCGCTCCACGCCGCGGGCCGAGCAGTTGACGGCGCAGGCGGGCGCGGCGCAGGCACAGCCCGGGGCGCAGGGCCGGCAGGCGGGGGCCGGGCTGGCCGCGATGCCCCCGCACAGCAGCGAGCAGAGCAGGCACCAGCCCGGCAGCGGCAGCCGCGCCGCGGGGGCGCCATGTTTGCGCTGTGATCCAGTGTCTCCATTTCCCAAAGGCATCTCTCCCTACGGGCATGGCATGGCCCCGGCGCGCCGCTGCCCCGGGGCTCGGCCGGGCTCGGCCGGCTCAGCGCCCGCCCGCCATGGCCCGGCCCGCTGGGGCTCCGCTCGCCGCGCTGACAGCCCCGGCCCGGCCCGGCGCCGCTCGGCTCTGCTGCTCCGCCCGGCCCGCGGCCGCCCCCGCTCCGCCTCCCGCCCGGCGGAAACGCGGCGCCGCTCCAGCCCCGCTCCAGCCCCGCTCCAGCCCCGCTCCAGCCCCGGCTGCCCCCGCTCCGCTCCCCGCGCCGGCCGGACAGGGGCACACGGGGGATCCCAGGGGATCCCGGGGGATCGGGACGTCCCAGGCGCAGGGCGTCCTGGAGGCAGGAGAGTCCCGTGGGGATGGGGGGTCCCGGGAGCAGGAGAATCCCGTGGGGAAGGGGTGTTGCAAAGGGGCACGGGGATCTCGAGTGACAGAGGTGTCCCAGGAACAGGGGGATCCCTGGAGCAGAAGGTCCCGGGGGATGGGGATGTCCCCGACGGGGCAGAGGCATCCCTGAAGCAGGGGGATCCGTGGGGAAGGGGTGTCCCGGGGACGGGGGGATCTCTGGAGAAGGGGGTCCCGGGAGCAGGAGGATTCCGTGGGACGCGGAGGTCCCAGGAGGCAGGAACTTCCCGGGGAACACGAGCATCCTGAGGACAGAAGCATCCCGGGGAGCAGAGACATCCCGGAGAACGTGGACATCCCGCGGAACAAGCATTATCCCTATGAGGGGCATCTCAGAAACTGGACAGGGCAGAGGATGCAGGATGGAATTGTGCTGGAGGTGCCAGGGGGCGGGGGGGAGGTCTCACAATGCCAGGGGGGCTTCCCCGTCTGGGCACACAGGGCAGTGGACTGATGGGAGCAGCAGCACCCACCTGAACCCTTCCTGAAGGCCCTTGACACGCGGTTCCTGTGGCTGGTGCCCGTTCCCAAGGGCTGTGGGATCCAGTAGGAACTCAGGTTGTGGGGTGCTTTACACACCTACAGAACAGCAGGTACCTTGGAGAGAGAGGAAGAACAAGTCAGGTACTTTTCAGTGCATTTTTTTTTTACCAGTAAACATCAAATCCATCAGGTTTCAGTGCCACTTAGACCCCACACCAGCCCAGGCACTGCCCGTGGCTCACACCTGGTGAGGTCAATCCCATCATTCCACTGTGGCTCCTCGGGGATCTGAACTGCTTCTAGTTTAAAGTGATTGAAGGATGTAACTAAAATAAAACCTCCATGCAATGAAAGGAAGCATCATTACACAGGGCATCTCCCGAAAACCAGCCCCAGCCCGTTTGGAAGCAGTGGAAGGTGTGAGAGCTGATAATTTCACACCCTAATTTGTTGGTGTTTCACATGTGCCTCCTTACGGTGTGATGGGACGCATGTGCCGAGGAGCTGCTGCCCGGACACTGCAGCAGGGACTGTGGCAGTAGGGCCCTGTCAATTGGCAGGCTCAGGAACTCTGCCTGGCAGCTTTCAAGGGAGAAACCACAACAAAAAGGGATGGGAGAGAGACATGATCACTGTGTGCAAGCACCCGAGGAGTGAGAGCAGCAGGGAGCAAGAGCAGAGGAAGGACTGGAGCCTCAGAGCCTGCTACTCCCCGCTCTCCTCTGCTGAGAACAGACCTGGGGGGAGGAGGGTCGGGGGGGCAGGTTTGCCTCTCTCAGTGGCCTTGCCTAAACCTCGTCTCTCTGTGTAGGATGCCCTCACTGAGTCATTCCACAAGGACACACTCATGTTGGGGCCAGGTCATGAGTTTCAGCATGTGACACTTGATGGCTGCAGTGGTCCTGCACACCCAGCTCCTGTGAGCACCAAAACACAGGCATTGTACCTCTACCTAAGAGAAAACAGGTTGGAAAAGACCTCCAAGATCACCGATCCAACCTTTCCTCAATCTTTACCTTTTCACCCAGCCCAGAGCACGGAGTGCCACATCAGTTGTTTCTTGGACACCTCCAGGGATGGAGACTCCACCACCCCCCTGGGCAGTCCACTTCCATGTTTAACAACCCACTCCATGAAGAAATTCTTCCTAATGTCCAACATGAAGCTCCCCTGGTGCAGCTTGAAGCCCTTTCCTCTCATCCTGTCAGTAGTTACCTAAAGAGGGTGATCCCCACCACGTTACTCTTCCAGAGCTGCTCATCACCTCCAGCTCTACCTGGCTGGCTTGATCCAGGATGGTCCTGATCCATCAGAGTCCACAGGCACCTCTGTGGATTTAAGTGTGTGATTGTCCTGCTGAAGCCCAAGGGGTGATGTTAACTGGGGCCTCGGCTTCCCATATCCAAACTCTGAACAAACCTGAAATACGAAGCCTGACTGCATCTGATCCCAATCCTTGGCATGGTGCTTAATGTATGTGAGAATTTACTTTCCAAAAACATTTTGTGCCTTTTGGGCTTGAAATCTGCTTGAAAGACACATCATCTTTTGCATGATGTATTGTGCCCAAAATAGCCCTGCGGTTACTATTTCCTCATGTGACTACAATGTATTTATTTCCGCTCCCTCAAATGTGAATTGCTTTTTTTGGGTGGGGTTTTTTTTTTTTCCTTCTGTACTGATGCCCATATTTTTTCAGATAACAGCAAGGAGAAAATATCCTGTGTGTGGATTGCAATCAGCAGATTAGCTGGCTAATAGAATCCAGCCGATGGAATGAAGTTAAGGGCTGTCCCTGAAAAGCCAGGGCTGCCAAGCTGTAACGAGGGCAATGAGCAAGAAAATATGTGAGTGAGTGGGCAGGGAGACAGCAAACCTTGACACAACATCGAGAGAATCATTTGTTCACATTGAGTCATGATTTTTGATCTTGCAGGAAGGTCTTGTCGCTGAGTTATGATGGGTTTGAAAGCAGTAACTGCAGAAAATGATGGAAGTGGAAAATGTACTCTGGGGCTGGGAGGCTGGGAATGGCTCGTTGTGGGGAAGGGATTCTGCTGGTTCCTCCCACTGGCAAGGAACTGGAGAGTTTCTCAACACTGTTTACTTGGAGCAGAACTCAAACCCCAACGAAGAGGGTGTTAATTCCCCCATCCCACCAGGGCTGCACGAGTGCACCCAGCACATGGGCAGATCCTCTGTGGTCAGCAGAACGTGACAGGGCCGTGGCTGGCTGGGAATGTCGCTGCTGCCTCCGGGCCCCCCGCCCGGATCCCAGAACCACCACAGATGGTTTCAGCAGTACCCAGACAGCCGTGCAACCCACTGTGTGCCCCGAACCCTGAGGCACTCCCTCTCCAGTGCCCATTTCTGTGCATTAAACCCTGTTTGGCTCACGCCTGCAGTGCCCACTGCAGGCCCATGAGCAGCTGCTGGGGACACCTTGTTGCCTAGGTGTGTTCATGGGGAAGCTCTGTGCAGAGGGAGATGGGATTGCAGCCAGGATGGCTGAGTCAGGGCAGGATCCTTCTGCCTCCAGCAGCATGCATCCACTGTACCTTGTGTGTGGCTTGAAAAAGGCAGGAAAAATGTCTCTCTTGACCTCTCTGCTCCCTTGCCAGGAGCTGTGGTCCCTTGGAGATCAGCTGTATTCATGTATGGCTGTTATTTCTCCTCTCAGAAGAGCTCTCACCTGATGGAAGGAGCACAGCTTGTCCTCAGTGGGTGTCGTGGGGAGAGAGCTCTCCCACTAGGGATGGAGTAGAGATATCCCAGAGGAGGTCATGATCTCTGTTTCTCCTGGAGGAAGTGGTTGTTTCTATCCCTGTAGTGTGTTACTCTGTGGCTGCATTTTGTGTCCCCCTCACTTGCACGATCATAGGATCATGGAATTGTTTATCTTGGAAAAGATCTCCAAGACCACTGAGTGCAACCGTTCCCCCAGCACTGCCAAGGCCACCACTAATCCATGTCCCCTAGTGCCACGTCCACACGGCTTTTAAATCCCTCCAGGGATGGGGACTCTGCCACTGGGATTGATGCTGTGGTACTTGAGGAATGACCCCCACGAGGACCATCTCCATCACCCAGTCCTGGCTCCTGCTCGCCGCCCGTATTCCCATTCCCCTGCTCTGATTCCCCACCCAGACGGCTGCAGGCAGATCCAGGCGCTCCCACCGGCCCCCGAGCCACGCGGGACCCGGCGGGCTCAGCCCCTGTCCGCGGTTCGCGGACTCCGGGCGCCCTCTAGCACCGCCGCCGGGATAGAAACCGCCGAGAGGATGCGACGTGCCCTAAAATCACGGAATCATAGAATCCATTAGGTTGGAAAAGCCTTCCAAGACCATCGAGTCCAACCGTTCCCCGGGCACTGCCAAAGCCACCGTTACCCCTTGTCCCTAAGTGCCACATTCACAGGGCTTCTAAAGGACAAGGGGGAATGGCTTCCCACTGACAGAGGGCAGGGTTAGATTAGAAATTAGGAAGGATTAGAGCACCTGGAAGTGCCTGGCCAGATGGAGGCTGGCCATGCTGCTCACACATTGTCATCCTGAAATAAAAGCTAATTGCCCAAACTTACCAGCATCTTGCTAAGAGGAAATGTCCAGCCTCTCATGGAAAACACTAATAAACAACATCAAAAGTCAAAGCTGTATCGTTATCCTCCAGATTGCTAATTACCTGGAGCAGCGCCACTGGCTAATGGCTCAGATTGGGAATGTCACATCAGGTGTGTCAGAGGAGGAGCAGAAAGACAGCAGCTGGTGATCCTTAGGCTGATGGATCCCACCCGTGTCTCATCAGCCGCCTGCCACCAATTAGCTCTGATGAACTCTGAGCATGCCGTGGGCACCCGTCTGCATCTCCCCTGGCAAGCAGGAGCTCAGCTCCTGACACAGACAGTCCTGCTGCTCCCCAGCCCCGTGGCTCACGCAGGGGGTGGATTTCCCTGTCCTCCCATGGGATCTGCCCTTGGAGCAGACCCTCACCCAGTGCTGCCCCAGGGGCCAGTGCTGGTGAGCCCAGAGTGCCTGTGATGCTCCAGCAGGAGCTTCTTCCCAGACGGCCCTTAGGGGTGACTTGTTCTCTGGAGCAGCAGTTTTATGAGCCTCTGCACATTTCCACGCTCACTCATTACCAGTGTTTATTGTTTTACAAGGCCCCAGAGCACTGCTCACATCCCAGGGCTGGCCCGTGGGAGCTCTTGAGCTCTGCAGTGCCGAACTAATTTCCAAAGATGAGGGTTTTCAGGGGGTTATTTGCTCCAGTCCCTTGGGCTCTGCTGTGGTGGCTCCAGAGGAAGTGCCAGGCTTGGAGCCACTGGCTGGGATTGTGCTCCAGCCGTGGCCTGACTGGTGTGAAATGCTCTGGGATGGAAATAGCTGAGTGTGCACAGATAAGAGAGGCACCTGTGACATTTATCCCCCTGGTTTTGAAACCACAACCACACTCTAACCCTTCCCTGCCTCAGGACATGCCTCTATACAGCTACAAAATACCTCAGATATTTTCAAGCTGAGACATTATATTCCTAAAATATTTGATGCTGCTGAGGCATGTTTGAAAAGCATCTAAAATATACCAAACAGCCTGCAAATATCTCGTATCTGGGAGGCTGGGCATGTGCTCTGCCCTTCTTGTGTCTCTGTAGGATGCATTTCAAAGACCCTTTGAACATCCAATTCCTCACCCCATCTGGAAAGCTCTTGTGGGTGACTGTGTGCTCAGCCCTCTACTCCTGAAACCGTGGCTCGTGCTGGTCTTGGCACAAGGAGAATTAATTTCCTGGCCTCAGCCCAGTGCAGCCTCATTAGGACCTGGCACGATCACCCTGTTGTGCGTGGGATGGTGGGGGCCCAGGGCAGCACCACGGTTCCCTCGGGGTGCCCGTGGGGACATGCCAGTGCTGGAGGACGTGCCAAGGTCCCCTGTTCCAGTGGGATGTGGGACTGACCTGCAGGGAGAAACAGCCTTCAGGTGCAAGGGGTGTTTGCTGGGGTTCGTTGTATTTTACAGTGTCAGCAGCTGCACTGTGTCCTGCTCAGCCCTGGGTGTTCCCAGTGCTGTGCCATGCCATGGGTAATCCCAGGGTGCCAGTCCCGGAGCATGGCACAGGGGGAAGCTGTGCTCCATGTCTAATCTACCACCTTGAGCCCAGGACAGGCAGTGTTACAGCAAAGGACTCTTGCTCTGCTCTGGAGGAGGGGTGTGAGCCCTTTGGCTTGGCACTGGGGACAGACCCCCCATCCCATCCTCCTGCTGCCCATGGAAGTGATGTCTTGGCCCTGGCTTTGTTGCCAGTGTGGGTCCTCCTCTCGAACACTGCCAAAGCTGAGAGTGCTGGTGGTTTCTTCACTTGGCTTTGCCCTTTGAGGAATGGGCTGATGGGGGCAGTTTGGTGGGGGAAGGAGTGGTCAAGCTCTGTCCCTGGGCTGCATGTGCTGAGATCTCAGTATCTGCCCAGCTCCATGGTGTCCAAACCCTCATGTGGAGCTATTATGGATTTGAGCACCAAGAAACAAAGACTCAGTAACAGGCTGGGCTCTCCAAACCTCCCGGGTGCTTTGCAGGAAAACATTGGCAATGAGAGGCTGGAGGGAGCCACAGGTGGGAGCTGCCACTAAGGATGGACCAGGGAAGTGGAGGAGCCTGAGATGGAACCAGAGGGATTGTGTGGAGGAGAGATGGAAAATGAAATATCCAGACAAAGGAAGGAGGTTGCAGTGTAAGATTGGGCTTGGCAATGTAAGAAAGGGAAGAGACAAAGGCAGTCTCCCAGCAAAACGCTGGAATTTAACTTTCCCAGCTGCAGAGGGAAAACAATGACTTCCCACACAAAACTAGTTGATGGGCTGTGCTGATGAGGAGATGTCTGAGGAATTTCAATTAAAAGCCAGCGACACTGACAAAGGCGATGGGATTGAAGTGTTCAGAGGTAAGCGAGCGGTGGGGAGGGAAGAACAATAACTGGGGAGGGAGGGAAAGGTGCCTGCTCAGCGCTGCGTGGGCTGGGCCCTTCCCAAGGTGGCAGAGCCCTCTCCTGCTGCGCCTGGCAGGGTGCTGGGGTCCAGCTCCAGCCTGTGTCCCGTGCCCTGTGCACCCTTCCCTGCCTCCCTGGCTCTGCTCCGTGGGAAGCTGCTGGCTGCAGCAGAGCTGTCCCCTCTCTCTGACATCTCTGATGGGTGTCTGCTCATCTGCAACATGAAATCATGATCTCTGTATTCTTGAGTCAGCCCCGTGAGCTTGGTGTCACCTTTGTCCCCAGCTGCCCTCCTGCACCGCCCATCCAGGTGATGCCCACTGCCCTCAGGCCCTTCCTCTTCAGCCACTCTGGAGCCAGAGCTGTGTGTGCCCTTGGCAAAGGACCTGGAGCTGAACAGAGAGCAGGAAGAGCTGGCAGAGTTACATGTGATTAGGAGAGTCACAGAATTGTTCAGGTTGGAAAGTCCCCCCAAGATCACTGAATCCAACTATCCCCCAGCACTGCCAAGGCCACCACTAACCCATGGCCCCATCTGCCACATCCACAGGGCTTTTAAACCCCTCCAGGGATGGGGACTCCACCCCTGCCCTGGGCAGCTGTGCCAGGGCTGGACAGTCCTTTCTGTGAAGGAATTTTCCCAGTATCCAACCTGAGCCTCCCCTGGCACAACTTGGGGCTGTTTTCTCTCCTCCTGTCCCTTGTTCCCTGGGAGCAGAGCCCAGTCCCCCCCGGCTCCCTCCTCCTGTCAGGGAGTTGCAGAGCCAGAAGGTCCCCCCTGAGCCTCCTTTTCTCCAGGCTGAGCCCCCCCAGCTCCCTCAGCTGCTCCTTCTGCTCCAGCCCCTTCCCCAGCTCTGTTCCCTTCTCCAGACACACTCGCACCGCTCAATGTTTTTCTTTTTGTGAGGGGTCCAAAACTGACCCCAGGATTCAAGGTTAAGCCTCACCAGTGCCCAGCACAGGGGGAAGGAGAAGCCCCCCTGACCTTTGGCCTGTGGCATTGCAGTACGTGACAGCAGAGGCACAACGAGGAGCACGTGGAAAGAGCCTGCACCATCTTTCTTGCAGCCACCAGGCAAGGAAGATGAATATCTCCCAAGCTGGCGCAGCTGACATGGTGTCTGATGGGAATAGCTCGTGCTTGCAGCCTGCCTGCTGGAGAGACGGCTCTGCTCCATCCCAGCTGGCACCAGGAGCTGGGACCAGGAGGAGAGCAGGCTCGGCAGGCTCATGGGCTGCCTGGAGAGGAGTGGCTCCATCCTGACCAGGAGCAGGGGATGGAGCAGCTGAGGGAGCGTGGGGGCAGCTGCAGCACGAGCCAGCGATGGAACCACCTGGGCCAGCAGGAGGAGGGAGAGATGGCCTCACACCGAAATATCTCACTTGGCTCTGAGCACGGCGCGGAACTTCTGGCACACAGAACCCTGTGAGGCTCCGTGCCAGAGAAAACAGCCAGATTTAAACCCCCGAAGCAGAGTGTTTGCGCAGAGCAGCTGGGCAGAGCGCGGCGCTCGGCCCCAGGTGGGCTCATCACATCTCCAGCCCTGTTCAGAGCTCTGTCCCCCAGCTGGGGTGGCTGAGCCAAGGGCAGGTGCTGTCCCCATGGCCGTTGGCACAGGTGGCACTGGTGGCACCAGCTGCCTGTCTGTGCTTGCATTCACAGCCCCCCATACAGCAGCACAGCGGCCCCCTTAGCTTGACCACCCGATGTGGACGAGCTGATTTTCTACCCTTAAAAACAAATGCACAAATATGTAGATGGCTGTGAGCACCAGGCAGCCACTGGCACGGCCAGCCCCGCTCAGAGCCCTGCCAGCCGTCGCAGCCCTGCTTCCCCCAGGCACGCCGTATCTCCAGGCGTCTGTTGTTCCATTAAGCTATTTTTAGCAAATATACCCCCCTTAGTTCAGCTGCCGTTATCTGATTAGTTCCTGTAACTATATGAGGAGCAACATCTCGAGGCGTGACTGCGATTCTGAGCAGGCTGTGTCTCTGCACACGCCTTTCCTACAGGAGGGAAACTTGCTGGAGATGCCTCTCACCGCGGTGCTCTGAGCTCTGCTGCCGCCGAGGATGATTTTGGGGGGTCAGGAGCCGTGGGGATCAGCCCTGCTGCAGCCACTGGAGCACACGACCTTTGGTACAGGCAGAATTTTCCAGGCCCGCTTGCCGGCTGCTGCCGCTGATAAGGGGCCATCTCCTCCGGCGTTGCCCTGATGCGGCCGCGATAAGCAGCTGGCTTTGTTTGCTCCTGAGCTGTTGATGGAGATTTCCATCATCATCAGCCGGGGATGGGAGAGGGGAAAATCCTTGTGCAGCAGCAAGTCATTCTGTGAGGGTGTGCCCCGAAGGCACACAGAGGTGCCAGGGCCGGGTACCCCCTTCCTCTGGGCAGGTACCACTGGGAAAAGCTGCACCACGGCCACAGCACAGGGGCTGGTTAAAACCTGCAGCCCCATAGGTGGTTCCAGCATTGCACCTTGCTCCAAGGCCTCAGCCTCTATTGACTGCAGCTGTCCAGAAAATCAGATTATAGTGCAAAACCCTGGCATCTAGTCTGCTCTGCCAGGCAGGTCTTCCATCTCCCAGCTAGATCGTCCGGATCAAGAGCACATGAAGGGAAGTGGGAAGATGAGCTTCCACCGTGACAGCTTTTCCTTCAGCCTCAGCTGTGTCGGAGGAGTGCTGCAGACACAGAGCTCCTCAGCATTCCCTGGAGCCTGTGACAGCCATAGCCTGCCCGAGACTCAGGGTGGGAGAAGGGGGATCTCACCCAGGAGCCATCCACAGGAGCTCCTGGCCCACCTCCCTTGTCCGTGGCCAAATCCATCAGAGAGCCCTGCTGCCTGCTCCTGCTGCTCCCCTGGGGTGCTTCAGAACCCTTGAAAAGGGATTAACTATAGATTTTAAATGTTCCCAAAGGGAAAAAATCTCATCCATGGCCACAGTGAGAATGACCCCTCAGCATCCTCATGGCTGTCACCTGAGCTCCGGCGCTGCCCCCAGGCTCGCTGGGATGCTGCTCCCGCTGTCACCTCCCTGTGCCAATGCAATCACCTATTCCATCCTCACCTTTTGCCTGCCTGGCTTCTCACCACAGTGATTTATTTCCCAGTCCTGCTCTGCCGTGCCTGTTGAACTCCCCTTCCCAGCCAGGCCGAGGTTCTGCTACTGGAATCTGTCACACAGCTGAAGACATTTATTCCAGCTGAGAGACCTGCCAGCGCCTTAGGTGACATTTGCGAGCAGAGAGAGATGCCAAGTGTTGCTCGTTGAAACTAGTTGCTGAGACAGACCAGGGGGAACCTGGACTCCTGTCTCCGTGTCCCGCAGCCCACACCGTGTCCCCGCGGTGGCCTCGACCTTGCTCCACGACCCCCTCACACCGCATTCCTCGAGGGATGCTGCCAACAGCAGAGGGTCCGTGTCTGCCTCGCGTGGCCCCCCCGCACTGTACCAAACCCGAGCAGGGGGGGGACCCGCTACGGGACGGACCCCAAACCTCGCCGGGGAGCCGCACCAGGGATGCAGCGTGCGGGGGCAGCGTGGGGGGCCCCTGCGCTGCTCGCCGGCGTGCGGGCACCCCGTGGGTGGGTGTGACCCCTCCATTCGCGGCTCCCTTCGCTCCCGCAGACCCCGCGCACCCCAATCCCAGCCCCCCGGGATACCCCAATCCCAGCACCCTGGGAT
>JAWWLV010000035.1:15349267-15362373 GCA_035041135.1 Platyrinchus mystaceus
GGCAGGGGAGTGAACCTGGATGGTCTTTAAGGTCTCTTCCAACCCAAAGCATTCCAGGATTCCCTGGTTATTCCTGCAGTGCTTCCACCCCTTCTGCCTGGTTTCAGGGATCGGATGCGCTGCCATCTCCGGTGCCGTAGGGACCAGGTGTGCCTGAAGGCAGCAGCAGGTGAGGCAGATCCCGCTGCCCTTGCCCAGGGAGGGCAGTGCTTGTCAGCTGGAACACGCTGTGATTTGTGCCGTGTGTGACTCCGAGGACGGCGCCTTCTCCGCAGCTGCTGCTGGTGCCTGTTCCCTGCTCCCAGGATGGGCTCTCAGGGGAGTAAATATTCATTTTTCCTGGGAAGCTGAGCCCTGCTGTGCTGTCAGTGGCTGCTCCCTCCCTTGCAGAGGGACACTCACAGCTTTGCAGTTGGCGGCGCCCGTCATTTGCATGCAGGGGCTCAGTTGCCAAGAGATGCTGCGAGCGGTGCCCGTGGCGGCTGCACCCGCTCCTCTCACAGCTGCTGGTGTTTTATTCATCTTTCTTTGCCTCCTGCATTTGAAAAATAATAACCCTTGGTTCTGCAGCACGCCAGGAAGATGCAAACCCCCATGTGCAGGCGGTAGTCCCAGTGGACAACAGACTCCTTTCCTGCCTTGGGTGAGGCAGAGAAATAAGATGAATGTCTTCAAAGCAGAGAAGTGCTTGAGCTGCTCTTTCAGTGAACTGCTGGAGCGGCAGCAAGCCCCAGAGCCTGGTTAAGAAAGCTCTTAACCAGTTTAATCCTCTTTGCAGGATGGTGGGAAGATGCCTTCCCCACTCTCCCACCCCCTCGGTGTTGGAAATGCCACTTGGAATAGTTTGGGTGTGGAATTTTGCGCCCGTTTCATCTGACATGAGAGTGCTGGTGATGTGGAGTTTGGGAGATGCTTCTGGAAGGGCACCCTGCTGGTGCCCAGTGGCTTCGTGGTGCACACCAATAGCTGGTGTCCCCGTAGGTCTGTCCTGGTCAGAGATAGCTGAAATACTGCGTTTCATTAGCTCAGGGGGAGAGCAGGAGGCCTGGGATGCTCGGGTGCTGCAGAGCCAGGACACAGGCACGGAAAAATTACACTTGGGAGCTGCTGGTGGAAGGAGGGTGGTTGTAAAGGTGCTCACCAGAACCTGCCTCTGTATCCTCCTGGTTTGAACTATGTGGGAGCCCAAAACCCCGATAGAAGATGGGGATGGACATAGTGGAAACAGCTGGAAAATGCAATTCCCGCCCGCCCGCAGCGTCTCCAGGGCTGTGGGTCAGAGTCCCCCATCCCTGCCCCGCTCCAGCTTAGCAGGATCATGGTGCAGGAGTGGGGTGAGGAGGAGGTCGGGCTGGAGGAGGGCTGTGGTGCTGCCAGCTGGGAAATTGGCCTTGGTGAGGCCGGTTTGGGCTCTGGAGCATCCGCTGCCACGGTGCTGAGCCAGTCTGGGTCTGCTCCTGGTGCCAGGACCTGTGAGGGAGTGTTTTATAGCCAATAAAACATTTAAATGGGCCCAGAGTAAGTCTAAATGGTTTGAATATTTCATGGAATACATTTGGCTTAATTTCACTTTCATCTTTTATTTGTGATAAAATATTGAATTCGGCTGTGCAGAACTGGGTTGTTCTTTGAAAGCAGAGGGAGGGTGGCTGGGAAAGGGGGGATGGCTGGGCTTTGGGGTGCCTCTAACCCCCTGGCTACCCTTGGGATGGCCATTAGGGGCATCTCTGTCCCATGGTTCTGCCTTGCTCAGCCCCTGTGATCCCCTGAGCCCTCGCTGCCTTTCCACTGAGCTGCTGCCTCGTTTTGTTAATTAATTGTTTGCCCCCAGCAGGCTTTGGGTTATTCCCAGGGTGGATGCTGATGATCTCTGTGGGGAAGGGGGAGGTGCTGCTCCCGGGTTCAGCAGTGGCTGCAGTGGTGGGAGCCGACTCCAGCCGAGCTCACCAGGCACTGACTGTGCATCGTCCTTCCCTGAAAACCACCTTTCCCTTCATCCTTTCCCCAAAGAGCCACTTCCTTGTCACCTGAGCCGTGGGGACAGGGGTCAGGTCAGTCCCATCCGTGGGGCTTTGACCCTGTGAGGGTGACACTGAGCATCCCCATGGTGAAGGGCAGGGCAGCCATCGGCCACTCCAGAGCCTGGAACAGCAAGTGCTGGCAGATCATCCCCCTTAGGAAAAAACATGGGAAAAACAACCCCATCCAGTGGGTTATAGCTGTGTTTATGGGGGAAGGAGCCACAGCGTGGTGTGTGCCTGGGCAGTTGTCCCAGTCCTTGGATGGCAGGGGGGACACGCTGTTCCTATGGCAATGGGGGATTTAGGGATCAAGGGCTTGTTTACCTGCAGAGCCTTCAGAAGCAAAATATTTTGTAGTTGGCACCACAGGGACACCCGTGCCCTGGAGCAGGGACTGGCTCAGTGCTGTGCCAGAGCTGTGAGCTGCCCGTGAGCTCCTGGCTCATCCCAGGGCACCGGAGCTGCCCGGCTCCCCTGGCCAGGAATCTCCAGCAAAGTGCTGGAGCTCACCCAGCTTTGTTTGTCTACCAGGGGCAGAGAGCATTTTTAATCCTGGCTCAGCATCGAGTCATTGCCCTGAGGGATCGGAGAACCTCTCGGAAGCAACAGCAAAGAATTCATCTTTATGCCTGCACTGGGAAAAAACATTTCTCCCTGATCATAACTGACGTGTGTTGGGAGCTTGTGCTGCTTCAGCCTTAACGGGTGATGTCCACTGTCCTGGGCTGTGGTTGTCCCAGGGTGACGAGGAGTCAAAGAGGGGTCTGGGGGTCTTGGTGATGCTTTGGAGTCTGAGGAAGATTTTGGTGTGACAGGGTCGTTGCTGCCTGCAGGAGGTCAGCAAGCAGGAAAGGTCAGATTGTAGGGGAGGCAATGTCTCTGAGGATGCAGCTGGTCCTGGTGTGAACACCTGGACAGATTTAGTTCCATTGTGTGTGGGGGTTTTCTATTTAATTTATTGAAAGGGGGGGAGTGATGAGGAGCCTTGCCCAGCTGCATCAGTGCAGCCGAGCCCGCTTGGGTTGGATGCCACAAAGCCATCCGTTCGTGTCCACATTGCCAGCCCTCGTGCCATCTGCCCGTGTCTCGGGACTTTTCCATCATCCCTGCCAAACCATGATGTTCCTAGGCCCAGTGACACACTGGGGAAATGGAGTCTTTGGCTTTTCCAGCTTTGCCTGCACAGCATCTCCACGGCAACCACCCTGCGGCGATTGCTCTTGCTCGGCACCGGCTCGTGGCATTAATGCTGTTATGGGGAAGAGCCCCGGGCCGTGGCCGTGTGACCCATGCCAGGCACAGGGGGAGGTGAGCAGGAGTCCTGCCACAGCACTGGGGTTTGCCTGCTGCTCCTCCTCGCTGGGCCTGAGCCTGGACTGACCCCAGAGCCTGGCACTGCCTCCCTGGGAGAGCCACTGGTGCCAACGCTCCTGCGCCCTGCGCTCCCAACCTTGGAACAGCTCCCTGTTAGTGACTTTTCTCCTCCCAGAGCCAAGTGCAGGAGGCTGCTGGAGGCATCCAGGGAGCCCCAGCCCTTCTGAGGTGTGCACACCCCACTGGTGAGGACCTTGCTCTCTGTTGGATGCTGAATTTGGTCTGAGTTGTTGGATTTGCTCCCTGTGCTGCTCGCCAGCAGCAGGTCCCACTGGTGCCTCCATGCCTCACTGCTTCCTCCGAGCTGATGACTAAGAAAAACACAACTGCGTGGCTGGATGAATAATTCAGCCCAGCCTTGCTGCTGGGGGAGTCGTAGCAAAGATCCTGTCCAGGGACCTCCTTGTCAGCAGGGAACGGTCCCTGGATGAGCATCCGTCTTACAACGGTGCCCTGGGCAGAGCAGGGGCAGGACGGACCCTTTCCTGGGAGCACAGGGAGCCCTTCCCGTGCAGCCAGATGGCCGGGCTGTCACTGGTGTGTCTGTTCTCCCTGGGTGAGCACTCTCAGCTCCCGGGAGCTCAGGGGAGCAGCCGTCTCTCCGGGGTCTCAGCTGTGACCTGCGGGCTCCCATCGCCGCGTTTGCCGCCGGAAGCGCTGGGGGATTGTTGCTACTCTCGGTGTCAATTTTTAGAGCTCAGCCCGGATTTGGCAGCAGTGCCAGCCAGCCCACGCAGCTCCAGCCTCGGCGAAGGGCTGGCAGCTCTGCTGGGCTGCTGGGGATGTGGCTTTGCAGGCGTGAGCCCCCCGGGCCGTGTCCAGGCACCTTCCCGTGGCACCAGGGCTGGGAAGAGACCCTGGCGCAGTGACAGCCGTGTCACACTGCCCTGGGCACCCATCACCAGTGTGTGTTGTGTGCTGTGACCACTGCTCCTGTTTCTGTGGGGGCCGTGGGGGCTGTGTGCTCACGGTGTGCTCACGGGGTGTGCCGGGAGTGGAGCCAGGGCTGTGAAGCCTCTCAAGCCCTTGTGCTGCAGTGTGGGCTTCCTGGGGCTCCGGTGTTCCCAGGAGATCACACACTGCAGGTTTCAGATGAGTGACTTCTCTTCTTCCTCTGAGTGCTGAGGCACGTGTGGCCTGAAGCCAGTGCCAAGGAGCTCGAATGGTGCTGAGTCCTGAGCCTGGAGTGCCCCCTGTCCTGCTCAGGGAGCCTGTCCACTGGCAGTTCCCTTCCTGGCTCCTTGCCTGGCTCCTTGCCCCAGTTCAGTCCTCAGCCATGAGAGAGGGTGACCCCACCTGTCTCTGCCTGAAACCAGGAGTGTGTGTTGTCAGGAGGGGGGATAAAAGGAGGAGACCTTGCATTGGGGTGTGGGACATTCACAGGACTCAGAGCATGGTACCAGTGAGCTGCTGCAGTGCTGCAGACCCTGGAGAGCAGCACCCAGAGCACTTTGAAATCAGTCAGTGCCGAGGGGCTGAACTTGGGGAGTGGGTCCTGCTATGTGGGAGTGCTCCTGGGCCCCTTTGTATCAGGGTAACTCATCGAGGTGGCTCCAGGCAGGGCTGGAGCTCAGTGAGTGTCTCTGCAGCTCAGCCTGAACTTCCTTCAACACGTTAACGAGCTGCACTTATAAATGTGCATGAATTAACGGGAGAAGTGCTTGGCAGTGCCGAAAATAACCTTGTTCCCAAGCAAGCGTTAATGCTTTGCAGATGTGTTTCTCCCCCCTGAATAATACACACGTGAGGTCAAATTACTCCAACAGGGAAGAGCAGCAGGAGCGGAGCAGCTTTGGGGGGTTGATTCTCCAGGGATCAGCCCCGTAGCCCAGTGGAGGGGTGGAAATCCTCTCCTGAGGACCTGGCTGGTCCAGCTGGAGTTCTTGGCTGAAGATGGGCTTTCCAAGCATGCAACAAGGCAACTGTGCATGGGGTTCGGTCCAGTTTTATTCGTAAAAAGGTTGGCAATGTCTTGGAAGAGCACTTGCCTGTCCAGGAGCGCTGTTGGCACCGTGTTCCCATCCTGGTGCTTCTGCCTGGACCTCCTGGTGACCGCAGTGGCAGGATTTGGGGTGTTTTGCCTCCTTGGGGTGATTTCCCAGCACAATCCTGGCTTGCAGCCCTGCTCCAGTGCCCCGCACTGGGAGAGCAAATGGTGGAGTTGGATTAGACAAACTGGTTTGACTGACTGGGGAGGTTCTGGCGTGGAAGTGCCGGTGATGTGCTGAGTGTGCTGTGCTTCCTTACACCTCTCCATCTCCTGGGGCTTTCAGTGGAGCCCAAACCTTGGGAAGAGCCTGCTCTAGTAGAGCAGAAAATGGGAGAGCTGGGACTGCTGCTGAAGAGAAGGAAAAGCTTTGCAAAGATCAAAGCACTGACTCCACTGTGCCTGGGCTGGTGCAGCTCTGTGCAGGGGGTGTCGGGAGGGCTCCTCATGCTGTGGCTTCCTCCGTGTGCCACCAGTGAGTGGATCTGAGTGACCCCCCCAGAGCTGACAGAGGGGTGCTGGGGCAGGGGCTGTGCCCGCTCAGCCCGCTCTACTGCAGCCCCTGCTGCCACCACACTGTGCAGAGATGGGCTGGGTGTCAGGGAGCACTTGGACCCCTGATGGGTGTCAGGGAGCACTGGGACCTGATGGGTGCCAGTCCTGGGGGCTGACCAGACTCCTATGGCGGTCAGAAAATCTCATTATAGTTGTTCAGTCTCTCTCTTTTCCTTGAATCCTTTGAAGGATCTGTCTGGGCTCAGGTTTGCTGCACAGCTCAGGAGCTGTCTGCCTTGGCTGCAGGTGAAGGATGGGTGTGCTTGGGATAAAAAGCTACAGATTCCTTTGTCAGGTCTCTGGGGTTTTATTTTCTTTAGGGATGAGAAGCACTCTTTAATAATGCTGTTTGCAGTGCTGTCTGCAGACGATGCTGTGTTACTGCTGGGGTGTTTGCTGCTGGATATTCAGCCCTGATTTTTTTTTAAATTGGATTGTAAAGTCTTCTGAGAAACTTTAGGCAAGTTTCCAGCCCGGGGCACAACCTGGGGCTGGCAGCAGTCACTGAGGCGAATCCTAGAATCGTTTAGGCTGGAAAAGACCTTTAAGGTTATAAAAGCGCTGCAAGGCTTTGTTTCCCCCCCCCCCAAATAAATGACTCCCTGTCTAACAGGACTTGATGAGCCATTTTTCATCCCCACAGCACTGATGGCACCGTGTTTGCTGCAGATGAGAAATGATCCCACAGCGAATGCTCCGTGGAGATCTCTGTTCCGCTTTGCAGCGCGGCGTGTCCTTGATGAGGAAAATGAAGATAAATATGTTGAGTGCCACGTTACTTATTCCGGGTATTGGCACCGGTTTGCGTGAGCCATCTCTGCCCCCTTTGTCTCCAAGGCTGCCTGGTTTGGAAGCAAGCAGGAATGTTTTTAAAAATATCTCTTCTATCATGGAGTAGGGAAAAAAAGAGATGGAAGGGGTGAGTAATGCAGCCCAGGGTATTGGGGGAGCTGCACAGACCATCCCTGGGTGTGGAGGAGGGATGTGGCCGTGGGCTCCAGCCCATCCTGGAAGCCGACCATGTGCTGGAGCTGCAGGGATGGGCTGCAGCCTTCCTGCTGACTGTTGTGTTTTGGTGGCTCTGATCTCCAGGGTGGCTGTAGCAGACCCTGTCCTATGGAATTTTAAGGCTGGGAACCCCAGTTTCCCTGGCTGCCTGCAGGACTGGGGCACAGGCTCGCTCTGATGTGGCAGAGATGTCTCAAAGCCTTGCATGGCCGTGTCTTCTGCCTGTTGGGATGAGCCTGAGCAGCCCCATTGGGCTTGAAATCGAGTCTCACCTGCCTGTGCCTCCCTCAAGGACCCACCCTTTGATCATCCCAGGACTGTGGTGGTTCCATGGAGCATCCAGGCAGGGGAAGGAACGCTGGACGTGGCTGCTGCGGGCGATGCCGAGAAGCAGAGCATGGCTGTGTTTTAAAATGCATGATCCTAAGCAGATCCTCTTACCTCTAATCTGTCCCTAAGACAGGATTCTCTTCTTGCCAGAAAACCCTTTTATTTGCAGACTGATGTGAATAGAATATGATAAGTCACTAATTCTTCAGTGTGTCTGCTCCAACAAGAGCCTCGGCCCTTATCTCTGCAGGGCTGGCAGCCAGGGAGATGTTAATTGGGATTTAATGTAGTGAACATGGCTCTTGACAAAGGCTGGAGCTCTGACATCCCTGGGGTGCTGCGGGGAAGGGGCTGTGCCCACCTGGAGACCACGGGTGGGGTCATTTCTGTAGGGCAGGGCTTGTGGCTTCTCCTGGGGGGGACTCCGTGTGCAGGGCAGAGGGGACGTGTGTGGTGACCCCTGGAAGGGGGTGTGGAGGGGACACGGGGCCGTCTCCGGCAGCAGAGCGGGTTGGAAGCGCCGTGTGCTGGGAGGTGACATGGTGTTAATCTGCTTTTCACGGGATCTGCTGAGGAACTGAGCAGCGAGTGCCGACACGTTGTGGGTTCTGAAGGGATCTTGGCACCGGGGACCGGCGCTGGCTCTGGAGTGTGCAAGGCTTGGGGGGAAAAAAAACAAGGCAGAAGTTTCTGTTTTTAGCTGCAGAGTGCTAAATGCACGGAGCTGCTGAGGAATTAATCACCTGCCCTGAGAGATGAATGATTGGGATTTCTCTCTAAGTGGAAGTCTTACGGGATGGGGTGGAGGGAACCGTGCCGGCTGTGTTGGCCACCCAGGTCTCCCCCGGGATGGGTGACAGGGATGCTCAGGAATGTCTCTGGTGGTGGCACAGCTGAGGACGAGGAAGGGGATCACTGAGGATGATTCCCAGTGCCTGGGACATCCTCCAGCAGGACTCAGCATGGCTGGGGCAGGACCATGTCCACCCACACCATGGCACAGCTCTGCATCCAGCCCGTGCCCCACTGTCCCCCTTCCCAGCGGCTTTCCTCAGGCTCCTGGCTGTTCCCTTCCCTCTCTGGCAGGGAATGGGCTCCTGAAAGGGTTTTCCCCAGGCTGGATTGGTGGGCTGGCTGTGTTTTCCATGGAGGCACTGCATGGCCAGACAGTGCCAGACTCGCTGCCCCATGGCCGGGAGGAACGAGCATGGCTTGAATTTGGAGGGACCACCTTTGGAGCACTGTTTGTGCTGAGGGGGCAAAGGGGGGGATGCTCCTCGATCCCTGGCTGTGCCAAAGGGCCGGGATGTCCCTGAGCCAGGTGCTGTGCCTGGGGAGATGCTGAGCCACAAGGACCAGCTCCCTGGCAGCCGCACACGCCTGTGTGGGAAAACCTCAGGGTTTTAACCAGCAAATTTAATGCAGTGTCCTGCTGTTTTGGGCAGGTTTCCATATAGATCCTTAATCTATTTTTGCAGCCTCTGTTGGAGGTGGTGGTTATTTGTGTGTCTGCTACAGCCCCATCACAACTCATCCCCTTCCTGGCACAGGAGCGTTTGTGCTCGCAGGGGCTCCCTGAGCTTTGCCGGGTGGGAATTTGGATCCAGGTCCTGCCTTGGCACAGGGCTGGGGGGCTCCAGCATCCCTTCAGCCAGTTTGCTGCTGCTGGGTTCCTCCTGGCATCTTAAAATAAAGGATGACCCAGTCTATCACCCACCCCCGAGCAGCGATGGGGACCCGGCAGCCACCTGCCCCGGGTGACACCACAACCTAATGACATTTCTGGGTGGCTGCACTGTCAGTCCCACAGCTCATTACTGCCACTAATTAACTCAGCTGCTGCCCAGCGCCTGGTTTGATCTATAGTCACAATTTGTTCCCCTTTTGGCAGGAATTCTCCCCCACTCGGCCGCAGGAGCTGCCTCCAAGGCCCAATAATGACATTTGAGGGGTTTCATTTCCATGGTAGAAGTGGAGCCCCCGGCACAGTGGGGTGCTCGGGGGGGTGGGTGATGGTGGGTGCTCCTGGGCAGCTCCTGGAGCCAACCCCCACCAGAGTGGGGGCTCCTCAGCTGGGGCCTGAGTGGTGTCAGTGAGCAGCTCCCATTAGTCCACTTAATTGCGAAGCAAATTAATCCATGTATCCAATTTAACTTTTAAGGCTTTGCCTAATGAGTTAATGTGTGGAAAAGCTGGGGGAGGCCGGGTTATCTGCCATTCTGACCCTGGGTGGTGCTGCAGGGGGGGCTGGGGGGGCTCAGGGACCCGCGGACGGGCTGGGATGTGCCGGTCGCTCCCGCTGGGCTCCACCAGGACTGTGGGGATGCTGTGGAGCAGGGGAATGGCATTTCCCCATCCTGCAGCTGCCCTGAGAGCAGAGCAGGGCAGCAGCACCTTGATTTGGGTGGGAGCATCTGCTGCAGGGTGCCTGTTTCGGGGAATGTGGTTTTGCTCCATCACCTTCTCCATCCTTTTTTGCTTCCAAACGGCTGCTCCTGGGCAGGGGGGGGATCGTGCCAGGGCTGCAGCCAGCGGGGCCTTGGTGTGTCGATAATGCTGCTCTTAATTGAGAACCATCTGCACTTGGTAATTTAATTTTTCCTACATCTGCAAGGTTCCAACTTTGTTTATCTGACATCCTGAGGATTATTTAGCTTCGGAGCCTCGTGTTCCTCCAGCCCAGGCACTCCAGGCATTCCACTGCAGCCCCTGCTAGACGAGATTTTAATAACGCTGTCACCGCCCCAGGAAAAAGGACACATTAAAATCTGAAATTGGGAAGGGCAACAGCAGAGCTGAGTTGCAGGGATGGTTTTCCTGCCCAAATTTTCGTGGCAGGAGGCTGCTGGGACTGTTACCTCAGTTATAACAAACTGTGTGAGATGAGGAACGAGCCCTGAGCAGCACAAGCCCTCCCATTGCCCGCAGGGCTGGCAGCACATTTCACGTCTCAGTGCATTGACACGTGTCGTCTTTTGTCTTCGGATGCTTATTAGTAGCTCAGCCCCCAGCTGTGCCTTGGAAAGGCAGTCAGGAGGGAATTGAAGCAGCTCCTTAAAAAAATAATAATAATTGGAAGCTGGAAAGTCTTTTAGCCATGGCATGGGGGGAGACTTGAGCATCTGGTTCATCTGAACCACACCAGTTTGTGCTGCTGGCAGCAGCTCCTGCCTCTTCCCACCCCAGCTCCTGCCCTTTCTCACCCCAGCTCCTGCCTTTTCCCATCCTGCTCCTCCTACCTTCTGCTTGGCTTCTTCACCCCTGTTTTGCAGCCACCTCGTGCTTGGGGCAGGCAGGGGTCTCAGAATCCTGGACTGGTTTGGGTTGGAAGAGACCTTAATCCACCCCTTGCCATGGGCAGGAACACCTTCCACTAGCCCAGGTTGCTCCAAGCCCTGTCCAACCTGGCCTTGGACACTTCCAGGGGTGGGGCAGCCACAGTTTCCCTTGGCAGATGTCTCTGGGATGCAGGCAGGGATGCCGGTAGAAGTGATGCTCTGGATGGCTCTGGCTGTGTCTCCCGCCTGCAGGAGCATTTCTGTAGCTCCTTGCCCTGGAAACCTGCTCTGTCCCACAACCAAACCCCAGGAAATCCATTTTTTTCCCCAGCCTGGTCCAGCAGCACCTGGATCCATGTGCAGACTTTAATTAGGTCTAAGCATTTCCCCCCTTAAAATGTAGGTCAGTCGTAATTAGTGTCACTCCTGCTGCTGCCAGTTCTGTATTAATTAACTCCTGAAGTGCAGGTCAATGCATGAAGGGCAGCTTTGGAGCTTCAGCTTTTTTGGCTGCTCACCAAGGTGGCTTTGGCTCAGATGGTCCATGCTCAGGGCTTGGGTCATGTTGTCCCTCCCACTGGTGGTGGCCGGTCACCCTTGGAGCGCGGCCACCCTGGGGACATGGCTGTGTCCCCGGGCACAGCCTCACACTGCTCTGAGCTGCTGTTGCTGTGGGGAAGGGACCCTGTTTGGTGCTGGTTTTAACATGAAGCTCCTGATGTCCTTGTCCCTTGTCCTCATCCATCACACCAAGTGTCCTTTTCCCCTGCAAAGTGCTTGTGCCGAGATCCAGGGCCGATGGGGAAGTGTGGAGTGTTTTCCTTCCTCTGCAGCCCCTGGCACAGTCCCTGGCAGGGGGTATTGGCAGCAGGTTGCCCCCAGCCCCTGCACCCTGCAGGATGTGCCAGTGCCTCCCTGTGGCACCAGGCCAGGAGTTGGACTCGATGATCCTTGTGGGTCTCTTCCAGCTCAGCACAGTCTGTGATTCTGTGACCTGGGGTTTTGGAGGGCAAGGTGAGCTCAGAGAGAGGATCTTCTGCAGATTGTAAACCTGCCCTGTTTCACCTGCAGAACAGGGGCCAGGCAGAGCTGTTCTCTCTCCTCTGGGATGAGGGTGAAGGTGCAGCTCGGACACAGCAGCATTCACCACGGCACGTGGTCCCTGGGGATGGCTCTTGTCTGTACTCACCTGGGAGCCCCAGGCAGAGGCACCAGGGTCCAGGAGGCACTTTGTGGCAGTGGGAACCCTGGGTTTTAGGCAATTCAAACCTTCAGCAGCCCTGGCTTCCCATCCTGGGAAAGGCTCAGCTCCATGTCTGGGGAGTCCCAAGCCCCCAGCCAGCTCCCCGAGCCCCCAACTGCTCCCCAAGTACTTTCCAGCTCCCCTACCCCACACCCTGGCTGTCTATTTTTACTGCTCCTGGGCTGTGAATCACTTTGCTCCCCCGTCTCAGTCGCTGCCTTTGAAGGTATTTATAAACCTCGACCGTCTCCCCTGCGCCTGCCTGAGCAGACGGTGGATGCAGCGCTCCTGCCCTCTCCTCCTCGCCCGAACCCGAGTGTAGGTGTGCAGGAAGCGAGATGCTCCCTGTCCCCTCATTAAAACCACCAATGAAGAGCCTCACCAGCACTGTCCTGGGGGGGTGAGGCTGGGCACCAGCATCCCGAGGTGCCGAGCAGTGTGGGATGTGCAGGGATGGATCTCGGCGTGTGCCCGGGAAGGGTTTGGTGGCACCGGAGCTGGTGGCGTGTCTGGTGCTGGAGGTGGGTGAGCCAGGGCTGAGCTGGGGGAGCCCAGCCCAGGGTTTGGGCAGCCTTGACCATCCCATGGCCATGTGCCTGGGGAGAGGGGAGCACCCTGTGTCAGTTCTGGAGGAAAAGGGACTCGAATCATCAGCAGAGCAGCGACCCATCCCACTGGTGCACTGCTCCATGGCCGTGTTTCCAGCACGTTCCAATGATTACTGTGCTAATTTCTATGCATCTGGCAGGCAAATTAATCTCTGCTCCTTCATCTGGGACGCTGGTCTGTAGGACTGAGCTTGGTTCGTGTTTGGAGAGCCTGGTGTGGCTCGCTGGCTCGGTGGTTGCTGTGGGACACGGTCAGGATCTGTCCCCTGCCCTCGCTGTCCAGCACAGCTGCCTGGGGGGACACCAATGGGCTCCCCACGCTGCTCCCAACTCTGCCAGGGCATCCTTCTGCAGAAAGTATCCTGTTGTTTTGGGGGAAACCCAGTGTGCCCCCTCTCCTCCTCCTTTCCACCTTTCCTAAAACCAAGAAAACCAGGAAAAAAAAAACAAACTGAGAGAGAAACCAGGAGAAAAACAGGTACGAGAGGCAGGAGGAAGAGTTATTTTTAGTTTGCTGTCTGGAAATGGAGTGGTTGGCTCTGTCTTTTGAAGGCTGTTAAGGTGGGATGCTGGTGCTCATTAATTTATGGCCAGAGGTCTCCAGCCCAAGCCACTCACAGCACCACCGGGGTTTAGGTGCCCAAATAGATGCAGCTTGTGCTGAAACAGGGAGGGAACCTCTGGCTGGGCCACGGTGCAAAC
>JAWWLV010000035.1:15370417-15384143 GCA_035041135.1 Platyrinchus mystaceus
GTCAGGAAATGCTGGTACCTTCACTGGTTAACAGCCCTACAGGAATTTTCAGGGTGTTAATTGAACACAAGGAGAAAAAAAAACAAACAACAATCCGTAGTTTCCAGGCAGTTCGGTTCCCTGATCCGAGGGATCCTTGGAGGATCCTGGCTGCTCTGCAGGGTGGGCCCACAGCTGCCTGTTCCTGTGGCAGCACAGCCTTCGAGGGCCTTAAGCCACATGTGGAGCACCACATGGAAGTTTGTGCCCCCTGGCTGGAACCTTTGTGCAGGCAAACATTCCCTTCCCGGGGCTCCACAGTCCCGGTGCTGCCGGAGCTGCAGGGACTCCCCCGGAGCTCTGGGGTGTTGCTGAGTGCTGGAGCTGGAGCTGGAGCTGGAGTCAGCTCTGCCCTGCCAGGAGCTGCTGCTGAGCAGCCCTGGGGCTGGCCCTGAGCGGTGCTGAGCACTCTGTAGCCTTGGTTAACTGAATTCTGTAAAAATATATGTTTATATACATTAGTTAAGATATTATTTATAAGGAACCCCCCAGAAGGGAAGAAAAGAAAGGGAAAGGAAAAGGGGAAAAAAAAAGAGGAAAAACCAGAACGGTTTTGTGCAATCAAACCCCAAGAACTATCTGAATACAGAACTAACAAACAGAATATCTTACTACTTTCCTCGAGATGGCAGGAAACCATGCCAACAACTGCCAGCACTCTCTGCCTCCCAAGGCCAACCAGGCCACACTTAGGCCTCATTCCTCCACCCGGGCAGGACGACAGCAAAGAACCTTCGCTTCCAGTCCACCCTTGCTTATGTAAAAATCGTATGGAATATTGGGAACATGGCCTTGGTTCCTTGGTTACAACCTGGTTACTAAGCAAGGCCTGAACTTAAAACCACTACACCAGCTGCACTAGGAGAAAGGCACTGGAGAGAAGATCCGTCGTGGTTTCACTGCCTCAGCACTTGGGTTCTGTTCAGCCTGTCAGAACTCATCCCTCCCCATTTGTATTCCCCTTGTCGGCCCTTCCCTGCCTGTGACCCCTTGCCATGGGCATGGTGAGGGACACCCTGGCACATTCCCTCATCCATGGGTTGGATCAGGGGATGTAGTGGCAGCTGGGACAAGGAAGGAGGCGGCTGGTTGCTCACAGGGGTATGTGTCACCCTTCTTTGGAGCTCAGCAAGTCCCCCCGGAGCCCAGGGCAGCAGCACCCCAAATTAACACGTTTTAGCCTTTAGCACAGTCCAAGCTCAGAGTTTCATCAGAGTTTCATCAGCTTTTAATGAGGTGTCCTGGGGGTTGGAGTGGGGCGGTGCTGCTCCTGGGAGACCCTCAGCTGTGGAGGTGGGTGTCTTGGCAGTAGGAGTCCCCCACTGTCAGTGCCTGTGTTTTGGGTGAGTCCTGCTCCCCAGCTCAGCCTTTGTGGTGGCTCTCAGTTAATGGGATTCCCCTGGATTGTCTCTCCAAGCAAAGACCGTGTTGCTGTTCGATATTCAGAATTCTGAATAGTTTGGGAACTATCCAAAGAGGGAGAGAAATCCAAACTCCCCTTAAAGCGAGCGATGGACTGTGCTGTCCCTGGAGCTTTCCCGGATCGGGGCAGCAGATCCGCGTGTGCTCAGAGAGGGTTGTTTTTCCTGCGCTAAGCTGAACCGGGAGCATTCCCGGAGCAGCCGGGGCAAAGCTGGGAGGCAGCGTGGAGATTGGCTGAGCTGTGGGATTTTCCAGCTGGATTTACATCTCGCCCACTGCTCCGCATGCCTTTGTGTTTACATCACTGGGGAGCGATGCACACACGCACACAGATAGCGGGAGGGACGGGAAGAGCCTGTGCTCGGCTCGGGAACTGGGCATGGAGGAGCCTTGCCGGGCTCTGCCGCTCCGGGCCAGCCGGGATGGCCGAGGGTGAGTGTCCCCCAGGAGAGCCGTTCCCTCCGGGGCTGGGGGGTCAGCCCGTCCCTGGGAGGCTGCTCTGCTTCAGCCATCACAGCAGGGAGGGAGGAACTGTTTCCATCCCTTAGTGGAGACCTGGGATCCAGCACCACTTTGGAAGTTGGGCACCTGTGGCCTGTCCAACAGCCCGAGCCCTGCTGTGCTGGTTTTATGATCCTTCAGAGCGACCTTTGCTAGGACGTGGAACTCTTGATTGCAGCAACTCAGCAAGTGTGTTCTGGGGCTGTTCCTGGTGGTTTCAGGGCTGGGAAGTCCTTGGTTTTCTTTGTGCAGAGTTGTGAGCACTGAAGCCAAGTTTGTGAGGAGAGGCCGTGTCCAGGTGCCTCCCCTTTGTATCCTTAGTCACCGTGGGGAAGTGATTTAAATCCGAGGTGTCAGGGGGCTGTGGAACACTGAACAGTGCTGCTGTCTCAAAGCTGTCCATAGATTTGCCATGGTGGAAGTGTCCACAGCCACTCATTCCTTTTGGAATCCAAGATTCAGCACTTGTTTCTCCGAGGGTCACGGTTTGATCAGTGAGTGTAGGCGTCTACGTTGTGCCTCCTGCTTGTTCTCAGTGGCAAAGTCCAAGGCAACTGTACAAAAAAAGAGCAGGTAACTGGAATTTGCTGGGTTATTTTTCTTTGTGAAGGTGCTGATGCATTTCAGCCTGATCTTTGAAGTGCTCCAATTGCACCCAGAGGGCAAGAGTGTGTCATGGAATTTCAAAGCTTTGGAGGATGTTGGGGGGGGAGCAGGGGGTGGAAGTGATACTTTGTGCTTTTTGATTCATGTTTATGGGCTCAGGTTTCTTATGACTTTAATCTGGAAGAATCCCATAATGTGATGGGGTGGTTACAGCTTTTCAGAGGAGTGCAGTGCAGCCAGTAAGGCAAAGCAGTCGGAAAAGGCCTCAGTGGTGGCACAGGAATTGAGGAATGGAGGAGAGGAGGAGCTGTGACTGCCTGGAGCAGGGCTCCAGGAGAGGAGGATCCAGGTGAGACAAACGTTCCTCTGGCTCCTTTGGGAGAACAGAGGCTGAATCTCTCCATACCCCAGGCTTTGCTGCTGACCTGCCATGTCTTAGAGGCTTTTTAGATGAGTTGCAAGCCCCTCTATCAACCAGATTTGCACTGAGATGACCATTTCCTCCCAAGGAACTGCAGCAGGACTGAGATTTTTGCCTTGGAGGGGTAGGATGTTGTTGGTTTGGGGGCTTGGTTGGAGTTTATTCTTTTTCCTTAACCAAATGCCCAGTTTAACAATGTGATGGTGTCTGAGTGGGCCTGTTCTTTGAGGGAGGATGTGGAAGAGCACAAGCTGTGAAAGGCACAGCACGAAGCTGCAGCGTTAGGGCCAACTTTTAAAGCACCTTTTGATGGCAGCCTTTGTGTGGAGGAGCTCTGGACGTGGCTGTTCCTGCCAGCCTGGCTGCCCAGCAGTGGCTGTGCAGCTGCTGAGCCCAGACACAGCAATTTCGGTTGGAGGGGTCAGAACTACCGAGCCCTGGTCTGCATAACAAAAATGGTGTAGTAGGTGGGTGCTTCCAGGTTACCAAAAATGGAAGTAAAGCTTCAAATGTAGCTTTTGTGTCATGGAACAGTGTTGAACACTGGCCTCTGTTCTTCCTTTTAACTTCATTTTTTTGGGGGGGAGGGGAAAAATGAGATGCTTTGTTCCACCAGAGCAATCACTTTTGATCCAGTTATGGGCACAGTTGAAAGTTACCGCTTCAGGTTTTAACGTGAAGTATTACAAAAAAATCTCCTATCCCAAGGAGTCATTATCCGTTAGGAAAAGCAGGATATGACATGATTTCCCCTTCTGAACCCCCTGATTTCCCCTTGAACCCCCTTTGCTCAAAGGCATGGCCACGTTCAGGCAGCTGTTGAATGTGCCCTCGCAGCCCTGCAGTCGGTGGAAGGGCTGGTAGAAGCAGCAGCAATTAAAAATATCAGTTTTATTTTACTGATGACAGCTCAGTACAGTTTTGGTCTCAGGAAAGTTTGTGTGACTTATAAGAAAAACTTCTGAACAATGCAAAGACTGTTCCACAGAACCCAACATGCACCGACGGAGGTGCCACGTTGTGTCAGTAAGGCTGAACTTCTGCTCAGGTTTTGTGTCCTTCCAGCACTGACTGCACATCTTGACATACAGTCCTGGCCCTCGAGAGGCCTCCCAGAGAGTGTAAGAAATGTCCTGCTGGGTCAGAGCATTAGTTCTGTCTTCAGCAGTTATGGAAATTATGGAATCCTGGAATGGTTAGGGTTGGAAGGACCTTAAAGCTCGTCTCATTCCACTCCCTGCCATGGGCAGGGACACCTCCCACTAGCCCAGATTGCTCCAAGCCCTGTCCAACCTGGCCTTGGACACTTGCAGGGATGGGGCAGCCACAGCTTCTCTGAGCAAGCTGTTCCAAAATTGGTGCTGGAACCTGACCATTTTCTACCACCCGTTTGCCTCATGTTTTCCCACCACTCAGACTACCTGGATTAGAGACCTCACCCCCCTGATTGTTGTATTTGTCATCCCCTGTAGTTTCTCTACCCTGTGTCTCCTTCCAAAGCAAAGACCAGAGTTCCAGCATGCAGGAGACAAGTACATGGATGTTTTTTCTGAGGGAGCCCTGGCTTAGTCTTCCCTAACCTGAGGAGTGACCACTGGGCTCCACCCTCTGCTTCCTGTCTGGTGACTGACTTGAGAGGTGTCTATCTCAGGGATCTGGGGTAGCTCAGCATTCTGAGGCTTGTGTTTTACAAGTCAGACCACATGCTGACAGTGCTCATCACCATGAGATACTGGTAGTCACAGAATAGTTAATTAGAGTTGGAAGGGACCTCTGGAGACCATCTAGTCCAACTCCCTGCCAAGGCAGGGTCACCTAGAGCAGGTAACCATGTTCTTTAAGCCCTGTTAATGCAGCTCACAAGCTCTTTTGGGTGCTATTTCCACACACATACCAGGAAGGCCAGTGTGACTGTCCCCAGGCTGTCTCTGGGATTTGAGATGTTCCCCTGCCGGTTGCTGTGGACCACTAAGAACCAGTTCACAAAATGTGTGGGCAACACCTTGGTCCTGCAGAAGGACAAGGTGGACAGCCTGCCCCAACTGGGCTGGATATACTGGCCCTGTGACCTCCCCCAGAGGAGCCCTGGATGTGTGAGAGCTTGGGATATGGATGAGAAAGTGGGTGTAGCCCCCAGCTCACCGCCTGCTCTCGGCACCCCTGTGCCTTCCCCTTGTCTTTTGGAGCTGGGCTGTGGGAGCTTCTCTCAGAGTGTTTCTCTGGGGATGTGCCAATACTCTCCAGGATGTGTAACCCTTCTTGTCCTGACTGTGGTGTTGTAAGAGGAACAGAAGCTCTTATGCCATAAATACCCGGGCTGGGAGATGAGGAAGTTCACGTCACCCAGGGGCTGTTCCAGCAGGAGCAGGATAACCCATGCCTGTCTTTCCCGCTGGCAAACACTCCTGCTGTGGATGATTTTGCTGCTCCAGTGGTTTCCTTGGGGGTGAATAACCTTGGAGAGAGCTTCAATGGAGAGAGGAGGGGTGGGGGAAGAAGAACCAGCAGATGTAGGACATGCTGAGCGTCACGGGCTGGCGGTTGCGTAAGGCACAGGAGACTCTTGCTGGTGTCTTGGCAAGGAGACACTGTGGGACATGGCAGATGCCAGTCGTGGCACATGTCACCTGCAGGACCCACTGCCGTGCCCATGGCTCACCTGGAGAGCACAAACCCCAGCAGTGCCCTGGTGCCTGCAAAGGTGGGGCTCCTGTGCTGGGAACTGGCTCTCGATCAGGACCAGGCAGGTTTCGTGGTGTTTCTGAAGGAGGGGATACTCTGCTGCCCCTTCTCCTCATGCCATGTCCCCCCTTCAAAGCCTTGGCCTTTGTGCTTGGTTGTAAGGATCTTCTGCAGAGTGTTGGGAATAACTGTGCTCCAGGGGCAGAGAGAAGGCAGATGCCACTAGACCCCCCTTCAGCATGGCCAGTGCTTCCCTGCCCATGGCAGGGGGTGGAACTGGGTGACCTTTAATGTCCCTTCCAACCCAACCCCTTCCAGGATTCTATGATTAGCCAGGCCACTGGTCCCAGAGATGATTCTCCTCCCTGCTTTGAGGTGCTTGGCAGGGTTGGCAGCAGTGTGATCCATGGCTGATCCCACTGGATCTCCCCTCAGCAGCAGGGAGGAAGAGCACTGCTTCCCCGAGCTGCCTCTGCAGCTACTGGTGTTTGGGCTTTTCCTTGCCTGGATTACTACAGTAGGATTTTAAGGCTTTTCTTCTCGCTGAGTCTCAAAAGCCTGAGTTGATCCCTGTGTTGTGCAAATGCTGAAACTCATCCCTTCCCCTCCCTCACATCTGGTTACGATCAGCCGTGGGATTTACTGGATAGTGGGTCCCCACTGCTTCCTTTTCCAGGGTTGATTTTTTTCCTCTCTTTGTTTACTGTAAAAAACACTGAAGTTGCATGGTAAAAAAAAAAAAAGAAGAAGTATTAAAAAATTAACTGCAGGCAAGGAGAATCTGGGTCACAGGCTGGGATCCCCAGGAGGGACACTCATCCTCCAGCCCTGGGAGCACAGGACGGTGTAGCTGGCAGGGTTCAGATGCCAAGCAAAGGTGCAGAAATCTGGCAGAGATTTTTGCAAGTGCTGTAGGAATCTGATATTATTATTGACAACATCAGCTCTTTTCTGCCTCCTTTTAACTTGCTTGGTATCAGTTGGAAAAGGCCTTTCTCGGTACCTCCTGGAAGATGTGAGGAGCTGTCAGACAGTGCTCTGGGGAGGTGTCTGTCCTGCTGAAATGCTCCTGCCTATGGTGGGTGTAGAGATTTGGGCTGAAATCAGATATTGCCGTGGCTGCTGGTGTTCTGCAGCCTGGCTGATATTCCACTCAGCATTTTTCCCATTGCTCACATTCCTCTGCTCTCTGTTCAGAGCAGACAGAGCAGGTTGCTGCTGTGTGCAGGTAGGTAGCTCAGCCAAGCTGCAGAGCACAGGTTGTGCTTATAAAAAAATGAGTGGAAAATCCCCATTCTCTTCCTCACTTTGGATTTATCCAAGCTCTGTTGCCTCTGTTTCAGTGGGATTTTGGGGCAGGGTGAGACTGGAGATACTTCCTTAGTGCCTCTCACAGGACACTTTTTCATGGCCTGTGGGTTATCCCTGGGAAGTTCCCAGGCAGGTGCTGTAGGGGTCACTGTCGTGGCTCAGGTGACTGCAGTCACTGTTTGTTGCACGTCTGATCCAACGTTTAAGAGTATTCCAGAGCTCCTCAAGCTGTTAGTTATCCCCATTTTTGGTTTTCCCTGTCTCCGAGTGCTTTCCCATCGCTCGAGTCACCATCTGTTACATCTGAAGGTGATACATACCCTGAAAATGAGATGGGAATGAAGCTTCTGTATGAGTCTCCAGACAGCCCACAGTCCACCCTTAGGATGGGCTTCCTCCCTTTCCATCTGGGAATGATTATTTGCCCTAAAACTCAATAGGAATATTTTATATGCGAGGTTCCCTTAACGCTGACACGGCTGGTGGGGTGGGAGCATTTCCCTGCTCTTGGCTTGAGCAGTGCAGGATGAAGGGTGTTTGGGTGGATGTTGCTGAGGTTCTCTGGAGAAGGAATCATGGATTCATATCCCTGAAAAGTGAGTCCCTCTATTTCTACCTTATTGGAAATGACCTGAGCTTAGCTGCATCGTTACATATAGGGAACCTATGGAGAGGGGAAATTTAGGGATACATGCGTGTGATGATTAGGGATGAGATAATGCAGCTTTGAGATGTGAGACCCCAGGAAATGTGGCAGTTTATGCCATGGCTTGTGGAAGTACTTGGCTTTTATGAGCATTGCATCATCTGGAGACCCCATCTGCAGACCTTTCTGACTCTTTGATCTTCAGGCTTTGTAGTGCAGAAATGCTGTGCAGAGGAGGTGAATTTTTGCTGGTAGGAAGCCCAGAGCTGCAGGGGTTTGTCCAAGGCTGCCAGAGGGTGAGAGGCTGGGTGGGGTTCAGACCTCGTGGGGCCATGGCCAGCGTTAGCCAAAAGCTTTGCCTGCCCTCTCCCACCACCCACCCTCCCAGTTCCCTCTAATCCCTGTGCCCTAAGGAACACTGACAGGAATGAAAGGATCTGATGGCCACAGCCAAAATTCTGGCTTGCTGGAGCCCAGCTTTAAACTCGGCAGGTCTCCCTGCTGCAGCAGCCACAGCACTGCTTCAGTCCTGCTAGTTTTGAAACAACTCCAGCAACTCTGCTCAGCATCTCCTCAGGGATCTGGCATTTGCAAAGAGCCAGGACAGTGCTGTCACATGTGTGGAAAACATTATCCAGATCCCTGGGTTTAAGATGGTTTGGGGTTTGGCTTCAGAGTTTGTTTGGTTGGTTTTTCATTGGAATTTTTTTTTTTTAGACTGTAGCTTTTTCTGAGGGTTTAGTCCAGAGTAGCAATTCCCTGGATTCTGCTGCTGCTGTTTCTGGCTGCCTGACAGCTGTTGGATCCAGAGCTGCAGGGAGCACCAGGAAGTGCTGTGTCAGGCCCTGAGCAGAGCCTTGGCCAAGGACAGCTCGAGTGTCACCTTTGCAGTGTTTAAAATGCAAGTGCAGGATGTGCCCAGCCCCGTGTGCAGGCAGCCTTGTGCCAGGGCTCTCCAGGGAGGTGGGAATCCCTGGACAAGTCCCCAGTCACAGCTACATGGTGGGACCCTGTCTCTCTTGGAGCCTCAGTTTCCCTGTCTGTAAAGTGGAGAAATCACAGTGGTGTTTTTGTAAGGAGCTTGGAGATTTAGGTCTTGTCACCAATGGGTTCTGAGGTTAAAGAAAGCAAACTGCAGGTGTTCATGCAGGTTATTGTTGTGGAATTCTTGACTTTGCAAACCTGAGCTTAGTGAAAATCCGTGTAAACAGGGGAAAAAAAAGAAATGAGCCCCCTTTTAAAAGCTAATATTTTTAGAAAATGCTGAACTCTCATCCAGGAATGATTCAAAGGAATCTGACTTTCTCCTTGCCTCTTCCTCCTGAAAATCCAGGTTTATGTGAGTTTAGGTAAACACTTGGACTTAGTGCTGCAAGAGAGTGTTCTCTGAGCACAGGGAAATACCTACAACAAACCTAACTCCCTTTCTGTCTCCCTTCTTCCACAGAGCAAGCTTCCCATGACTAACAGATGCTGGCCTAGATTATGAGCTCAAACAAGAACGCTCGCTACAATCGATTCTCCAGTGGCACAACAAACATCGCTCCTTCAGAAAACACTAACGGGGTAAGGTCACTGCTGGTGGCAGAGCAGAGGGACTAGATGCCTTCTGAGATATGGCATTTTCTTGCCTCTTAAAATTCTCAACATTCACAGATAAAAGTTAGGAATATGTATGTACATTTTTTCACCCGTTCAGGAAAGATCTGAAGCCTTTATATGCCCTGACCTTCATTTTTTCAATATTTCAGACAAGAATGGAAACAACTTTTGGACCAGCCTACTCTGCTGTGACAACCATCACAAAGGGTGAGTATTTCATGCTTGGAGCATCTCCCCAAAGCACTGTGGGTGATTCCAGGGTTGTTGTTGTTCTACAAAATAATAAAGCTGCTGGGAGAATCACTGTGTTCATTAGCCAGGGGCTGGTTTTAGTGCTCTGCAGCCCCCATGTCCAGACATGAAGGAAATGAGCAGGCACAGGAATTGTCTCCCCTTAGGCAGACTGAACAGCACTACTGGGAAGCTCCTGTTGAAATTAGGATAGTACAACAGGGTTTGATACTGAGCTCAGCACCAAATCTTACTGATCCCTGTGACAATCATCACCAGCACTGAAAATTCCATCTTCACTCTTGTGCCTGACTGTGAGTCACTCTGGAGCTTTGGTGAAACCCCCATGGCCATTTTTAGCTCATGCAGGAGAGGATGCAAATGCCTCTACTCATTTAGAATTCCTGTGCCTTGTTCCTCAAAGCTCAGCAGGTGAGGGAAGCCTGAGGCCTGACACGTGGGGTGAATGTAGGAAGAGGTCTGTTTTCATTTTGGAATAAAAATATCCTTCCTTTAGTAGAGACAAGAAGACTTGACATTGATTTAGATCAGGATATTAACATGTGCCTGAGGAAGATGTTTGGATTACATTTGGCCTGGACTCTAGATGGTTTTGGACTCCTGAATATTTAAAGTCAAACTTTTACATGAGTCGGTAACGTGATCTCTGTACAAATATCTCATATTTAATTTACCGTGCCTCCCTTGTGCTGCAAGAGTATCCAGACCTTCGTGGATCCAAGCAATTTTTTTTGGTGACTGAGATATGTGGGAGTATAAAGTTTCCTTTTAATAGTGTTTTTAACCTGTGGACCTGACATAATATCACCTGTGCTCTTTTCTGGGCAAGCTCTCAGAGATCAGGGTTGTTCCGCCTGTGCTGATACGTCCGGTCACGAACTGGAGTTGGACAATCCCGAGTCTTTCCCTTTTCTAAGGACCACTTACAGCTGCAGAGGCTGAGCCATGGTTTGGAAATGTTTCTGAGGAGCCTAAATGCTTGTTTTTCTTTCTTTGATTCCCTTCCAAGCTGACGGGACCAACACTTTCAAGCAGCACCGCCGGACCCCGTCGTCCTCCAGCACACTCACCTATTCCCCGCGGGACGAGGACGATGGCATGGTAGGTGTTGTCAGGCCCCTCCTGACTGGCTTAGCTGACAGATGAGAGATGTCTGGGGTTCCTCTGGACTCCTCTGCCTCCCTGATCATTCCGTGCACTGTTATATCCAAGGGAGATTCCAGTTATGTCCCGGGAGGTTCCAGGACCGGCCTCAGCATTCCCGGCTGCTCCCATGCTTGGTGCCGTGGGGAAGCAGCTGATTCTGACCTGGGGCTTTAAGCTGGTGCTGCTGGTGCTCATTTTCACACTGCTTGAAATTGTTACGTGGTTCCAAAGCCTGGGAAGTACAAATCCCACAGACCTATGAGTGAGGGTGTACCTGGCTCTGGGAGAGCAGGTGCCTGGGAGGAAACAGCCACAGCCAGGGATGTCTGGGCTGTGACTGAGGCCAGGCAGTCTCGGACAGGGCGTGTTGGATGGATCCCAGCTGGCTCTGCAGTTAAGGCCATGGAATCCATTCCTATTCCCACCTCCAGATGGGGCTTCTGGCCACAAGGAGCGGGTTTGGAACCTGCAGAGTGGGATGTTTGACACTAAAGACTGTGCTGGGCTCCTGGGGGCTTCTCACACAAACCACTCCTGTGTTTCCCAATATTTCTGTAGAAAAGCACTTCCCAATTTTGTATCCGGCTTTCTTACTCATTTCTGAGTCAGCTGGTTTTGGGGAATTTAGTGATTCAACAGGCCTCAGGGTTAGCTGCTTAGAGAGAAATTAAATCAGCTAAATCAATTAAATCAAGAACAGCAACAGCAAAGCAAACCTCAGGGAAAGGATGGACAGCTCTGAGGCCTGGACCTTCTCCTGTCCCTGGTGCTCCAACCACGTCTCACAGCCACAAGCTCTGTTTAGATTTAAGTATGTTGGTAGTAAACTTCAAATAAAGTACTTGTAGACTTAGTCAGGTTACAAGACCTAGCTTCCAAGCTAGAGATAAATGGGATCCCTGCTGCTGGAGTTAGGCTCTGACAGAGACTGGGGTCAGCAACAGTGTGGAGCTACAACACTTCTGAAAATAAATTTGACACCAGATTGCAAAGAGCTTTATTGTCAGCATCCTATAAAGTTCCTTCTGTTGCTCAGACATCTTGCTGTGTTTTATGTGAGCCCATGGGGTTCTTTGTTTGGTTTTTTTTTCCTAACAAGTCCTTTGAACATTTGCCTGGTGTCCTTGGCAAGTGCAGCTCTCCATCCCATCCCTGACCCCACGGTGCTGGGCCACTGCTCCAGGCCACCCTTGGCTGTGAGCATGACCCCCATGGGCTCAGTGCTGGGCTCACTGTGCCCTTCTCACGAGCTGGGCAGTTCTCACAGGGCAGAGGGCAGGAGTTTTCCAGAGGAGGGGATGCTGGGAATATCTCATTTAGCCAGGTCTGGTGGAGAAGCTCCTCTGAAAGCCCCAGTGTCATGAACTGAGGTGTGCAGCCAAAAATGGGGGAGATCTCTCCTGGGATCCAGCCCCAATCCTCTTGGACAGTCTCAGCCCACCTTCCCTGGAGTGCTAAATATGCTTAAGCAAAAATAGCAGGAGAATTAATGAGTGGTTCAGGAAGCAGCATGAGGTGCTTACAATCCTGAACCACCCTAGCCCTGCTCTGCCTGCTGCTCCAACAGACTCACTAACCCTTTTAGGAAGCTTCAGTTGCTTTGTCAAGAAATAATCTGGGATTTCCCTTCCTCATCACTGAGTTTTCCCTCCTCCAGAAGCTGCCATGGCTTGTCAGCCATCAGTGAGACAGCTGGAGACGAGTCAGAGCCCTCCTGTGACCTCCACCACCCCTTTTTCTTTCTTTTTAAAGCTTCTGTTAATGAAACCCAAAGCAGAGCAGCATGTTCTGTGTGCAAGGCAGGGATTACTGAGCAGCTGCTGTCAGCTTTCCATGAAAACAGTGCCACAGGTCCCCATGAGGACTCTGCTGGAGCCTTCACGTGGAGGCTGCACTTGTAGCTGAGGTGATGGGAACTGCAGCTAAAAGTTACAGCTGAATATTGGGACAAATAGATGCTAATGGGTGAAGGCTGCCTGGCTGTCCAAAGTCTGTTGTTCACAGGGAGCTTCACCTCTGTACTGGAGGCTGGACTGAGTTATCAGCCAAAAACTGTCCATCTTCCATCAGAAGATTCGGGTGCTCCATCCTTGGGCTGTTTGAAGATGCGCCTGATGTTTAGTGCAGATGTTTAGACCCAGAGAGTCCCAGGGTGCCAGCACATCCTCTGCCATTCCATGTTGTCCCGGCAGCCCAAGGGAATGAGGGAGCTTTCTCAGCACATTCATTTCTCCCCTGGGTAGTTAACACCAGCATTACCCTGACCAGGACACAGCGCTCTGAGCACACGGTGTTACTGAAGCCTTGGAAGTCCGTGTCTCACACCTTTGCCTTCTGGAAATGTTTTTGGGCAGCAGTCCCCCCTCTCCATTGCTGACCACCCAGGATGCTGCTTGTGATAAACCTGCCTCCCTGCAGAGCCTGCCTGTGCTGCCCTCAGCTCCGTGTCACCTCCAGAATGGGAACTATGCACAGTCATTCTTGTGATTTTAATAACTTCTGTTATTGGTGGAGGAAAATAATAAGCTGAATGGATACACATAAAATTGATTTACTCATTATAGCCATTCCTCCTCAAGGTTTACCTGTTTAGCCAGTAAATATGCTGTCTTTAAGAAAAAGCTTTATGCTTTGGCTTCTAAGCAGATGCAGCAGCTCTGAGCTCCTGGGAGCCCAGGATCATAAAACTGAAGCAGCAGAGCAGTGTGAGGATCCTGCTCTGTTCCTCTTCTGCAGCTCAGCCAGGCTGCACTCAGACTGCAGCCTCTGAACCTCACCCTACAGCTTTCTTTGCTGGATTTCCTGACTGCCCCACTGCCCTCCTACTTGCCTTTGTCTGTCCCTGGGTCTGATGTCACCCCCTTTGACCCAGGGTACACACACAGATTGCAGATCACGAGGTTCAGATGGAACATGAGGGAAAGTGTTTTGTTCCCAGGGTGCTGCACAGGAACCCAGGGCAGCAGAGTCTGGTCCCTGCAGCTTCCCCTGTTCCAGCTGGGCAGTGCCAGGGCAGCCAGTGATCTCCAGCGCTGCTTCCAGCCAGCACTGCTCAGTGTTGGTGACTGACACAGCTACGGCCAGGCCATGTAGAGGTG
>JAWWLV010000035.1:15384243-15422722 GCA_035041135.1 Platyrinchus mystaceus
GTGCAGGTGCACATCAGTCACCTCCTGGTGCCAGGTGTTGGACACTTATGGCTTCATTTCTCATTTCTTTGTCAAAACATCCATTCTGCTCCTTGACTGCCTTTGTTCCTTCTCTCTGCACCCTTCCCAGTCTACCAGGAACATCTCTTCCCCAGTAACCCAGCAGTGGCTACACTCCCAGATGGATTTGGGACCCCCAAATCCAGACACTTCTGAAGAGTGACCTGAAGAGTGTCCAGTTTTGCTTTGACACCAAGTTTCACCTTGGCTACGTGCTGCTGGTTGATACTCCGCCCTGAGAGATGCGCTGCTGGTTAATATTCCAGAGGCAGCATTCCCTCAAAGCCAATCCCAAGGCCGCTGGAGCCAGGGGGATCTCGCTGGTTGGTGGCCGTGTCCGCTCCGCTCTCCCCTCCCGCGCAGGAAGCGGCAGAGCCGGGCTGTGAGGGAATTCAATAGAAGGAAGTGTCCACACTTACGCAAAGAAATTTGGCAGAAGTTAGATAGCGAGTGCAACAACAAGTGCTGCTGCAGAGGCTGGAGACAGGGCAGGAGCTGGAGCAGTCTCGGGGGGAGATTTACAGAGCTCTCCGTGAAGGATTAATTCTTCCAGACCATTGCTCTGCGGGTGCCCACGGTAAGTGCACGGCGAATGCACCTTGGAGAAAGGGACGTGCTTGGAATTTAGATGTCAGCCCGGTTTAGGAAGTTAAACCTTAATCCAGTCTCTGAGCACAGTGCAGGAAGGGCACACAGCAGCAGGGCCACTCAGTGCAGCTTGGAGTGGAGCAGTGTAGTTTTGGGAGGGAGAGGACTGAACCTGAAGTGTTCACATAGAGTTTGGGAGTTCCTTGGACTAACCAGAGCTGGTTTTATCTCTTTGAAGCCCCCGATCAGCACCCCACGCCGCTCTGACTCTGCCATCTCCGTCCGTTCATTGCACTCCGAGTCCAACATGTCCTTGCGCTCGACGTTCTCACTCCATGAGGAAGAGGAGGAGCCAGTAGGTATTTGGGATTGTCTGAAGGAGCAGTATTAGGAAGTGCAGTGTCAAAAGAGTAACTTAGTGGACTCTTGTGAGAACACAGAGCTGTGACAGGCAGATTTTTTTGGTGCCTGGCTGTCAGGACTCCGGCTTTAACTTTGTTTCCACCGCTGGCTTTGCTTCCTTGTCAACCATTTCCCTGTCTGTAGAGCGAGCACAATGGTGAGGCCTTTCTGCTTCCCAGATAAACTGCAAGTCTTTGCAAAGTCCTGTGTGGTTCCCTGGCTCTGCTGCAGAGCAGTGGGGGTTGCAAGGCTCAGGCTGGTGGTCTGGCCCCAGGCAGCAGGAGAAATACAATTCCCCACAGATTTGGAGCCCCATCCCACATTCAGGGCTGTGTGGCACCCCACTGACTTGATTGTAAGACCCTGGAGAGTGCAAGGAGTTGTCTGCATGTTGGAAGAAGACACTTTTAAGCTGAGCTTAGCTTGTAACCCAGTAACTAACCCCAAACTGGATGAATGAAAGGTCAGGCGGCGTTTTGCCACTGATCTGGGATAAAAGTGTGTTTCATGTTTAGGAACCCAGGGGGTTGTGTTTGCATTTCTGAGAGCAGTACGGGATGAAAAGGCAGACAGGACTGCAGAGATTGATTTGAAATGCTCTGAAATGTGAAGCCCTGCTCTGGCATGGCATGGAGAGCTGTGCTGCTCCAGGAGATCATGCTCAGGGTCCTGGAGAGCCGTGCTGCTCCGGGAGGACGTGCTCACAGCCCCGTGCTGGCAGTCATGGTAAACAAAACTGGAGAGATGGGCCCATTGCAGCAGAAACAATGTTGTTTCTGCTTCATAAGGGAATGAAAGAGCCCTTCCTCCAGGATGTTTCAAAAATACAAAAGGGCAGGCTGCTCTAAAATTGCTTTCAAACTCCAGGCTTAGTACATCTTTGACAACGCTCTGCTCAGTCCATCCAAGCACAAAGTCCCAGCCAGTGCAGCTCCCACAGGTCTGGTGACTCGACTCACTGACAGAGAAGTTGGTCTGAGCAGTTTGCTGTCGGGTCCTGATCCTGCCAGGTCCTGGTGGCCCCCAGTTTGTGACGAGCTGAGGGTCTCCAGCCATTCTCAAGTTTGTTCTTCCCCTGCCTCTTACTGCAGCTCAGCAGATCCAGACAGATTGTTTGGTTGAGGTAGTGAAGCCCTCAGTGTGCCCAGTGCCCCAGGCTCCCCAAGACTCACCTCTGAGGAGTATTTTGTTCCTTCTGCAGAGGAAAGCTCTTGTGTTCGGACTAATCCTTGTGCTGTCTTTGTCCCTTTCTGTCCCTGCAGGAGCCCCTGGTGTTTGCTGAGCAGCCCTCTGTGAAGCTGTGCTGCCAGCTGTGCTGCAGTGTGTTTAAGGATCCAGTCATCACAACCTGTGGGGTAAGGCAGAGCTCTTCAGTTCACCAGCGTGGGCTCCACACGTGTCCTGTGTGAGCCAGAGCCAAGCCCTGACTGCCCCCCCTGCCTCTCCAGCACTTGCCTAAGGATGAATGGCTTTTCCCAGGGGAGCTGCCCTGTCCTGGCCATGTTCAGTCTCCTCGTTGTGGCTTCCATGAGGTCTAAAACTCCTCGTTCTCTGTCCTGAAGGGCTCTGCAAGGAGCTCCAGGGCACCCCGGGAATGGCTGCTCCTCAGTTGGAAGTGTTGCTTATAAAACAAAAATGGCTTGAAGCTTCATTTAGTTAATGCTTGCAAAGGGATTTGAGATCCTCAAATGAAAGGCACAGAGTATTATGAATATTCTTCTGGATTCCATTTTAGTGGGATTTAATAGAAGCTGTAAATTATTCCTGCTTCTGTGCTACTTGTGAAGAAAGATGGCTTCGAGATGGGCTCTCTAATGCTTCTGATGTGCTTCTGATTACCAGGATGGGGCTGTAGCAACAACAGCTCAGGATTGTTTACTGCAGTGAGGGTGCTGTTCCCCAGAAGTGCTGGAAATCGGCGCAGTTTCGCTGCACCATTTCAGAAAGCAGCTCTTCACAGAGACACTGGAATGTAGTGGTTAACATTAAAAGCCCAGTGCAGGAAGCAGCCTGGCTCGGTCTGCAGTCCTGGTCTGGCAGCTCTGGAGGGCGCTCCGGGCAGGAAAAGGAGCAGGGCAGCAGATAACAGATAACAGCTCTGGAGAGGCACCCACAGCCGCTGCCAAGCGCTGGCCCTGTGGCTGAGGAGGCCCCAGGGAGCCCACGGGGCAAGGGCAGGACCAGTGAAACGCTGCAGCCTTTGTATTCGTGAGTGTGGTAGATTGTGTTTGTTACCTTATCAAGTTAAACTGTAAGAGCGGAGAGAGGGAGCTATTTAAAGTGCTGCAATTTACAGAGCATTTAATGGGCTTACAAACCAGCTGTTCCATCTTTCTGGCAGCAGGACAGGGCAGATTCAGCTACCTTAGAAGAGCTCCAGAGGCATATGTGTGATGGGCTGACTGGGCAAAGACAGGGAGAGGCCAGGCTTCCCCTTGCTCCTTCCCTTGAGGACTTCTCAGGGTTGTGGGAGGGATGAAATGGGCTAAAGTGGAAGGTGAAGTAGGGAAACCCCATGCAGATGTGGAGGGTAGGAAGAACTTGGATGTGTTCAAGACTAGGCAGGATGGAGCCCTGAGCTACCTGGTCTAGTGGAAGGTGTCCCTGCCCATGGCAGAGGGTTGGAACAGGATGATCTTTAGGTCCCTTCCAACCCAAACCATTCTGTGATGCCATGAATATCAGAATGTGGCAGAACATGCCTGTGGTTTTAGCTGTCACCACAACCATGGCCTGATCCTGAACGGGGCAGAACATCAAGGGTTAATACTCTCAGGAGCAGGACCTGTGCTGCACCCTGAGCAAGAAGCTGGGCTTTGCCCTGTGGTGCTGAGCTAAAGCAGGCAGAACAGCTGCTGAGGCCCCTGAGCCACAGGCTTGGGTATTTCCCACCTTTCCCATCACTGTCCACAGGGAATAATTAGCCTGCTCTCGTTTTACGCTGACGCTGCTGTTCCTCTCTGTCTCCACAGCACACATTTTGTAGAAGATGTGCCTTAACATCTGGTGAGTACAGAACTGTTCTTGTGTGATGCAGTCAAAACACTGTTATTTTCTGGTTTGTTTGCTTTCACTTAAAAAGAAACCTGCAGAAAAATGTTCAAAGAGCTTAAAACAAGCTGCCAGTCAGATCTGCCACTGCAGTGGTGAGGGGCTGGGGCTGGGGGGCCTTGCAGCTCCCATGGAACACACTGGAGCTTGGGCACTGGGGAGAGGGCTGGGCCCAGCTCTTGGGCACAGGATGTTCTCAAATGGTGGAATATGCCCTGGATAATCCCAGGATAATACACGTCTCGCCCAGAGCTGACCCATTGATTTCAGACAGAAAGCTTTCTGTGGCTGCCTGGCTAAGGAACAGGGGGGCTGTGTTTGGCAGAGCCCCATCAACCCCTCCTCCCCCAGCCCCTCAGTGCCAGCGCTCTGGCCCCTGGTTGTGCCCCACAGAGCTGCTTTTGCTCACCCAGCTCTTCCAGAACCCTGAGGGAGCCCAAGCCTCTGGCTGCTGGCCTGGGATAACCAGCTCCCACTTGGATTAGACTCTGTACTGCAAAAAAGACTTTTTTTGGCACAAGCCTGTGCCCCTCTTGGCAAGTTGTTGTTCAGCACAAAGCCAAGCCATTGGCATTACCAGCACAGCGAGCCCAGGAGGGGCAAGTTCTGCAGAAAAGCAGCTCTTTCTGCCTTACAGTTTTCACCTTCCACATGTGAGGGGTCCCTCTGCTTTGCATGCTGATCACCTCACTGTGTTTTGCTATGTCTGTCCCACATGTCCTGTAGCAAAAGGCTTTGCAGTTGCAATCCCAAGTTGCTCAGCTTTGCTCCTGCCCTCCAAGCTCGTGTTCCTGCCTCTGTTGTAGCCACATGCTGGGCGGCCTTTTGTCCCTGGTAACAAGTGGTGGGACAAGAGGAAATGGCCTCAGGCTGTGCCAGGGGAGGGTCAGGCTGGACATCAGGAAGAATTTCTTCATGGAAAGGGTGGTCAGGCATTTGAAGGGGCTGCCCAGGGAGGTGGTGGAGTCCCCACCCCGGAGGTGTCCAAGGAACGACTGGACGTGACACTCAGTGCTCTGGACTGGGGGACAAGATGGGCAGCAGTCAAAGGATGAAGTCAGTAGTCTTGGAGGATTTTTCCAGCCTAAATGATTCTGAGGTTGCTGGCCTACAGTGCTGCTGGGAGCAGGAGCTGAGCCCAGGTCTGGGTGAGGGAGCAGGTTATGGATGGGGCTTCTGCCTATGAACACTCACACTTCACCAGGCACAAGGTAGTCTGAATTAGAATCATAGAATATGCTCAGCTGGAGGAGACCCATCAGGATCATTGAGTCCAACTCCTGACCCTGCACAGGGCACCCCAGCAATCCCACCTTGTGCCTGAGGGCATTGTCTAAATGCTCCTTGAACTCAGGCTTGGTGCTGTGACCACTTCCCTGGGGAGCCTCTCCCAGTGTGGCCATCTTTCATTTGTATCTTGCTCAAATTATCATGGTTTAACAAAAACTGTAACTTTTCCAAGCCCCAAGACTAACCAAAGATAGTGGCTCACAGACCTTGTGTAATATTCATGGCTCGTTCCATGGCCACCCACCTGGGACGAGCCATGACTTGGCCAGGGAAGGCAAAGGAACAAAATCTCCACGCAGAGGCTCCTGGAAATGCTCCTGGAAATGCTCCTGTGCTGTCTGAGTCCTTGCTGACTGTGTTTTCCCTCCCTCCCTGGCAGAGAAGTGCCCCGTGGACAATGCCAAACTGACGGTGGTGGTGAACAACATCGCGGTGGCCGAGCAGATCGGGGAGCTCTTCATCCACTGCAAGTACGGGTGCCGGGCGGCGGCCAGCAGCAAACCCACCGCCTTCGAGGTGGATCCCCGGGGCTGCCCCTTCACCATCAAGCTGAGTGCCAGGAAGTAAGTGCCCTGTCCCAGCCTCTGCAGGGAAAGGGCTGTGCCAGCCCGTGGCACCTGAGCTGCCCTGCGGCTCCAGCGCCGTGCAGCTCCTGCCGGGAGGCAGGGTGGGCTCAGGGGATAAACCAGTCTTGGGGTGGTGGCACATGGGCTGGTCTCAGGGGAAGGATGCTCCTCTCTGCTCCCAGCTCACCTGAGTGCCAGCACTGGGACAGGGACGCTGTGAGAGCAGCCCTCTCACATCTGGGATGAAACACTGTGGTACTGTCAAGCAGGGACCTTGGCATTCTTTTTGTGAGAGGAATTATCTAGTTATATCCTGAGAATCTGAAATCTATCTCCCTCCCCATCCTAAATGCATTCCCTGTTTTCCCTATCATCTGGCTATTGCCTGTTGTTTGTGGGTGCCTGAAGGCTCAGCCCTTCAGCTGCAGAAGTGGATGTGCCCTGTGTAAACATGGCCTGTTATTACTCTCAATTTTCTGGCCAAATGAGGATTAAAAGCTGGAATTGCAGTCTTAGAGCCTGAGGCTTTGGACCTGACAACCTCACAGAGCTGGTTTGCTCCTTTCCTGACAATCTATGTTGCTTCCATTAATTTCTGCTCATTGCTGATTTTCCCTGCTTTTGTTTCTCTCCATGGGCAGAGACCATGAGAGCAGCTGTGATTACCGGCCCGTGCGCTGCCCCAACAACCCCAGCTGCCCTCCTCTCCTCAAAATGAACCTGGAGGCACACCTGAAGGAGTGTGAGCACATCAAGTGTCCCCACTCCAAGTATGGGTAAGGACCTGATGCTTTTGAGCGGGGAAAGTGCACTGAGGTGACTTCTGAGCTGCTTTTTGGTCGCTGCAGCCTTGGGGTGGCCCCAAGGACTCTGAGCAGCTCTCCCCAGTGCTGTGCACTGGCCTGAGGCTGAGCTCAGGATCACAGGGGTGCAGCCCCTGAACCCCTCTCCTGGTGGGAAGAGGCAGATCACGGTGCCCAGGAGGAGGGTGAGGTGTGAGGAGGCAGAAGAACAGCTGGAGGAGAGTCAGAGCATGAAGGGAGGAGGATGAGTACAAGAGTAATTCGAGCACCGTGGCAGTGTCTTGCCAGCCAGGGCAAGGGAAGTGCTGATCTGCCCCAGAGGGTTCACTGTCACCAGAGCAGGGGGACAGCTCGGGCTGGGGGTTCCCTGCTTGGGTTACTGTTACAGGAGGAGGGTTCACACAAAGGGTTGTCCAGCCCACCACCCAGGGCAGTGGTGGAATCACCATCCCTGGAGGGACTTAAAAGCTGATGTGGCAACTGGGGACATGGGCTAGTGGTGGGCTTGGCAGTGCTGGGGAAATGGTTGGACTCGATGGTCTTAGAGGCTTTTTCCAACCTCAGCAATTCTATGATTCTATGATCCTAAGACATGACTTGGCAGAGGCAGAGTAAGACAAGTCCTGGCAGAGCATCCCTGACTCCCTGCCATGCTGCAGGCCCAAGTCAGCATCTGCTGAGGTCAGCTCCAATTTCTTGCACTGATTTTGGTGCTCCTGGTGAGCACATAAACTGACACCACACTGTCTCTTGCCCAAGATCTGCTTTTCCTTGCAACTACCCAGACCAACAGTCTGGTTTGGGGCCAATGCTCTGGCTGGAAGAACAGGAGTTGCTCAGCCTCCATGTTGTCCTGCAGTTGCCTACACCCAGCAGGATCATGGGATCATTAAAATTGGAAAAGACCTCCAAGATTATTGAATCCATCCTTTGAAGGATAATGGACCACAGTAGCCCTGCTCCTGGTGGGAAGAGCAGGACAGCTTGGGAGCCACACAGGCCTTGGAGCTCCAGTGAGGAGCCAGCTGAGCAAGGAGTCTCCATGGGAGCCCTGCTTCAGCCAGCACCTGCCTTCCCTTCAGGTGTACATTCATAGGAAACCAAGATACATATGAGACCCACCTGGAGACGTGCAAGTTCGAGGGTCTGAAGGAGTTCCTGCAGCAGACAGACGATCGTTTCCATGAGATGCAGGTAGCCATGGCCCAGAAGGACCAGGAAATCGCCTTCCTGCGCTCCATGCTGGGGAAGCTCTCCGAGAAAATCGACCAGCTGGAGAAGAACCTGGAGCTGAAGTTTGGTGAGTCTGCGCTGGACAAGCTCTCTGGGCAGAGCTGTAGGGACAGGGAAGCTCTTTGTTTGGATGATGCATTACGGGTCTCATTCCATGTTTAAAACTGGTGCTGAGCAGGTTTCAGGAGGGTCAGATATTCCTTGCAGAGGGACAAACAGGGGTTCCATTGACCACCCTCCTGCTTTCCCGGCCAATAGCACCAGTGTGTCCTCCCTCCGTGTTCAGAGGTTGGGTGGCAGTTGGGTGTCCTCTGCCTGTTCCCTGGGATGCCCTCAGTGGCTCTGCAGTGACTGTGGGCCTGTCCTTCTCTTGCAGACGTTCTGGACGAGAACCAGAGCAAGCTGAGCGAGGACCTGATGGAATTCCGCAGGGACGCCTCCATGCTGAATGTGAGGAGGGGCCCTGGGATGGAGCAGGGATTGCCTGGAGTTAGCTGGCTCTGCTCCTAGCTAGGCTTGTCCTGCAGTTGGAGAAGCTCTGGGGTCCCCCCTGCTTGCTGGCTCTGCTCACCCTGGGTTTGGTTTACCCTGGGGAAGGGTTTGAGTTAGAGGCAGCCCAGTGAGCACGTGCTGGTCACTGCATCTAGGCTGCTGCTGGAGCTGGCTCTGCTGCCTTTCCTCAGCCTGTTGTTGCTCTGGGAATGTGTTAACAGAGGAAAGGAGCCCTGCAGCAAGGGAAGAACCCTCTGCTCCAAAGCCTGGGCCTTTTACACTTGCCAGGGACACTGTACCCTTCTCCCTGCTTGTGGAAAGCTCACATGGCTTGTTGTTTTTCAGGATGAGCTCTCCCACATCAATGCTCGGCTCAACATGGGCATCCTTGGATGTGAGTATCCCTGTGGGCTTCCTCCCCTGGGGATGGGTGTGGGTGGTGGCCCAGGGAGCCCTTTTGGGCTGTGCTTACAGGTGTGCAAAGGAACAGCACTGTCCTCCCACCTCTCACCTGCCCTCTCCTTTCTGCAGCCTATGATCCTCAGCAGATCTTCAAGTGCAAGGGGACCTTTGTGGGCCACCAGGGCCCCGTGTGGTGTTTGTGTGTGTACTCCATAGGAGACTTGCTCTTCAGTGGCTCCTCAGACAAAACCATTAAGGTAAGAGCTTATCTCTTCCGTGCACCTTCTGCACTGTCACATGGGAGAGAGGCTGAGTTCAGTTTGTGGGGTGGGAGGATGTCACTTCCTAAACTTTCTTCCAGAGAATCTTAAAAGATTCTTTGTGATTATAGTTGGGCAAAATTCTCTGTGAGGAAACACTACTTGATGGTGAAATTGAGAGTCAAGTGTTATTTTTGCAAAGCCCGGATTAGAATCTCATTCCTGCTGCTGCTGGATTTGCTTTATGTGGTGTTTAGGGTATTCAAGCCTATTTCAGCTTCTGATTTTATTTTCCTTTGTTATAAAAAGTCATCTTAGAACAAAACATTTGTCCCTGATCCAATGTGTCCTTTTCCCATTTCATGGCATGTTTGTTTTCCTTTGTCCTGTTTGCAGTAACTCAAACTGACAGCACTGCTCTGGTGCAGCCTAAACAGCCCTTCCCAGTGTCACCGTGGTGGCTGCTGGCTGGGCTGGGGACCCCCAAGGCTGCCACGACTAATCCTGCCAGAAGCAGAGCTTTGGTTTTAGTTTCCTTGGTCTTAGAGCCACATGGAAGAAAACGGATATTGCTGTACTTGAGGGAAGGAAAACTCCCCTGTCCTGGCTTCTCTGGACACCACATTCCCTCTTGAGAGAGCAGAGGGGGAAAACCTTTGCACTGGCAGAGGAGGCTGTGCTGTGCCACTGGAGCCCTGGGGCAGGGTGGGAATTGCTGAAGCAGGAGCCTGAGAGCTGCTCCTCTGGTTCGGTGTGTTTTGTTGGCCTGGGCTGAGGAGGACAGAGCTGCAGAGGGCTGATACCTGCTGCTGGCCTGGGTCTCACTGCCTTCAGCCTGACCCTTTGCAGTAGATTTCCTTTCCCAGACAAGTGTGTCCGTGCCCAGGGCCCGGCAGGCAGTGCCCAGGTGACAGACAGCCTGTTTCCTCCTTCCGCTGCCGACATCCTGCCCGCTCCCCAACTCCTGCCTTGTGTTTCCTGTTAGGTGTGGGATACCTGTACCACATACAAGTGCCAAAAGACCTTGGAGGGTCATGATGGAATTGTACTGGCTCTCTGCATCCAGGGGTGAGTGGAGAGGGAAGAGCAGGGCAGAGCATGGGGGCTCCTGAGCATGCCCTGACAATTCCCATCCTCTGTCCTGCCCGGGCCAAAACTGTGCATGAGAGGCACATTTGCCTCTTTGCTTTTTAAAAATGGACAAAGCGGCATCTTTCTGGCATCCCCTGCGTCCTGGCTTTGTCCCTGGTCACCGGCAGGGTGCTTGGCCTCCTGCTCCAAGGGCCAGTCCAGCCTGGCCTCCCACAAGCCAGGAGCCCCACTCTCGGGGTGGGTGTGTGTAGCCTTGTCCCAGTGAGGCCATGGGGCTGCAGCTCCTGGCCCAGATGGAGCCTGGGGACAAGCTGGGACCCTGCACATGGCACTGTCCCTTCCTGACCCCCCTTTGTCTTCTGGTGACATTCCAGGAACAAGCTGTACAGTGGCTCTGCTGACTGCACCATCATTGTGAGTACCCAGGCCCCGCTCCGCAGCTGGGATGGGAGAGCCACAGGCTGCTCGGGAGCAGGGACCTTCTTCTGGAAGGCTCTTCAGCTGCCAGTGGTGTGGGACTGATACCCTGTGTGTGCTGTATCCACTGCCTTCAGCCAAGTCACTCATGGGTTGGACTGGGGGGTTTTCTGCAGTCTGGATTTCCCAATCTCTGCTCCTGTGTGGGGAGCAGGAGGCTGGTGCTGTGAGCTGGGACAGAGTGATTGGTCCTGATCAGCCAGGACAGAGGCTCAGATGAGTGCCCTGTCCTACCTGTATGTCATTCCCTGCCTCCAGAGGCAGAGGGGAAGGGCCTCAGCACAAGGGACCTGCCCTGCCCCTCATGGGGGCTCTTGCTCAGTGGGTTTGGCAGTGCTGGGGGAAGGGTTGGCCTCGATGGTCTCAGAGGGCTCTTCCCATCTAAACCATTCTGTGATTCTGTGATTGTCCTTTGCAGGTCTGGGATATTCAAAACCTGCAGAAGGTGAACACGATCCGAGCGCACGACAATCCCGTTTGCACTTTGGTCTCCTCACACAACATGCTCTTCAGTGGCTCCCTCAAAGCCATCAAGGTACAGCTCAGGGGGCTCCTCTGGGGCTGGTGTGGAACCAAAGGTACAGACTGTCAGGCAAAGGTGTCCAAACAGGAAGAAAGTGGCATTTTGGTCTGTAGGTGACCTTGTTGCTACGCTCTTCTGAGCCACAGAGAAGCCAGCACTGCAGAGGTTTAGCCCATGCTCTGCACTCAAGTCAAAAAAAACACATTATTTCTTCTAACTCTGTAAACCTGAGGCTGCAGGTGGAGTATCCTTGCAATTCCCAAGTGTGTGTGTGTGTCCTTGGGCCCCCAACAGACCTGCTCAGACCATTGGGAATCATGTCTGGGCTCCAGAATTGGCTGGGGATTCAGGCTGCCTGTTTTGAAACCGCCTCCAAAGGATCTTGAGTCTGCATTCTCTACCTAAAACATGCAGAAATCAGGGAACAGCTTTGCAAGCTGCCCTTTAAAGCCTTGGCTGGATTCCCATGGTTCTGCTTCCAGCTCCTGGTGAGACAGCTTATGGGCCCGTCCATCTGTAAGAGGATGTGTGCTCTTTTCTTTAACTGGGGCCTGGACTAGTTCAGCTCTGGAGAGAGCTCAGGGCTGGGGGAGCAGCCAGACTGAGCAGAAGGAGAATATTGGGCCTTTTGGGTTTGCCATCCCCAGCCACTTCCTGCCAGATGAGCTGAGCAGGCCAGGAGTGCTGCTCAGAGTGGGGGGAGTGAGATCTGTCAGTCCCTGCGTGCCAGGGGCTGGGAGTGGAAGCTCAGGGCAGTTCCTTACTGCAGCTGTGGTTTAGGTTTTCAAGCCCATGGCTGTGCTAGGGAAGGGTCTCTGCCAGCAGTAATGCAGTGTCCAGGCTGGCTCCCTCAGGGAACGTGCTGACTCAGCAGCTGTGTTTTATCTGCCAGTCAGTGGGTTCAGGCCATTCCCAGCGGGCAGCAGAGCTGGCACAAGGATCCCCACAGAAGCTGTGAGGGCCTCTTGCGGGGTGGGCAGGGGTGTGGAGCACTGGCCGTGTTCTGCCCAGCCCCACTGGGATTCTCCTCCATGTCGTGTGTGTCTGTGCTTTCCACAGGTCTGGGATATTGTAGGTACCGAGCTCAAGCTGAAGAAGGAGCTGACAGGTCTCAATCACTGGGTGCGAGCGCTGGTGGCTTCCCAGAACTATCTCTACAGTGGATCCTACCAGACCATCAAGGTGGGACCCTGGCACTGGTGGGACCCTGGCACTGGTGGGACCCTGGCACTGGTGGGACCCAGCGGCTCTCTCTGTGCCCCTCTGTGCTCTGCAGCCTGGCTTGGAGGAGCAGGACGAGGCAGCTGCTGGGATGTGAGATGGCTGCTGGCACATGGGATTCTCCCATGCTGATTGCATCTCTGCAGGCCTTGGGAGCTGCTGGGGAGGCTCACTGGGATGAACTGGGCCCTCAGCCCTGGCGCCTCGCGCCGCCTCTGCGGCTGCCGCAGCGTTATCTGTGCTCCCACTCCTGCTGATAACAGGGCAAGGTCACTGTCTGGCTGCAGAGTTACCATAAATCTGTGAGGGTTCCCAGTGCCCTCCCCACGCTGTGCTGGCTCAGGTTTTGATGAATACTTCACCTCTCAGCATCTGGGGGACACAGAACTGGAAGTTGCCCTCCTCCATGCCAATAAATCCCTGGTAATTTGTCTGCATCAGGCTTTAGTGCTATCAAGGAGTGGGTTGTGTGTGCACGTGTGTGTAGTCACACACACAGGGTTTTCAGCCTGGATGTTCAAAGCTGGGCAGCCAATTAAGACAGCAGGGCTTTGCTCATCATCAGTTCTGAACATTCCCAGCTGGATAGATTTGTCCTTGAAGGTGTGATCTGGGCATTCATGGAGCCAGGCTGACTCAGTGCATGGCAGAATGGCTGCAAGGGCTCTCGCCCCTGGAGAGGGGTCCCTGCATGGGTCTCATCCTGCCTTTGCTCCGGTGTCTCCTTCAGATCTGGGACATCCGCAACCTGGAGTGTGTGCACGTGCTGCAGACGTCCGGGGGCAGCGTGTACTCCATCGCCGTGACCAACCACCACATCGTGTGCGGCACCTACGAGAACCTCATCCACGTAAGGAACGGGCTGGGATGCGTTCCTGGCACTGAGGCTGGGGCAGAGGGGCTTGGAGATGGGCAGCTGGCCCTGCCTGTCCGCTCCGGCACGCCTGGAGCGCGGGGGGCACAGCGCCCACCCTGGAGGTGTGCGTGGAAGTGGAAAGGCCTCTCGGAGGAGAGGGCGGTGGCCTCATCCCTGCACAGCTCCGAGCCCAGCTCTTCCCCCGCAGGTCTGGGACATAGAGACAAAGGAGCAGGTCCGCACGCTGACGGGGCACGTGGGGACAGTCTATGCCCTCGCTGTCATCTCCACACCAGATCAAACCAAAGTCTTCAGCGCCTCGTACGACCGGTCGCTCAGGGTACGCGTGCGGGGCTGGGCAACCTGTGACAACACATGGGGGACCTCGAGGGAAGGGGCACAGGGATCCCCATCCCTCGGTGTGGCACCTGCCTCGGAGCCTGTGACATGAGATCCCCCTTCCCTGCCGTGTTCCCTCAGGTGTGGAGCATGGACAACATGATCTGCACCCAGACGCTGCTGCGGCACCAGGGCAGCGTCACCGCCCTCGCCGTGTCCCGTGGCCGCCTCTTCTCCGGCGCTGTGGACAGCACTGTAAAGGTGGGTCACCCCAGCCTTCTCCAGGATGGTTTGTGCTCTTCCAGTGCTGGGATTGGGGCATTAAATGAGTCAGGAATTGTCTTCAAGCAAACTGATGGGAGGTTGTAGCAAGGTGGGGGTCAGCCTTTTCTCCCAGGCAGCAAGTGACAGGACAAGAAGCTGTGCCAGAGGAGGTTCAAGTTGGACATCACGAAGAATTTCTTCACTGAAAGGATCGTTAAACACTGGAATGGGCTGTCCAGGGAGGTGTCCAAGAAATGACTGGACATGGCACTCAGTGCTCTGGGCTGGGTGACAAGGTGGGGATCGGGCACAGGGTCCCGATGGTCTCGGAGGTCTTTTCCAACCTAAATGGTTGTGGGGTTCTGTGACACAAGGGGGTGGTTCTCAACGGGTGGGAGGCTTCACTCCTGGCAGGGTGTTGTGGATGCTGGCAGCCCAAAGGGAGGTGCTGTGGGAGGATGAAGAGAAGCCCCCAGAGCTGCTCAGGAGTCACTGCCGTGGGTTCCGTTGTCTCCGCAGGTCTGGACGTGCTAGTGAGAGTGTCAAACTAGTCCTGCACACTGAAAGACCAAAAACTCTCCCCTCCATCGGCCTGTGGGTGACCACATCCTCCGAAATGACTGCTGCAGCTCCTCCTGCACCAACCACTGCCTGCTGCTGCCCCTGGGCCGGCCTCCCCGCAGGGATCCCGGCTGGCGGCTCTCCCGACGACGGGTCTGCCCCATGGATGCTCCAGACGTTCCCCCAGACCTGCCCTCGACGATTGGAAAAGCAGAGCAACCAGTGCCAGTGCCCTCCTCTGCCTGTGTCCCCCCAGGCTGGGGACACCCCCTGGGGCCAGGGCTGGGGTGACTCTGGGCCCCGGGGCTCCGGGCCGTGCAAGTGCAGCCCTTGGCCAGTGATGGGACTGGATGGGTCAGCGTGTCCCAGTGGTGACACTGGGAGGCTGCTCCCCTGGCCATGGTAGGACTGAGCATTAGGCCCTGCCCTGGGTGGGCACCCGACCCCTTTCTGTCTCTAGTATTTAATTTTACTGCCAAGGCGCCGGGCCGATCCATCCAGGAAGAGGTGTTTCCTTGAGTAGCCAGGTACGATTTTTATGCCATAGCTAGTTCTCAAATCAAGTTCCACAAGCCCATTGTTCACCACCCTGTAATAATGGTCTCCATATTAAAGACAAAAAGCCTCCGTTGCATTTTTACTCACATTTTCTACTGTTTTTAAGATTGTAATATAGATTTGATTATTTCTTCATTGACAATAAAAGCAGAAAGAGTTGTTCCTGCCCAGCGTGAGTTATTGCAGGGAGCCAGCGAGCAGCACTGGCCCTGGGGGGTGAAAATTGGGATGCAGGGACCAGGCACCTGACAGCAGCTCCCAGCCAGCCAGGCCCCAGCACCCCACAGAGGCACCCAAGGGTGCCCTCGGACCGTGCAGCACAAACCCCCCGCACGACACCGAACACCCGGCATGACACAACCACGCCACGAGGACTCGGGATGCTTTGGGGACACAAACAGTGGTGGCAGCCCGGCAGGGGTTTTATTTTTTTTTTTATTTTTCTTTAAATATTGGTTGCCAGACTTGGTATAGGAGCAAACGTCTTCACAGCACCACGAGCCATCTACTATTCAGAATAGGAAGAATAAGGACGAGTAGAGGTGAAATCTAAGCACAGAAGAGCAGGGAGCAGCACCAAGATGCAGAGCTGGACAGATGGGATACAATACAGAGTCCATAACTTAATAATAAAAAATATATATATGTATATATCCATCATGTAGAACTTTATGGATTTTTTTTTAGATACATATTTGTTTTTCTTTTCAACAGATATTTTCAGGCGGGTGATTTTATTTATTTTTTTTTAATTATTTTTAAAGTCCTTTTTTTGTTTGTTTTTGATTTTTTGTTTTTTTTAAAAGAAATTTCAAAGTTGTGCCAAACACATCTGGATCAGCGACCACAACGGGAGAGACAGGGAGAGAGGGAAGGGGGGAGAGGGAAGGTGGGAGAGGGAAGAGGGGAGAGACCACTCTACGTCTCAAGAAAAGAAAGGAACAGCAACACTTTTGTTTGGAAACCACAAGCAAAAAATGCATTCATCAGGACTCAAGCGACTGAACCAGACTCCAACTCCAGTTTATACAGGAATATACAGCGGTGCATCCCGGAGGACGCACACGAGCACACGCACCCCGCGTGCACACCCACGCACACCACACACACCCCAAACGAACACCGACAGCAAAAACAGCCAGGAGAAACTAAACCAAACCCTGAAGACACTCCAAAAGAAATGAAACACCTCCAGTGTAAGAATTAACAAAAACCTCCATAAAACAAGGCACATCCTTTGAGTTCGTAACGGTGGAAAAAGAAAGACGCGACACTGAATCCCAACGGAAAACCCGACCAGAACTGCTCGCACGTACCTTCCACCCAGAGAAAAGGTAAATATTGTGCTACTCGTAGAATGAGTTTGCCACAAGACACACAGCTTAGTATAATCTAATAGTTTTTCTCAAGCTAAAATCCAGTTTTCTCTTCATTTCTTTTAAACTGCTTTATATATAATTGCTAATATTTTAAAATCTTTTAAATATATATTTGTTAAAGTTTATTTCTTTTTATTATTTTTTGGGGTGGGGGAAATCTGCTTTATATCTTTTTTTTTTATTATTATTATTATTTTTTTTTCCCCTCCAATAAATTAATACTTCTTTTATAGCTTATCACCGTCCTGTCCCCGGGCGGGGAGGGGCCGGGCAGGGGCACGTCCCGCTGCCCCCGGGGAGCCGCCAGCCCGGAGCTGCCCTGGCCACCCCCGCCAACCCCGACCGAGAAGGAAAACAAAGTTTAAAAAATAAACTTAAAAACGGAGAAAAGAAACCCAAGTGCATTTGCCCACCCGGCCCCGCCACCTGCAAACGCCATCGGTGCCACGCGGCTGGCGGAGCCGCTGCCGGGGCCGCCGGGCAGGGCTTGTGCTACATTCGGGTCGCGGTGACCCGCGGCACCAGGGCTGGCAGGGCACGGGCGGCCACCAGACTGGGAGGTCGGGAGCCCCCCAGAGCCTCCCAGAGCCCCGGCAGCGGTTCGGTCCGGACGTGTTGCTTTGTTTCTTCTGTTGGGTTTTATTTTTGTGGGTTTTGTTGGTTTTTGTTTATGTTTTTTTTTTTTTTTGCTTCTGCAAAAGGGAGTCCTGCCGGAGCCGGCGCCGAGTCCGTGAGCACAATCCTGAGGTATCTTCTTCTTTGTGCAAACCCCGAGGGACGGGATGTCCGGGAGGGGACGGCTGTACAAAGGGGACGGGGGGAGGGCGGCGGGGCTGGGGGGTCGTGGATCGTTGTGCCCTTGTGCCCACGTAAGCCCTGAGGTTCGCGGGGCCCTGGCGCCCCTCACTCCAGCATGGCATCCAGCTGGTCCGCCAGGTCGTCGAACATGCTGCCGATGTCGTCCAGGATGCTCACGGTGCTCTTTGACTCCACGGCCGAGCTGGGGAGTGATCGGGACAGGTCAGGGCCATGTACAGGATGAGGACACCACACAGCCCCTGCCACGCCGTGCCACGGCCCTCCTGCCCCCTGCCGTGCTCAGCACTGTGTCCCCAGTGTCACTGCCCATACAGACCCCAGTGCTGCTACACAGCGGTCCCATTGCTACACAATGTCCCCAGTGTCCCCTCTCCAAGACAGCTCCCAGTGCACCCACATGCCCAGGTCTCACTGCCCACGCTGCTCCATCGCAGTGTCCCCTAATGTCACCTCCGCAGTGCAGCTCCAGACAAGGTTCCTGATGCTCCACCAGTGCCCCCAGAATCCCTCCTGGCACCATCCTACTCCCACCGCAGGGCCACATCCCAATCCCTGCCTGCAGTGCTTGTGGCCTCCTGTGCTCGGTGGCACAGCCCGGTCCCAAACCCTCCCCATGGACCAACCACCCCCTGCACCCTCTTACTCTGCCTGACTGTCCTCCTGCTTGATCTTCTCCTCCACGGCCTGCAGTGCGGCAGCCAGGGACGCACTCGTCTCCTCCAGCTTCTGCTGCGCCAGCTCGGGGCCGGCGCTGTCCACAGAGGGGCTGGCGATGGTGGAGCGCGGCGGCTTCACCGGCACCTGCTGGGGCTGCGCTCCGGGCGAGAGGGGCTTGGCAGGGCTGGAGCAGAGCGAGGGCGGGGTGCTGGAGGGCTTGCTGCCCGCGGGGCCCAGCTGCCGGGCGGGCGACGGGGCCGGCGTGGAGCTGGCGCTCACCGACTGGATGGCAGCGTGGGGCTTGGGGGGCTTGGGCGCCGTGGGGGGCGGTGTGGGCTTGGGGGACACCGGGGGCGGCGTGCCATGGACCCGCTTCACCTCTGTGGAGAAAAGGGAGAAGGGCAGGAGGGCGGCAGGGCCAGCTGGGATCCCCAGCTTCCACCCCGGGGAGTGCCTGTCCCAGGGATCTGGTGGGGCACCTACCTGGGCTGCCGGGGCTCGGGATGGGCACCTTTTTGGGGATGGGCACTGGCGGCCCAGGCATCTTCTGAGGTGGCTGCGTCAGCACGGGCTTGGGGGACACCGGTGGCTTGAAGGGCTTCTTGGGCTCAGCAGGTGGTGGGATGTAGTCGGGGCCGTCGGGGCGGGCAGTGGCCGGCGGGGTCGGGGGTGGCTCAGCCCCGCTCAGCTCAGAGGCCGGCCGCCGCTTCACGGTGCCGGTGCCGTTCTGGTACACGGCGAGTGTGGCCGGCTCCAACGCCGGCTCCTTGTCCTTGGCCTTGGGCCGGCGCTTGACCGTGTCGGACTCGGTGAGGACGAAGCGGACGCCATCCTGCTGGCTCTGCCTGGCCCGGATCCGCCGCTTGAGTGTGGCACTGGCCTCCACCTTGGCCAGCTCCCCGTGGCGGTGGGTTGGGGACAGCCCCTCGCCCGTCTCCCCCCTGGTCGGCCCCATGGGCCGCGGCCGCTGCTTGATGGTGAGGGTGCCCTCCTCGGCGAAGGGGATGCCGTCGGGGGAACCGCCGCGCTCCACCCGCAGCCGCTCGCCGGGGCTGTCGGCACCCGCCTCCGACCGCACGCTGTCGGCGCGCTCGCGGCGGGCGGCTGCCACCAGCCCGGTGACAGGGCCGCTGATGGTCCGGCGCCGGTTCACCACCTCCCCATCCAGCCCGATGGCCTCCTTGTGCTTCACAGTGGCCAGGACGGTGGCCACACGGGCACGGTCGGGGCTGCCTGGTGGGGGCCCCGGCTGCAGGTAGTAGCCGTCGGGTGCCTTGGCTGGCCCAGGCCCACCGGCCACGTGCGGCTTCTGCAGGGCCAGCGCGCGGGCCCCGCCGCCGATGGAGGACATCTCCAGCATGGCCGCGATGCTGCGCACGCTGCCGGCGCTGCCCGTGTCCACGCTGCCGCCCAGGTCGCTGGCACGCCGCTGCTCCCGCCGGCTCTCCCCCTCAGCAGTCGGGGGTCCAGCAGCCGCCTCGCCCTCACCCTCCTTGGGGAAGTCCTCGGCCATGCCGGCGCTGGAGATGGCGGAGCTGGAGCGCTTGGGAGGGGGCGGGGGGGGTCCCTTCTTCTTGGGGCGGACGGCGAAGGACTGGCTGCGGTTGACGTTCTTGTCGCCGCCGGCAGCTGCCCGCACCGAGTGGCTGCGGCCCACGCGCCGCTGGACGGTGGCGTAGGGCCCCGCGTCCGGCACCAGCAGCTCATCCCGCTCCTGCTCGCTGTCGGAGGCGGCGTAGCGGTTCAGGCTGTGTGCCCGCTTCTTCGGCCTCCCCGGTTCCTCCTCGCCCTCGCCCGCCGGAGGCAGGCACAGCACCGGCACAGAGACGGGCAGGACGGGCACCCCCGGGGGTGTCCCCTCGCCCTCGGCGGGCTGAGGCAGGACGTAGGCGAAGCCGCGGTGGGTGGGCGACTGGGGCAGGGAGCGGGGTGACGCGGGGCGCTCGCCGGGCGGCAGCAGCTGCGGGGTGGGCTTCACCTTGGCGGTGGCGTGGGGCACGGCTGGCCCTTGTGGGGAGGGGGGCCGCGCCTTACCGGGGGTCTGTGGCGGCGTCAGCTGCCCAGTGGAGGGCGGGAAGGGCTGCCGGGGTTTGCCGGGCACCGGTGGCACGCTGGCACGCTTCACAGGGTGGCCGTGCCGGGGTGGGCGCCCCTCCTTGGGTGGTGCGGGTGGGCCCTCACCGGCCCCCTCCGCCAGGTATTCCTGGCTCTTGGAGATGGCAGTGGCAGGGGGACCCCGTGGGCCGTCCCCCAGCAGCTCCTGGGAGCTGCTCATCAGCCTGGCACGGCCACCCAGGCCCGGCGGCGAGCGGTAACCGGGGGCCGCGGGGTTCACCGCCTTCTCAGGGGGCTCCTCGGGGGCTTCGCCCGTCATGGCCACCTGCAGCTCGCTGCTGAGCTCGCTGTCCTGGAAGGTGGTCATCTTGGGTGACTGGCACTCGGGTGGCTCCGGCGGGGGGGACTCGATGGCCAGCACTTCTGGGCACGGCCCCGACGCCTTCCTCTTCAGCGTGCCCGGCTCGTACTTGCCCAGCTCGGCACGCTGCAGCTCCGCCAGCTTCTTCACTGCCAGCATCAGCTTCTTCTGGTGGCCTGGGGGTGGCACAGGGCATCAGTGTCACCGCCAAGGCCACCGCAGCCAGCGCTACGCACAGGGCCTTACCCAGCTTGGTGATGCCGATCTCCTGCAGGTCCTCCCAGGTGATGTCGGTGATGAAGTCGATGTTCTCGTAGCCATTCTCCACCAGCACCTTGTAGTACTGGGACAGGCCAATCATGGAGAGCCACAGCGCCAGGTTGGCCTGAGGTGGGGCACAGGGCATGGCTCAGCACCAGCTGGCACCAGGGTCTGGCCCCAGCAGCCCCGGCACCCCAGCACCTGTGGCATGCAGGACACCCCATCTTGTGGGGGTACCACAGCTCCAGGGCACTTCCCTTGTCCCTACGCTGTCCTTGTGCCCCACAAGCACCCAGGGCCATGCCCAGCCCTGTTGTTGTGTCCAGCCCCATTCCCATGGGAAGCCCCTCACTGTGCCCAGACGATGGGGCAGGAGGGATGTCAGGAGACACAGTGTCACATCCACGTGGTGACAGCTGGCACCAGCCTGCCAGTCCCTGCAGGGCTGCGGGGAGGGACATGAGCAGCTCCAGGATGTGTGCATCATCTGGCAGCAGTGAGCCAGCTCCCACCCTCGTCCCTCTGTGCCACTCCCTCCCTGGAGGGGGCTAATTGTCCTGGATGTGGCTTCAGCCCTCACCGGCTTGTACTCCGGCAGCCACTCGGGGATGCTGAGGTTGTTGATCTCGGACGCGATCTTCTTCCTGTGCCCCGGCTTGGTGACGCCGATGGCTGTGAGGTCCTGGGGCACAGAGGGGGGGGTCAGTGCCGCCCTGATCCAGCCCTGCCTCCCTCCCTCGGCCCCGCGGCCTCACCTCCGGCGTCATCCGGCTAATGGTGGTGATGTCGTAGCCGGCGTTGATGAAGTTGGGCGCGTAGAGCTGCAGCTGGAACTTGCAGAGCCACTGGTACACGGCCTCCGAGCTCTGGGGTGAGAGGGACAGGTGGATCGAGGCAGCTCTGGGGACAGGGACCCACCACCCCTGCCCGTGTCCCCACCACGTGCTCCCCACAGCACCCGTGCTTCCCACTCACCTTCCCCTCTGATGGTGGCTCCATTTTCTTCAGCTGGGGCTCGGCAGGGGCCTGGGGGGCGTACGGGGAGCTGGCCACGCTCTGCGACCGCGACGAACCTGCCGGAGGGGCAGCGGTCAGTGGGGGCCTCCCACCCCCAGGCTCCGGCCAGGCAGAGAGGGGAGCCAAGCCCCTGCCCCTCCTGGGATGCCATGGCCACAGCCCCCAGCTTGGCAGGGCCAGGGCAGGCACAGGAGAGTGACACCTGCCCCAGCACAGCAGCCCAGAGCACCCTGGGGTGCCCTGGACAGGGGCTCTGCTCCTCTGGAATGGGGGGGTGGGCCCCCAGCCCAGTCAGGGGCTGCTGTGCCTTCCATCCCACCTGGGCAGCAGGTCCCAGCCAGACCTCTCCTTCAGAGCAGGTGTTCCTGGCTGCCCCTCTCCCCCAGGCAGCGGCCAGAGAGGTCCCCACTGCCCAAAGCCCTCTGGCCCCACTCCTCCAGCCACATCACCAACCAGGCAGGCTGGCACGAGCTACTCACCACTTAGGACACCCACACAGGCACCCCACGGTACCACCCTCCAGCTGGGGGTGATGGGGGCTGCCCCAAAATTTCTGCCTCATGTTTCTGACCAGGATGAGCAAGAGCAGACCCTTCCCCCCACCAGTAACTGCATCCTCCATGTGTCTGAGTGTGTGTGTGCATCCCCTGCTCTCTGTGTGTGCATCCCTCTGCTGTGGGTGGGGGTGTGTGTGTGTGTACATCCCCCTCCTCCGTGTGCGTGTGTGTGTGTGTGTGTGTGTGTGTGTGTGTGAGTGTGTGTGCATCTCCCTGTTCCATCCGTGTGTGTGTGTGAGTGTGTGTGCGTACATCCTCCCTGTGTGTGCATCCTTTGGGCATCTGCATCCCACTCGCGTGGGCATCCTCCTCCCACGTGCCTCCCTCCGCCATGTGCATCTCCCTCACGTCTGCATCCCACTTGTGTCTGCATCGATCCAGCATGTTTTCCCCCCTCCCTGGCAACGTCTGCACCCCCTTCCATGTGTGCACCCCCTCTCCGTGTGTGCATCCCCCTCCCCGGGTTCCTCTCCCCGCTGCCTGTCCCTCTCCGCAGCCCAGGCATCCCCCAGCGCCCACCCCCACGTGTGCATCCCCCAGGCACGTGCCACCCCCGTGGCGTGGGCACCCCCGCGGCGTGGCCATGCTCCCCGCAGCCCCCCCAGACGGTGATGGCGAGGGGGACCCCGGCTCGGGCTCCGGCGGGGCTGGCGGGGGGCCAGGGAAGGGAAGGGGCCGGGGAGCAGCGGTGCCCCCCCTGCCCGCCCACGCCGCCCCCCGCCCCCCACGGGCCCCCACTAACCGAGGCAGGAGAAGGCCTGGCAGCAGCCGAAAGGCGAGAGAGTCATTTTTTACCCACACGTTTTTCTTCTGGCGATGGGTGCCGTGGCAATAAAAAAAAAGACAAATCCCTGGATCCACGGCACGGCCAGGGCTCCTCCTGCTCCGGCAGCCGGGCGGTCGCAGCACGCACCTGCGGGGATGTCCTGCGCCTTGGCCGGCCCATCGCCCACGGCAGACTCTTGCGCAGAAGCCTTCTGGGAAAGGACCGTTGCCAGCAGCTGAAAAACACCCCGGGAAGGGGGGAGAGCAAGGCAGGAGTGAGGCGGCGGCGGGGGCCGGGGGGCGCGGGGGGCGCGTTCCGCGGGTGCCGCGGGTGCTGTGGGTGCCGCCAGCCCGGGCAAGGGTGGGCAAGGGAGGGTTGCAGCAGATTTCGGCTGCAGCGGGGGGAGATGGAGCCGCGGGAGCAGCAGATGGTGCTTTGCCGGCGGCAGGAGCCCACGGCACGGCGGCACCACGGCACCCCAAATCCAACCTGGCACATGCCCAGCCCAGGCTGCTGGTGCAGGCTGCGGGATCCTCCGTGCCCACAAAACAGAGCCCCCCTGGCTGGCAGCACGGTGCGGCCCGGGGGCACGCGGGCATGGCGCAGGAGGGATGCCAGGGGAGCTGGGCTGTGCTACAGCCCGGGCATGGGACAGCCCAGGGCAGAGTGCACTCGGTGCAGGGAGAGGGCTCTGTGCCATCAGCTGCATGCCGGTGGCAGCAGCGCAGCGTGTGGTGGGCGCGCTGTGCCGTGCCGTGCCGTGGCAGGGTGGGTGCCGGGGCAGTGCGCTGTGCCGGAGGCAGCAGCGGGTGCAGCGCAGTGCAGTGCGCAGTGCGGAGGCCCCTGCGAGTGGCAGCAGAGACGCGGCAGCTCCGGGTGGACCTGTGGAATGTCGTGCCGGGGGCTGAGCCCAGGCAGCAGTCAGGGGCCAGGTGGAAGGAACACGCTGGTGGCCACTGCGGGTGACAGCGTGGCTGGTGGCACGCTGGGCACCGATGGGACTGCGCAACACCCACTCAAGCATCGATACCAGCTGAGGTTGCGGGCAGCAAACTGCCAGGACCAGAGCCGTGTGCCACGGCAGCTGGCACGGCCCCCTCAGGGCCTGCCTTACCTTGACGCCTTCGGAGCCGGCGTGCAGGGCGTGCGCCCCGCTGCCCGCGCTCTGCCCGCTCCCCGAGCTGCGGGCAGAGGCCACGCTGCCCGTGCTGCCCAGGCTGCTGCGGTCCCCACCTGCAGAGAGAGGACAGGCTGTCAGGGCAATGAGCCCCACGGTCAGGGGACGCTGTGGTGTGGCCGTGCCCCGCCAGACCCCCCCGCCACGTGCCGGCACGTGCTCCCCAGGGACAGGGAGGGTCCCGGCCGCGCTCGCCGTACCTGCAAAGGGTTTCCGCAGCACCCAGATCTCCTCGGCGGGGGCTGGCGCGGCTGATCCGCCCTGCGACGGCGAGAGGTGGGACGGGCTCATGTCGGCCCCGCGAGACCCTTGGTGGCAGAGCAGAGAGAGCGGCCGTGAGGCGCGTGGCTCAGCGCTCGGCTCACACCGGGGTGGGCACAGGGCGGGGGACCCGCGGCCCCAGGGCCCGGTGCTGCCGCACGCAGGGAGAACCCCACAGGCAGGGTGTGGGGACCCCGGCTGCAGCTGTGCCCAGAGGCACCACAGCTGTCCCCCTGGCTGCTCCCCTCCCAAGCAGCTGGCACAAGGTGAAAATGACCAGCCCTGAGATGCCATCCTGCAGGGCATCTCCTCCCTGCTGTCAGCCAGGGACAGACCTGTGGTGGGGTGTCCCAATGCCCCAGCTGAACCTGGTAAGGGGATGATGACAGTGTTGTCCCTGCGCAGAGCGGGATGGGAGCATGACCCAGTGTGGGGAGCAAAGGAAGCTGGGCAAACTCAAGCAGTGGAACCCCAGGAACACATGGGGGACGCAGCAGTGGGTAAGAGGATCAGATCCTCCTGGCAAGGCACAGCTTGAGGGTTACCCCAGGCATGTTTCCTCATCCTCTGTGCTGCCCACCACCTCTGCCACGTCCCGCTTGCACCAGGGGCACCCGTCTCTGAACCCAGGGGTTAAAACACCATCAGATGACATGGACAACAGCCCTATGAGGCCAGTGCTGCTGCAGCAGCCCCACCACAGCTCAGCCAGCCCCCTGCCAGCCACAGGGCATTGCCACCCTGCCAGCCGTGGGACACTGACACCCCACTGTCACCCAGGCCGGTTCTGTTCACGGAGCCTCTCACCCCATCAGTGCTGAGCGTAGCAGGGCACGGGTAGTACAGGGTGATAAAGTCACTAAAGGAGCAACAGGGGGAACAAACATCCACAACAAATTGGGCTGGGACATCCCTGAGCTGCACATGCCACGGTCACACCGAGAGGAGCCTGGGCAGGCGTGCGGCTCTGTGCGACCCCACAGGGAGAGAAAGCCCCGGGAAGAAGATGTGCTGCCCTGTCCCCACTGCGAGCACGGTCACCCGGTGCTCCCCAACACGACCTCCTGTGCCGCTGCCACCAGGGAGCATGCAGAGACCTTGGCACCAGGGCAGCCCCGGGCGCACGGCACGGGCTGCACCCCTGCAATCCCCCTGCTCCCGGGCGCTCCCGACACGTAGATCCACAGCATCTGTCACCTGCCTGTGCCACAGGGATGGGCCTCAGGGTTTCGCTGGGCTCTGCCAGTGCTGAGCCAGCCCCAAGAGCATCCCCCGGGAAAGCCCCCCCAGTGCCGCAGCCCCTTCCCGCTCCGAGTGTGCAGTCTCAACCCAGCCAGAGCTGGGCATCAAACACCCTGCAGGGAGGCTGAGGCGGGCAGAGGGTGCCTGTGCCCGTGGCTCCGGTCCGGGCAGTGTGCTGCCAGCCCTGCCCCCCTGGCACACAGCTGGGAGGGTGGTTTGGGGTCCCCACGCACCCCACGGGCAGAGCACAGGGAGGCTGGGGCAGGGAGGGCGGGATGTGCCGGCAGCGGAGCCGTGGGACTGGGGACGACGGCATGCGCGTGCCACGTGTGTGCACCCGCTGCACCCACTGCACACATGCACACGCATGCACACGCTGCATGCACACACGTGCACACGCCTGTGCACACCCGCGTGCAAACCCCCTGGCCAGGAGGGAGAGGCCGAGCAGAGAGAAAAGACTCGACACACGCTTTAAAGAAAAAGAAAGGAAAATCCATGGAGAGCACGAAGCGAGCGGTGAACTACCTTGTCCATAATGCGGCTCGTCGGCACTGCTAGGGGAGAGCCTGTGATAGCCAAAGGAACTGAAAAGAGTCTGATGGGAATGTGGTGGTGGAGGTGGAGGTGGAGGCAGGGAATGGAACGGATGGGACGAGGCGTCACCGTTTAGCACAGCAGCCCCGTAAGCCGGGAGCGGGATCTTTTGGAAGTGTTGGGGGATTGTTACAGTCTCCCATGAACCTGATAATAAAACATAACAAGAGACAAAATGAAAAGAATCAAAATAATAGAGACACGCTCAGTGCCGCTGGAAAGAAAAAAAAAAAGGAAAGAAAAGAAAAAAAAGAAAAGAAAGGGGGGAAAAAAAAGCAGCAAATCAAAAAAGCAACCAAAGGGACGTGGAGAAGCTGGAACTGAGACCCAACCGATGCAGAGCCGAGGAGCAGCAGTGGGAGCTCAGCACACGCCCAGCCCGGTGCAGGGTACGGGCACATCCTGTGGATCTGGCACGGACACCGGGACAGCCCCACACGTGAGGCAGCGTGGGGGCTCGTGGGGGTCCTGTTCCCCACGGAGGCTGCAGGTACGGCTGGGCTGGAGGCTGCAGCGCTGGCACCCCCATGCCCGGCTGGCTGAGCCCTGGCACAGCACCCGCTCCCAGCGCCGCCAGCCCTGCGGCCGATGGGGTGGCTATGGAACCCCACAGCCTGGCTAACACTGCTGCAGGGCCAGGCACAGCCCAGGAGCCACGGACTGCATCCCAGATCGCATTCCAGGAGCCACGGACTGCATGCCATGGCACCGGCACATGACCCCCAGCAGGAGGGTGGCTCTGCCCCTGCCTGTCCAGCACGTGGCACCTCCGCGGCCGGTGCGGAGTGCCCGGCAGCCAGAGGGTACTCATGCCACCATTCCCTTGAGATCTTGTTCAAGTGCCACCATTCCCTGCCTGTGTCCCAATGACATGGCTGCCCTCAAGGTCGTCACACCCGAGAGGGGATGAGATGGTTGATGTGGGGCCTTTCAACACCACTGCGATGCTCCTGGCAGTGGGCACAGCCATGGGCCGTCCCGAGGGGGCCACGCACCCCACCAGGAGCCTACAGGGATGGGGATGGAATGGGGACAGGAACTCCCTTGCAGTACTGCGCAAGGGAGCAGGGTCTGACACCTGAGACAGCCCCTGGCTGGGGAGAAGGTCTCCATGGAGCAGCATAAGGTCCCTGGAACTGGCGCCCAGCCCCCTGTGCAGACCCCGAGCACCAGGTTCTGTGACCCCACTGCTGCACTGCCCCCCCTGAAACCACAGTGATGCCCCAGGGTCTCCTCATGCACCAACTTCCCAGCTCCACAAGTACCTCTGCCAGCCTGAGGGCAGCCTGGGGCTGCCCCATGAACACCCTGGGGCTGCCAGCACCAACTCCCACAGGCACCAGGTGGGCACTGGCCCCAGGTGCACAACGGGGACATTGACCCTGCACACTCAAAGGCACCGTCCCCATACACACGGCACGGACACCGACCCCACATGCATGACAGGGCATCGCCCCGATTTGTCGGCACCGCTGCACCCCCCAGACACCCCAGTGCCCACCAGACCCACACGGGGCTCCCGGGGGCCGGGGGTGTGGGCGCAGCCCTGCAGGGGGCAGGCGGGGAGGGATTATTTGCCTGTTCGTTTGCTTATGGCCTCGACGAGGCTGGAGGGGAAGTATCCCACGCGGTCGTTGCCGGTGCGGTTGTCGTGGATGCAGCCCTTCCAGCGCCCGTCCGCGTGCTGCTCCAGCACCTGCGGGCAGGGCAGGGGCCGGGTCAGGGCCGGCGCCAACACCGGGGTGTCCCGGCCGCCCCCCGCCACACTCACGGTGATGACGTCCCCGGCTTTCACGTTGAGGCTGGTCAGGTCGTAGTTGTTGCAGTAGTCCTTGACGGCCCGGACCTGCAGAGCGGCGGAGGCGTCTGCGGGACAGAGCGGGAGCGTCACCCCCTGCCCACCCCACAGGGCTTGGCGCCCCCAGCTCAGCGGCCCCCCACACCAGCACGGCCTCCATGTGCCCCCCAACCCCCTACCCCGCAGCATCTGCTTGATCTCCTTGCTGGCCTGGCTGGTGGTGAACTGGTTGACGATGTCCAGAGCTGTCTGGTTGTAGGTGTTCCTGACGTGGGCATTGATCCCGCTCTGCAACGGCACCGAGAGGGATTGGGAGGAGGCTGCCCCCTGTCCCGCCACCCCCTGGCACCCCATAGGCCACCAGGAGACCAGCAGCTGGAGGGCACAGCTCACTGCCTCGGTGTCCCCCCCGCCCCAGGACCTTCACTGCCTTGGTGTATCCCCTCCGGGACCCTCATCCCCACTCCCTGGTGGAGTTGCACAAGCTGCTCTGAGCCCCCAGCTGCAGGGTCACCTTCTTCCTGCAGTCCCTGGCTGGGTAGGGGGTGTCTGGGGGTGCTGGGGGGCCCTTACATCCAGCAGCAGCCGCACCACGTCCGTCTTGCCGCAGAGAGCCGCCTCGTGCAGCGCTGTGCCCGCCTTGGTCTGCCGGTTGATGTCGATGCCAGCCTGCAGCAGGAGCCTGCGGGGGAGCAGGGGGTCAGCAGGGCACGGGGGGGCACCGGCGCTGCCCCCCTGCCCACAGCACCCACCGGATGATGTCGATGTGGCCGTTCTTGGCGGCGAGGTGCAGGGGGCTGGTGCCGTTGGGGTCGGTGGTGTCCCCCGGTTTGGGCTCCAGCAGCGCCGCGCACATGTTGCTGTTCAGGAGCAGTTGGACCACCTGGCTCAGCAAACACAGACGAAGCAGGGCTGCAAGGGCGGCTCGGCCGCCCCCCGGGGCTGTGGGTGGCCCTCTGACCCTCCCGATGCCCCTGGCCCTGCCTCCCCTTGCGCCTGTGGCTGGAGATCCCCTGCAGTGGTGGCACCGCAGGTCCTCACTGCTGGTCCCCACCTCTGGGGCTGCCCTGTGCTTCCCCCTCAGCTGTTTAGCACCCCCAGGGACCTTGCTGTGCCCCATCCCCTTCCAGTCCTCCTCTGGGGCACCCCAGCCCTGCAAGGACTTACCCCGACCCGGCCAAACTCGCACGCCAGGTCCAAGGGCGTCTTTCCCGAGTTGTCCATGATGCAGGGGTTGGACTGGTGCTGCAGGAGCATCTCCGACTGCGGAGGAGCGAGACCCCGACTCGGTGAGGGCGGGGCAGGGGGGTGGCACCGTCCCCCCCCGCCACCCCCGTGCCCTGCCGTACCACGTCGTAGTGCCCGTGCTGTGCCGCCAGGTGCAGGGGGATCTGGCCCTCATCCGATGGGATGTTCACCGAGGAACCCGCCTTCAGCACCATTTTCATGGGCTCCTTCTTGCCCTGCCAGGCCGCGTAGTGCAGGGGCCGCATGCCTGCAGGGGCAGGACGGGCACGCCGTGAGCCCCTCAGTGTGCCAGCACACCCGGGCAGAGCCCACAGAGCGGCATGGTGGGGGCCACGGCAGGACACCCGGGGACTCGCCTTTGTTGTCCTTGATGTCCACGGCAGCCTGGGCCTCCAGCAGCAGCGAGATGAGCTCCGTGTTGCCGTTGAGCGCCGCATGGTGCAGGGCCGAGAACCTGGGGGCCAGGATGCAGTCAGGGTCCCATGTCCACATCCCCTCCACCTGGCACCATGGCCAAGAGCCCACACCCAGCTCCCTGAGGATGCTGAAACCCCACAGGGCTGAAGGTGGTGGGCAGGGCAGGCACAGGGGTGTCCCATGGAGGGTGACGGTGCCAGAGAGCCCACTCCCCACTGACCCACTTCCCCCAGCCTGGCCCCGGCAGCACGGCCACGAGCACAGATGGCAGTGGTGCCCTTGCCGGGCGCTCAGCCTGGCATCGGGGCGGGGAAAGGCCCTGGCGCTGTACCCTGCTCTGCTCTTGCAGCGCCCAGCCCCGAGACTCACGCCTGGGAAGCAGGCCAGGAGCTGACCTACTTGCTGCTCCCAGCGGTGGAATCCTCCACGTGGCTGCGCTGGCACCCACCACCCCACTGCTCTGGGCCCCGGCCATGCACAGTATCCCCATCACATCCCCGGGGCCACCCCGGTGTCACCGGAGCATGGGAACGGGCTGTGGACCCCAGTGGGGCCCCCAGGGCTGCCTGGTGCCCGAGAGGTGGGGTGTGGGGTAACAATTGCTCTGCCCCCCTTCCCCAGGCCCCCAGCTGAGGGGGACACATCCCCCTGAGGAACACGTTCTGGCCACCACGATCCCCACGGAGCTGCCGCCTGCGATCCCCGGCGGGGAGCGGCGATGTGAGCAGACAGCTTGCACAGGAGGCCGATCCCCAATGTCTGCCTGGGAAATGTCAACATTTTCCGCTCCAGCGCCCTGCTCAAATCTGCTCAAGATGGTGCAAATCGCAGCCCTCCCCGGGGCTGCCTCGGGGGCTTCCCCCGGGCACCGCGTGGCCCAGCCGGCCACGTCCCCACACGCAGGGCACCGTCCCCGGGGCCGGCACAGGGACACCAGCACGGTGCCCGCTCACGGTGCCCGCCAGCCAGGAATCAGCCAGCACAGCAGGGATGGGGAAACCGAGGCACGGGGCTGGCTGAGCCCATGCCAGCAGCAGGGCAGAGCACACACAGGCTGCAGCCCGGGTCTGCCCTGCGTCTTCCCAGGGGAATCCTTCCCAGGAACAGCGCTGGAGGCCTCCCGTTCCCAATCCCATCCGACCCCTCCGCTCACTGCCCTTTCCAAGGCCACAGCAGAGCCATCCCCAGGGAACAAGTGGCATCGTCCTGGTTGGATCACAGGGCTGAGGGAGCCCGAGGGCACAGGGGCAGCTGCTGCCCAGCCCCACAAGCATCGCTCCCATCGCTCCCATCGCAGCCCCTCCTGCGCGGGGCCCCGGCTGCCTCCCTGCGCCGGCGGCCTCATTAGTGTGATTAGCGGGACGGGACGTGAGCCTGCAGCCCCTTTCCCGCTGCTCCCGCCCGCTGGATGCTGGCTGTGGATGTTGGATGCCGATGGCACAGCCAGGCGGGGTCACGGCTCGCCCGCCCGGCACCCCGCAGGGCTGATCCCTGCACAGCACCCACGGGGCCCCAAAGGGCTGGGAAAGGGGTGGTGAAATGTGGGGCACAGACATTCCTCTGCCCTTCAGCCCCCGCCTCCTGCCTCCTCTGGTGCCCCTGGCAGCTCCGTGCCAGCCCACCGGCTCTGGGTGCAGCCAGGGCTCGGCTGGACTAATGGGGCTGAGAGCCTCAGGAGCAGACCCAGCAGCTCGGCTGCATCGCTCAGAGAGCCTGGCATTCCTGCATGGACCAGGCTGGCATTCCTGCATGGACCAGGCTCCCACAGCGTGCACACGCCTGCTCATGGCACCCCACAGCACACCTCCCATTTTTGTGCACCCCACAGCACACCCCCCATTTTTGTGCACCCCACAGCACACCCCCCATTTCTGTGCACCCCACAGCACGCACATCCGAGCACAGGGCTCCCACTCACCCATCGGTGTCTTGGAAGTTGACGTTGACTTTCTTTGCCGATCCAAGGAGCTCTGGGAGGGAGGGAAGGGGACAGCATGTTAGAGGAGGTGGCCGGGGCAGGAACACACTAGGGAGGTGACAGCTCCAGGTTTCACTCCCTACCAAGGCTGGGGCTCCCTGCAGGGTCACAGGGGCTGCATGAGGCTTGCCAGAAGCTGCAGGCAGGTGAAGGCAGGAGGGCTCAGGGTCAAGGTCCCCCCTAAAAGTGGCAGAGCCTGAGGGGCCCCTCCTGGCACCAGGTTCTCCCCATTCACCTGGTTTGCCTGGGGTTCCCTCCCAGGCTGCTTCACATGCCTGGGGCTCCAGCGTGGCCCCATGAAGACCACACTGGGCTGCCTTGGCAGAGCGAGGAGCTCAGCACCCTCCCCTACACCCCAGCACGGCCTGGCACTGCCCACTCCACGCTTCCCTGCATGGGAAATTAAACCCCGTCGGGGCAATCCAATTAGCAGCACGAGGAAGGATGGAGCCAGATTTACATAAGATTTACCCGAAAAATGCCACTCAGGCTTTCCAGTGAGCTGCTCTTCCCCCAGTGGGAGCTGGAGCAGGAGGAGGAGAAGGAGGGTGCGTGTAGCCTGGCAGAGCCTCAGGCTGGGGTCCCACACAGCAGCCCCGTGCCCACCACAGCGAGATGGCACCGGAATGGCCACGAGTCTGTGGGAGATGATCCAGAGGTGGCATGGCCTGACCAGGAGAAGGGGCAGCCAAAGTCACTCACCCTACCATCCTCATCCCTACATGCTCAGGGATCCTCTCCCCTGAATCCTCACTCCAGAAGCTCAGCTGGAAGCATGCCAGGGGCCAGTATGCCAGGGAAAAGCTCTCGTTAGGAGAAGCCAACTGGAAGGGGCTACTTCAGACAGGGAAGAGGGATCCTCAAGCCTGGGGAGCAGTGCCAGGCTGAGCCAGCCCTGCCTGTGCCACACGTTACAGGTGGTCCCAGGAGTGGCTGGGACACTGGCAGAGGTTTCTCCCTGCCCACACTCCCTCCCTCCCTCCTTCTCTCTCTCCGTGGCTGCCCGACAGTGCGAGCTGCAGGGCATTTGCTAACGCTGAGACAGCCCAGTGTGACAAGCGACAGCTGCTGAGGATGGGCTCCACAGCCTCCGGCCACTGGGTCCCTCTCCTCCTGGCATGTGGTGCCATGGGGTGGCTGTGGGATGGGAAGGGGCACTGTGGGGTCCCCAGGGCGCAGGGAGGGATGGGAGCACCATTGGTTCTCCAGGGTGTGAAGAGGGACGTGCACTGCAAGGTCCCCAGGATGAGGGGAGGGAAGGGCCACCGCAGGGTCCCATGGTGCAGGGAGGGGCAGGGGCACCAAGGGATGAGGGTATGTGGGGTGCCCGGAGTGCATGGAGGGACAGGGGCATTGCAGGGTCCTGAGTGCAGGAAGGGACAGGAGCACCACAGAAGCCCCCAGATCCCATCCCTGCCCCAGCATCCCCTGCTCCCCTGGGAAGAATTGGACATTACTGGTGGGCAGAGCCGCCCCAACACTGGGACTGACCGCAGTGGCCGGGGTCGAGCGGGTCCCGGCCAGCCCCGAGCTGCCGCCAGCCTCCCCAACAAAGGTGCCATTCAGCTCCGGTGGAGAGGAGCCCAGCGCCGCTTCCGCTGCCTCCCCACGCCAAGAACCGGCTCCCGGGAGAAGGGGGCCGAGCTGCCCCCCAGGGATGCGAAGGGCCAGCGGACAAAGGGAGCCGGTGGGCGCAGGAGCGGCACCGTGCCCGGCGCTGGCTCCAGTCTCCAGCCCCGAGACGGGCCCCGCTCCGGCTAATCGGTCCTTGCAGATGGACGGACGGATGTCAGCAGGTCTGCGGTGCCCGGCCTTTCCCACGGGTTGATCCCAGCAAGGGGCTGGGATGGGGCAGTGCCCAGGGATCGGGGTGGCAGGTGCAGCAGTGACGCCTTTGGTGATCCCCAGGCACGTGTGCCACCCCGGCATCGCCCAAACCACCATCACTCCAACACACCATAGCGGCAAATTTTTCCTCCCTGCACCTGCAGGAGAAGCTGCGACTGCCAAAATCTGTTTAGCACTTCCATCACTGCCCGTGCCAAGTGCTTAGTCAGTGACTTCCAGCCATGCAGTGGTTTGACTTTCCTTAAAGCTCTGGAAGTGGCCGCCAGTGTGCTGAAGGCAGCTGGAGCGTGGAGCCCAGCTGGGGTCTCAGAATAACCCCAGTTCCCAGAGCAGGGGAGCAGGATGGGGACCTGACACGTCACCAGACCCATAAGTGGGATTTGCAGCCTGTCAGGGGGCAGCAAAAGCTGTGAGAGCTCATTAATGGCTGGGAAGCACAAGGAAAACTCTTCCACTAACGAGGGAGAGAGAAGGGACCTGAGCACTTCCAATTAAAAATATCAGCTACAAAAGGGAACAGGCACAGCAGGGAGGAAAGCAGGGCTCCTGCACAGCCATGCTGCCAGTGGGCACCCAGCATGTTCCTGGCTGTCCTCTCTGCTGGGATCACTGGAGGGGCGTCGGGGACCACCAAGCACCTGTAACCACCACCCTGCCCTCTCCACGCACAATCAGGTGCCATCAGACTGGTGTTGTGGGAGGGGTGGCACCTCTTTGCCCTGACCTCCTGAGCACCCCCCCCATCCTTGGGACACTGCAATGTCCCCTCTTGGCTCCCCACAGGCTGCTCAGGTGATGGCCCTGCCATGTGGGAGCACAGGGCTCCCCTTCCATCTCCTGGCACAGCTCCCCAAAGCTCTCGGAGCACCTTGCACCCCATCAGCATCCAGGGCAGGACCACATCACTGGCCCCATGAGAGGGGGAAGCAGGGGATCCATCCAGCGCTCCCCAGCACCTCCGGATGTGGCTGCAGCCGACGGCTCCTGCGTGCACCGGGAGCCGCAGCGTCTGCCATCGACACCAGCTATAAACAGCGTCTGCCAGAGTAAACACCGCCGCGGGGAGCAGCCCTGCCACTACTCCCAGAAATGCCTTCACTTAAACACAGGGATCACAGGAGCTCAGTGCACACTTGCATTCAGGCTGGTGCTCTGCGTGCTGCGAGCTCCTCGCCGGGCCCGGCCTCCCCTGCCACGCGCCGGCCCCGCAGCGGCCGCGGGCACCGCGACACGGGCGACGCACGAGCCGCCCGCACGTGCAGGGCCGGGCACGCACGGGGAGCAGCGCTGCCCGACCCCAGGGCCCAGCCATGGGCCACCCTGACTCCTCACACCAGGCGTGGCAGCTGCTCCAGCCACCCCTGGTGCACGCCAGGGGAGACTCCCATGCCCAGTCACAGCTCTGGGCATCCCGGCCCATGGCCACATGGAGCCCTCCACACCCAACTGCTGCACCAGCCATCCCAGTACGTGCCATGGGGAGACCCCTGGGCCCAATCCCCTCTCCAGGTATCCCAGTACATGTTGCATGGAGACCCCTGTGCCCAGGGGCTGCTCCAGGCACCCCGGTGTTTGTCATGATGAGACTGTGACCAACCACAGCTCCAGGCATCCCAATACCTGTTGGTGGGAGACCCCTGGCTCTTCCAGCCTCATCCCTGCACACGTGTCCGAGGCCATGGCCCCCCATGGTGGGACTCCTTGGTGCCTGGAGGGGACTCTTCCCAGCACCCCTTCACGTGTTCATGCACTGCCCCTGTGTCTGCAGCCAGCGCAGCGCCAGCAGCGATCGATGCCCGGCCAGGGCTGGGGGCTCCCGGCCAAGCCCCCGCTGACGAAGCACATCCTCACCCACCCCCCCCAGCAGGGAGCAGGCGGCTGCTCCAAGCAGATGGCTCCAGCCTCAGCTAAATCAACATCTCCTTAATGAGGGGAAAGCATCGCTGCCCCCCCTCAGCATAGAGGCAGTGGATGAGCCAGGAGAGCCCCCCCAAAATCCTCCTCTCCATCCCTTCCATCACCCCTCTGCAGTGATACCCCTCCCCTCCAACCCCAGCCCTGCTGTGATCCCACTCCCCAGCCAATATGGGCAGCCGGACCCCCGCGTGTGCCCTCCTCCAAACACAACAGGGACCCCCAGGACCCCACAGGCAGTGAATATCCACAGGGAAGACATTCAAGGCAAGCGCCTGTTTCCGAGACAGGGGGAGGATCCTTCAGCGGCATCGCTGGGAGCTGCCGGATAAAGGAAGCATCCAAAATAGCTGCTCTTAATTATATCCCTGCTGACGAGCGCCGTGCAAACAACGGGGCTGCACGAGGAGCCCGGCCATGGGTGGGTCTTATTCGCCGTGGCAGCGTGTGACAGTGTGGGGACCCCACCGAGTGGGCACAGCACACCCGGCTGGGTCTGGTGATGATGGTGACATCGGGGAGCAGGTCCTGACAGGGAAAAGCTTGTACTCCTGCAGCCAAGGTCGTGTCAGGCGCTGAGGCCGGGGCGATGCTCAGATGCTAATGAAGCCGTTATCATCTTCCGATCGATTCGGACTGTATAAATAATGCACCGATGTACAGGGAAAGGGATTGCCTGGGGCTAAGAGGTAGCTGGGGTGGGATGGAGCCATTGCAGAGCAGTACACAGCACTGCTGGATAGCTACTGTCCACCACAGCTGGACACACACCAGATAGATGACTAACAACTGCCCATCACAGCTATATAGCCACTACTCATCACAGCTGGACACCCCAGTGCCCATCACAGCTGGACAACTGGCCATCAGTACTGCTTGCCCCAGTGCCCATCACAGCAGGATAACAACTGTCCATCACATCTGGACATCTCACTGCACGCCCACAGCTGGGTGCCCTGCTACCCATCACCAGCCTTTCCCCAAATCCCAAGGCACCCCTGGGGGATGCTGGCCCTGTGCCCAGCACACCTGCAGACACTCTGGATGCCTGGCCCTGGAGGAGCCTTCCCCAGGGAGCGGAGAAATCCGCACTGGAGGCAGGCTGGGCTCTGGCAGCCTGAGTCATGGCAGCACAGGGCTGTCCCCTGGGGCCACAGGAAGCAGCTTAAATGCAGCTTTCAAGAGGCAGCGGGGACTCCGCTGTGATGTTTTTATTTTTACAAAAAGGAAACTTTTTGATCCTGAGGGAGGCCGAGGGGCTGACCTTGAGTGCTGCCAGGGCAGGCAGGGACAGGGGACACGGGTGCACCCAGGACAGAGCCAAACTACTGGGGCTGGAGTAGGCCAGGGGACCCAGCACTCCCACAGTGCACCAGCAGCTACTGTGAGAATCCCTGCTCTCCCTGCATTCCCAAGATGTATCCTCACCCAACCTTTGCTGTGTGGTGCCACAGAGCTTTTCCAAGCCACGCTGCACCACTCGGACTTCCTTGGGGCAGCCCCATCCCTCCAACTCCCCGAGTACCACACGATGCCACGGGGCTCTGCCGAGCAGCGGCTGCCGGTGACTCGGCCCTGTGCAGCCAGGGATGAGGGCAAGAGGCAGCAGGAGTGGGCAGGTGTGTGGGCAGCTCAGGGATTCGCTGGCTCTGCCCCACAGGTGGGACACGAGGTGTTATGCTCAGCTCCATGGGACCAGCGCCAAGCGTCGCGCCCGCCCGTCGTGCCCGGTGCCAGCTGCACGCCCACCCTCGTCTGTGCAGAAATGCATGTTGGTGTCGCTGCCAGGGAGCCCTAATTGCCAGCCTGTGGCAAACAGGTAATTTTCAGTAATCACCCTGGCTGGAAGCAGTCACTGCTGCCACGGCGAGGCTGGCAAGGCAGGGACGGGACATGGTTGCTCAGGGCCACTGTCACATGTGTCTGCCTGTCCATCCATCCCAGCATGTCAGGCACCGCACCCCTTTGGGACGTGGGAGCAGAGACCATCCTGCCCTGCCTCATCCTCCCCGTCTCCTCCCCATCCTTGCCCCCTCTGTGGCATCAGGGATCCCTGGGAGGGCCGATGGTGGCCTCTCTGGCTGCAGGGAGGGACCAGGAGCTTTGAGCATCTTAAAGCATCATTAACTAACGCACAGCCTTGATCATTGGCCTCCCATGAACCCAGTGCGGTCCAGCGGCGCTGGGGATTGGCAGGAGCTCCTGGTGTACACAGATCATGTGCACACGTGTGCACATGTGTGTGTGTGTGTGTTTGCAGGCAGCCCAGATCCATCAGAGGCACCAGGACCTGCCGCAGCACCGGCTCTGAGCTCCCAACCGCGCATGCAAAAAAGGCCCGAGGGTCTCTTTTAGAGCCATCGTTTGTCCTCATCCACAGAACAGCCTGGCTCCACGGGTGCGGGTGCACCGTGCCCACCCTCTGCACCACGGCGGTGTTCCCGGTCCCCCCGCGGGCAGGACGGGCACGGCCACGGCAGCTCTGCAGGGCTGTCAGCTCGGTGGTGCCGCGGTCTCTGCCGGGCGGGTGGGCAGCGCGGGGATGTGCGGCCAGGCGATGCCCTGCATCATCCGGGAGCACCGCGAGCGCGGCCGGAGGCCTCACACCGCTCCCAGTGGGCTGGCAGCGCCGCGGGGGAGGCGCAGGGCTCTCAGCACCTGCCCCAGTGTTCCCAGTGCCCCCCAGAAGGGGGCTGGCAGGGGCAGTGCAGGACCGGCCGGGACAGACGCGGGAGCGGAGCCGGGCGAGAGCGGAGCTGCTGCGGAGCTGCGGGGCTGTGAGGAGCGTGCCTGCCGTAAACAGCCCAGCTGCAATGCAGGAGCCGGGCGGCCGCGGCTTTGTCTGATCCGGCGGCTCCGGCGGCCGCGGACCGACAACCTGCGGGGGCCTCTGGAGGAGGCGGCGCGGGGCTGGCTGTGCTCCGGCAGCCACATCTGGAAGGGATCAGCCGGCTGCTGCTGCCGCCGCGAGCCGCCCGTCCCCAGCGCCAACCCCACGCCAGGCCGGGGAGGAGGCAGGGCCCACGCGGGCAGCGGAGACGGCCGCGGGCACACGGACGCACGGGGCAGGGGCACATGGGCACACGACG